>BSBK01002488.1:732500-1272500 GCA_027943335.1 Chamaecyparis obtusa | reverse complement strand
TTAGATGATAAGGGACATAATACACCCTATTTGCACTCTTGACATCATTCTTGATCAACAAGAAAGGATAATTCCCTCTCTAACTACTTTTAAGCCCAGTAATCCTATTCAGGTAGTTTGTGGGCTTTAATTATTCAACCCCAAATCTTATGCACAAAAAATGGAACATTGGGATACCCTTTATAGGGTTTCATAACATATCAAAAAACTTCATATGTTTTTTGGGGACACCAAGGGAAAAATAGGTTTGCAACCAGTTTTGAGAGCACAATTAGGCCTATTTTCCAAAGCAAGTACTTGATATAATCTTGACAATTTCTTGAAAAATACTTATATAATATGGAAGTCAACAAAAAAATAAGGATTTTAAAATTTTTAGGCACCTAAACCCTCATATTTTCCTTACACTTCACGTTTGCACTCATAGTCACACAAATTAGCCTATCACATAGTGAATGTCAGGCCTAGGGCTTCCATTTTATCTCCACCAACACCACATTTGTCTCTTCAAGAAAATGCAACTTCAAAAGAACCCTAATAAATTCTATTCCACCAAGATTCATATTTTTCCTATAGTGGAAAGGAGACTTATGGGCATGTTAGCATCCAAAACCTAGTTGATGAGGGTTTCAGACCCACTATAAGAAATTTAACAAAAACTCTTTTAAATTGTGATAAAAAATGTTCAAACCAAATGAAAATAAAACTAGACTCTCCCATATTTCCATCAAGGTATTTTTTAGGGCATGAAATTACAGTACATAATCGTACAATATTATGCAACACAAAAAAAGTAGTTAAAAATCAGGAAACAGAGAAAAAATGATATTGTTTTCCTTCAAAATCTGAACAAAAATCATGGCCTCAAACACAAGAGGCTTTATATACATTATTTTACCCATTCCCAATGGTCTCCAACTGATTTTTGAATAGATGGCCGTTGGGATTTGAAAGTTGCACCTTTGCACTAAAAAGTTGCAAAAGTTGTCAATGCAACTTTTACAACTTTCCACTTATAAAAATAACTCAATACTTAATACCTACCCTTTTTCCATGTTAAAATGGACCATATTAGTCCAATTACATCATTTCCACTCATTTTGGACACACTTTGAGTGGTTTTACCAACTTTGACCCAATCACGACCTTATAGGTCTCCATGAGTTTAATGGCTTCAATAATCTAGAGCTACAAAATAGCTTGAACTGATTTCAAATGGTCTTTAGGACCTTATTCAATCTTGAAAAAATATTAAAACAAAATTAAATACAAAATCCTTCATGATGCATCCAAATAAGTAGGTGCTCCTACACTATGGAAGATGTAGCTTATTGGAGTTAGCATGCACTCATCCAAGTAGGTTTCTTGGAATTTGCATTTCTTTGTCAGCATTGGAAGCTTTCATTCATCATTCATGGAATCTTGAGAGATATATTAAGGTTATGTTAGTCGTAAACATCTATTTTGTGGTTATTTTTATCTACATGTTTGATTGAAATTGTGTTCTTGAGGGAGGCCCATATTTCTATAATCATGTGGGTTTATTTATTAAACCCTAGCATGTGGGTTTCAATTAAGTAAAGGAATTATCTTCAAGGGTTACTATTTGGGTGTGTCTATCACAACTATCATTATAGTTTTGGTAGAATGAAATTTTGCAATAAATTGTTGCTCTTCTTGGGAATCCTACTGTGATTGCACAACAAGCTCTTGATAAAAAATAATTACTTTTGTTCATATTTGTGTAGAAATTGATTTGAAAAATCCATTGTTAGATTCTTTATAAATATTTTTAGGATCTTCTACATGGGTTCAAAAATTAGACTATGAATCCATTCCTTTCTGATGTCAGCTATGTCATGAGTATGTTCATCTACAACATCAACATCCTTAGGTTAATCGGGGCACTGGTGGCTGTGTCAATGGACTTAGTGATTCGCCTTCTTCCTTGGTTCCAAAGGAAGATAAATGGAGTAAAATAAAAGCCCCTATGAAAGAAGATGGCCTTGATAAGGATGGTTTCACTTCTATTAAGCCTAGGGCTAAGGGGAGAGGTCAGAAGCCTCCCTACATATATTGGTAGGCTGATGAGAGCTTTAATTGGTTTGAGCAACTGAATTCTCTAGTTTTAGAGGAAGGGATTCCAATGGATGTCTCTTTGAGGGTGAATAGTATGGTTGTGGAAGAGATGCAGTAGGAAAATACTATTTTTCCCCAAGTGGTTGTACAATAGTAATAACTAGATGTATCCCTTACTGGGCCTGTGGATGGAACTTCAGGTGTCCAGGTAAAAATATGTAGGATAGTATTATTTTAGCAGATTTCACTGAGGTACAGACATCTAGTAAAGGTAAAGGGCCTTCTTCAACTTTGGATTTGTAGCAAAGACCCCTCAAGAAAGTTTTTTTTTGACGCTCCTATGAAAGGAGGCCACAAATAGGATCAAGAGAAGATTAAATTGAATGGGGTGTTGTTTGTTTATTTTGAACCTGTCAAGCCCATTGAGGCTCACTTCTCTCAAGGAATATAACATTTCTCCCACCAATTCAATTACAATCCTTAGGAAACAAACATTTAATAGTATTTGTAAGCTTCATTCACAAAAAAATCATAAATATTTGTCCTATTTTTAGCATCCAAAAAATGGTATTTATATTTAAAGAACAAGTTTAATTGATTAAAAGCCCTCCATATATATTTAATGCTAGTATGTTTCCAATCATGGATTTCCTTACAAGATTGAAATGAAAAATTGCATAAGTAATTTGCAACACAACAAAAAATAAACTTAAAGTGACTAATTCTGAATAATAATTTTTTATTTTCACTCACAACAAGGGAAAAAGGAATACATTTTAGGAGTGAGTATATAATCTCTAAACTACGGTTTTGGAGCCTTGTGCAACTCCATGGATGGTGCCATAAAAAAAAATTCATGTTTCTTTGTCAATAAATTTATGCCAAACAGAATTTTAGATAAATAATTATTTGGGGAGAAGACAAAGGGTCATTTGAATTGAAAGAAAAGGTACAAAATTACTTATGGCATAGCTTCTAATCTTTTATATCTTGATGAATAATATAATAACATTTTGTGCACAGAGATAAAAATTCCAACAATGTAATGTTGGATAGTGAATTTATAGTGAAACTTGGGGATTTTGGGTTGGTGAGAGTGGTGGCACACTAGCATGTAGTGTTCAACACAACAGTGGTGACAAGTACATTTGGGTATCTTGCACTATGAAGGCAAGATTAGAATCAGACGTCTTCATCTTTGGGGAACTATGTGCCTAAACATTGTCCACGCAAGAAGGGTTGTAGATCGGAGCCTAGATGACCATAATTGGAGATAAATTCAATAGGTTAGGGACTTGTACGGAAAGGGGAAGATTTTGAATGTAATAGATACAAAGTTGGGTAGAAATTTCAATGGTGAGGAGATGGAAAGGGTGTTGTTCGTGTTGTTATGCTCTCATCCAGATCTAAAATCCAGAATAAGCATAAGAAAAGTGGTTGATATCTTAATAATGAAAGCTCCACTCCCTCCTCTTTCTCTGAGTTATCCATAAATAGTGTACACTACCTCTCATATTCTTATTGTTTCTATATCATCGATATTTGATGAAATATTTTGTATTGTGGAAAATATTAGAATATTGAGAGTGTGTAAGAAATATTCACATTACATTGAATGGTCATGCTCATGACATATTGGTAAGGATTCAATTTTTCATCTTCATATGTGTAAAGAATATGTCTTCTTTATATAGTAACTAGTACATGTATCCAGTGATTGGCTAGACACATCTTTCTAGACTTATTTGTAAAGTATTATGCTAATGGGTCTTAAAAAAACATAGTGCAATGCTTTGATAAATGAAATTTTTATAAAGGGAAGAACTTTACTAGATTCTTATTGTACTTCAACTTATAATACTTAAAGTTGTTATATTATGATTTTTAAGTCTTGAATTTAGTTACTACGTGGTGTCATTATCATGCATGCTCCCGTCTAATAACATCACCTAAAGACATGAATCAATCTATGTTTGGAGCATATAATTCCTAGAAATCTTATATTATTCTTATTAGGTCTTATACTTACAATTTTTTCATGAGATTTGGTGTCATGCACACTTCCTCTTATTGGTTTCACCTAGGAACAATTATTTCACAAATTTTTCATATATGATAGATAAGATTTCAATCTTTTTCTTCCTAGTCATAGTGTGCAACTACATATTTAGACTTGAAAAACTGGACAGAACTTTTATAAAATACATTTTCTTGATTCAAGTACTCATGATCTCCAATGCTCTTTTCTCTCTTTGTAAATGAGATTATTTGTTAAGAGTAAAATAGATTTATATATCATATACAAAGGTCATATGTTTAAAAGTACCTACTTATTTTGATTTTCTGATTAAAAAAGCATAAAAGGCAAATTTCAAAATCTTACTACATGCATAAAATAGTACCAATGTCATTTTTTTTTCACAAATATCTAAGTTGAATCACTAAAATAATCATTAATACAATAAACAAGAAACTTTGATTCCTAGTGCAGAAATAATAAAGAAATAATAGTCACTAAACCATATTAGTAAGTATTTTCCTCGATCTTCATATAGATTCAATAATTCCTTCTTCCAAATTCAAGAGATATGAGCCTTAAATTTTATGTGATCATAATAACCATAACAATATTACTATTGAGTGAAAATCATTGGTTTATTTTTAACCTAGAATGTTGAGTGAAAATCATTGGGGTCTCTTTTTCTTTCTACATGTTTAAATAGAGTTGAATGTCATATAGACTATTGTGCATGTTTTTAATTTTCCACCATTAGTGCTGATATAAGTGATATTGGCATGACTTATTCATTTTCTTGTGCCTGACAATATCCATAATTTTAACTAATATTCAAAATTTATTTTTACAATGTTTACAATCTTCACAACCACTACCATTCATATAGTTGAGTTTTGATTTACCTCCCTTTCCAATTTTAAGATAATCTATGAATAATTTAGAAATTTGAGGAAAAGTTATAACTAATTATTGAATAAAATTAATATGCATCCTTTGCAATGTGTACATTTAAGTTAGAAAAGAATCCAAATTGCTCCATATTAGATAAATTATAATTAATGGAGAATACAAGGGACATAAGAATGCTAACAAGACGCTATTTTAACTTCACATTTATGCATAGATTTTAAGTTAGGGCTATTTTAGATTTTATTTTAGATGAAATAAAATAATTAAAATAAATTAAAATAGACACCTCAAGAATGATATATTTCAACATCATCTACATATATTTATCTAAATATATGTATGCTAGTTACATTCATTTCTAATTAGATATTCAACGCTTGATATTCTTTGAAAATTTTCAAGACTTCTTCAAAATTCAATTTTGTTCATCCATAAAAGAGAGTCATCTTCTCACAAGTTTTAAAAATTAACTCTCCCATATTCATTAAAGTATATATATTCCAAAATATTAAACTAATACATTCAACTTTAATTTTTTATCATTAATAAAATAAATTAATATTATAAAAATGAGAAACTCAAAACTCAAATATTTAAAATATTTACTAGACAATCATAAGAAAACTAGAAATAAATAACTTGAATTTGAATTACAAAATTTAAATCTAAAAGAAGATCTAAAGAAACTTTTATTTAAGACATTCTTATCTAATAACCTTTTAAAGGTTTTTTTTTCAATTACTTAAATTTGTATATTTTATGTAATTAATTTATTTTTAGATTATTTTGTGTGCACACACATGTAATTAGTTATATCATTTTCATTCACTTTATCTATGTTTTAGATATATCTATAAGTATTATGTTAATATATCCACATGCTTCTATTTACTTGTTTATCTCTTAAATTTCATTGTTATTCCATTTCTAAACAGGTTTGTAGTTGTGAATGTATCCCTTCTAAATTCAAATTTATCCAACTAATCACCTTACTTCAAAGCAATTAAATAAAGGTTTAAAACAATTTGATGCTATGTTGCTATTATTCAAAGGCCTTCAATGCATTCACTCTATAAATCAAATGCTTATCATCTAATATGTATTATAGAATAATTAACTATTCAAAGTAATACATTTCAATTTGGTGCGATAAAAGAATAAATAATCTATAAAATGTTTTCACTTGATCTCTTCATTCTTATTCAATTTACTAATAGCTTGAAACAATATCTCTATGTTCTTTTTTTTAATTTGATGGAGGTCATTCACAAAAACTTATCAGCTACGCGATACAAGAGCACGAGCCTTAGGCTAAACCTCTTTGACTAAGAGCCAAGGACTAAGGTTATCCATTCCACCAAATTTGTCAAGGACGGTCCTTGCCTCATCCCTTATTTTGATGTTGAAGCCTTACACTCAGCACGACTTGATTCTTGGTGTACTCATTAAGAACCTTTCAACTTCACCAATACACTCCATTGACAATACCTCTATGTTTAACATCAAATAAATTATAAAATGTCTTCAATTCAAAAATATTTTTCAATTATTAAATTAAATACCATCCTCTTATTAAATTTTTTAAACCAAATATGAATTTACCATTTCCCAACTATATTTTCTAGCTCACTATTAAATTTTTTTGCATTTATTTAATCGGTCAATCTAGTGAGCAAACCTCAGTTTCCACAAACTAAAAGGGCATTACAGTTCAGTTTTAGTAAATCATTTTGAATGTGTTATTTCTCTTCGTTGGAGTAGAAACATACGATTCAACATAATAGAAGCAAGATCAAAATGCATCTCACATGAAGCAAATGAAAATATCTTTTTTTTTACGAGTTTTGAAGAATGAAACTTAAACAACACACATGGGACGTACTGCTATTGACAATCACCATAGCCAATAAATAGAAGAAGATAAGCACAAAGTGAAAGAAACATGGAGAAATGTAGTACTGGAGGGTCGAGAAACACGAGGATGACTTCATTCATAGGTGAGAGTGGCGGTGAATTTCAGCACCTTCTCATCAACTGTGTGGGAAACGGTCTCTATGAGAGCATGGCCTTGAGCATTGTGGAACACACCGCTTCCTCCCACCACTGCAATCTCCCTCTGTGCTAATGCCATGTTGTCTTTGCCTGAGAATTCAATGCTGCTGCCTTCGTATTCAGAACCTTCGAATTTGGCAGTGAAGGCGAGCAACATTGTCTCCGGATCTTCCTCTTCTGCAGGGCTGGGCAAGTGATAATAATATCCCTCCCCCTTTCCAAGCACAGCAGAGGAATGAAGATCAGGCCCTTCTGTCAGGATGTCTTCAATCACAATCACATTATTCACCAGCATACCCGAAACTCCTCCAAGAGGATTCTGAGGATTTAGTCCACCATTAATAATGTTTGTGTTGGGAAAAGAGTTCTGAAGGCCCAGGCCAGGAATGAGTGAGCCTATGCTCTGTGCTCCTCCATTTACATTGTTCAGCGGGATAGCTGAGGCCCCTCCAAGAGGATTGAGCCCGCCGTTAACAATGTTTCTGTTGGGGAAGGAATTCTGAAACCCTAAGCCAGGAATGAGGGAGCCTATGCCCTGTACTCCTCCGCCAACGCCAGTGGTGAAAGGAGAATTGTTGATTGCTCCACTCGGAATGGTTAATGGCAGAGGACCATTCCCATTCCCATTCCCGTGGATGTTGATGTTGTTTCCTGTGGGAAATCCTGCAACTCCAAGTCCAGGCTTAGCAGTGGGGTTGGGTCCTTCCGTAATGTGGTGCATGAAGAAGGTGATTGTCTTTGGACTTGAAGTCCCTTCCTCTTCTACTGGCGTCCTATCTTTGTCTGTAAGTAATTTTCTACTTGCACTCACATAACTACCCCACACAATGAAAACCATCAGAAAAAGAAGCTCTTTAGTCCTCGTTGCCATTCTCTTCTCCAAATTCCAAAATTCTTTTAGCAAACTGAATGAAGTGAGATGCGAGTGAGCTGATTGTCAAATGAATGCGTATAAGTCTGTATATATAAAGCTGCCATAAGTCGAATTAGTAAGATATTCAATTTACGGTTTACCTGCTTTCCAATACACATTGGAAATGCATGCCATGGTTTTCGTCATCGCTCCACCTATCCGCGTAGAGGGTTAGTTTTATTTGCAGGGTGACATCATTTTTGTGTATGGTTTTGGTTGCCTGAAACATTATCTTCACTGCAACCTAATGTCTCATTTTAACCACTACGCGTTGATTCCTCGGGCCGGCTCATGCAACCACTCAAGTGTTACCTAACAGGAATCATAAGAATCCTTACCCTTCCCCTAAAATAATTATGTGTGGCTCAAATGTCATCATGAATAGACGCAAAATAAGAACATTTAAAACTAGTGGTTTAATGGACTCCTAATAGACATCTCTTAGAAGATAAGTTTCTGATTAGGTGGCAAACTGGAGGAAACCTTTGATGATGGTTTTGAAAAAGATGAGATTTTGCCATTCTTCTCTCATCTTTATAGTGATCTTGGAATAGTTGGTCTATGGAATAGATTGTAAAATTTATTACTGGTTGTACCATGAAAATGGCACTATTAGAATAATTATTCCTCTGAAAATTCGGGAAGGTTTCAACAAAAACGGTTGATTTCTATTCTTTTATGCTCTCCAATTTTTTTTGTCTTGTTAATTTTTAAATCTTTATAACTTTAGTTTTTAGCCTCTGCTATGAATGAAATAAATATTTTAACATTTATCAAAAGAAAAGGCTGAAAGATATATAAATAAATGTAATAATTTCCACCTTTTCGAGTATCTTAACACCCTCAAGAACTTTGCTTTTTCTTATGTTTAAGAAGTTTAATATATGTTTGATTATTGCCATGTGTCATTAGTCTCACATGATATGGAAGATTTGGATTTCAATATAAATGCTTCAATTTGATTATTGACTCCTATGTGGTCAAAGAGGAGTGCTAATATGGTATTTATTTTCCTTTCATAAACGTTGATTTTTCAAAAGGATTGAGGTCCAATTTTCGTATTTTAGAATTTAAAAAAAAAAATTGAAGGTAAGTGAAATTCATTTGAAAAATATTTGATTTGGTGGCTCTTGTAACATTAAATTTGTGTATAAGATAATTAGTATTTAATTATATTAGAACTAACTTTCACTTTCTACTAAAAATATTTAGACACGATCATTTGTATGTCATAGTTTTATTTTCCACAATTGAGTGGAAACTTAATTTTAAACTTTTTGTGGAGATAAGTATTCATGTATTCATCACAAATTCATGACATGCTTGTTTTTAGTTCATTAAAAAGTCATCGATTTAACCTTCCAAAAATAGTCTTACAATATTTTACCAAGTTCACTCTCTAAGGCTACAACGGATAATCACATGGAAGAGTAAGAGCTACTAGTTGTCACATAATTCTATGGTGAAAAATATATTATCATACAACAAACATTATTTCCTATGAGAATGTGCAATCATATTGGTCAAAAATTATGTGTGATGGAATAGACGATTAAGAAATTTGGGGTTTGGTTCTCTCATTGACCTTAACATAATAGGATCATTTTGATATTTGTGAGATTCACAATTGAATGAGCATATTAAGCAGGTTAGATGAAAGGATCTAGGTGGTATCAAGTAGTGTTTTGAAATTTGGAAATTTCTTGAAATTCTAAGTTATGTATTGGAGAGTGAACATGATGTGCTTGTCACCAGTCCAATTTCTTGTTTATTTGTTCATGTTGTGTCAATAAATCTACAAGTAACATGAATCAAAATCAAATAGTTTCCTAAAAAAATTAAAATTTATTTTTTGGCATATATTAAAAATTAAATTCATAGTAGTAAAAATTGGGAAATAATACTTTTTACTATTGTTCCAATTTATAAGTGTTGTGGAAAATGCTTAACAAAGATGAGATATTAAAATGAAAGCCATGAGTAGATTGTTTTAGTCATCCCCAAGCATAATTTTGAAGCATGGTGATTATTTAAATAGTATAGAAGGCATTCTTGTCTTCAACTCACCAGATGTGGAGTAAAGACAAATCCTCAAGTATAATTGACCAGTCATAGCTTTGATTATGACATTCTGCAATGTGGTGGCTCAAAAGAACTATTTAATTCTCTTGTTTAATTCTTTGTATTGTTTGGTGTGCAGTCATAATTATGGTATTAAACCACACAAATCATATAATTATCCATCCAAAGATATGACTTGATAGTTCATAACTCTCTAAAATATGATAAAAATTCTTCAAGGTTTGAATATAAATAAGGTTCTCCTTGGGGTTTATTTAAGGTTAATTATACAAGAAGATTGACTACAACTTTCTATGATGGTTTTAGTGGCTCAAGGTTTAGCATCACAACTTGACCTAAGACATGATAAAGTTGTACTATCTTGATGATCTTGACACTATATGACCAAAGATAAGATTTGTAGAAAATATTATGTATTTATTTTAGTATAATCATATCCTATAATGCTTAAGAGTGGTTGACTCAATCATCAAATGCACGGTTGTCTTAGTAAGTAATTATCATTATCAAGATTAGTAGTTCTTTGATAAAATAGCTCTTGAGGAAGATATGGAAGTTTACGAATATCATGGTTGGTGTATTTATTCAATTTCATCCTCTCTTATGTGTGGATGTAAGTTAGCTCTTACTCTTGAGGACAAATTAGAATATATATAGCATTTTTTAGTATAAATTTGTTGGTGATTGGATCTCATCATATATGGCTCGCACAAATAAATTAGTGGGATTTCACTTGTGATCAAGTTTTCATTCATATAATTAGTCATGCATGGAGCAAACGTATAAGTCGTATTTAAGGTAAGAGGCCCAATGAGAATTGGTTGTAGCATTACTTGTAATTTTAATTCATGAGTTCAATTATTGTTCAAATTTCTCAACTATTAGTCAAATTGTTCAATATTTATTTAAAAAGTACTTTTTAACTTCCAAAGGCCCACCATCTATGATAGAATATTCATTTGAGGAAAAATCTTATGTACATTTCTATTACCCAAACTATTGATACAAATGACAATTACACAAGTTCCAATTTAAGAGTTCAAATACATGTTTTAAAGGCTTTAAACTTTAGGTTTACATTTTCCATAAATATTAACATTGATGCTTAATAACGCAAGATTGCATTAAAAGTTGTAAATGGGAAGTTGAAAGGTCTTAGAGGTAGTTTTATGGTCCCATCTACCAAGGAGTCTATATAAACCAATGTAAATTCGAACCAAGGCATAATGGAAAGTAAATGAACATTTGAAAACTTTTGGAGCACTTTGTACTTGCTGTTTTGATTAGTTTTTTAGGTTTTTTGTGTTGGTTCCAGGCCTTGTACGGCCATATACGGCCTAGAAACCTTGTAACTTTGTAATGGTTGGATATTATGATGAATAACCTTTCCTATGCTTTTGGTTTGGAGTGATTAAACTCAGTTTTGAGAAAGTTATGGAAGTTTTAGTGAAAGTGGTTGTTTGCAGATTTGAGACTGCCTGAGAATAGTCATGTTGAAATGCGTGGTATGAACGCATTTGGAAGACTTAAAACCTCTAAGTATATTTATTGGAAATATATATGATTAAGCTTTCTTTTAATTTTTGTTTGAGTCATTTTAAATAATATTTGTGAAAGTTATGACATTTTTAGTGAAGACTGGTTTTAAACCCTCTTCAATGGAGTGGCATGCAAAGATTTGTGCTTATATTAATCATTTAATGGTTGTAAAGCTTTATGGATCACATATTATGAAAGTAGATGCATAAGGGGTTCATGTAAAACTGGTTTGGTATCATTTGAGTTTGTTTTGGAAGCTTTGAAAGATAAGCTTGAGCTAGTGGCAGAGGCTGCTGAAAAGATGAAAGAAAAGATGGATGTAGAAGATGACAATGGAAAAGAAATTGCTGATGAAGATTATGTTCTTGAACCTGATCCACCTATCCAAGAATAACCTTTCCTAAAATCCATCAAGTAATTGGGAGGTAAAGCATTAGAAGGGATACCCCTGTTCACTAGCAAGATGGATTCAGACCTAGTGATGGAGTGGATTGAAGGGATGGAGAATCACTTTGAATGTGAAGGTGTCTCAGAGGCACAAAGAGTGAAGGTAGACAAATCAAGGCTAAGGGGACCATCCCTAACATGGTGGAAGTTCCTTCAAGAAGAGAGGGAAAGAGAAGGGAAGAGACCCATTGCAAATTGGAATGCTATGGTCACAAAGATCAAGGAGAATTACTTGCCAGAGGATCATGAGATCCAAATGCACAAGAAAAGGTATAATCTCAGACAAAAATAGATGGATGTGACTTCTTACACCGAGGAGTTTCAAAAACTCGGTTTGAGGTCTAAAGTTCAAGAAGAGGAAAGTATCCAAGTTGCTAGATACTTGAGTGGTTTGAGATGGAGTATCCAAGAAGAAATCAGTCTTTGGACTCCTACTACTGTCCAAAAGTGCTTTCAATTAGCACTAAAGGTAGAAGAAAAGAAAAAAAAGAAACAAGACTCCACCTCCAAAGGTAGAGGTAGAGGAAGAGATTCTATAGGACATAGAGGTGGCTATGGTGGTAGGAGAAATGAACCTAGAAATCAGGGAGACTCCAAGTTGGTGGAGCAAATCAGTGAACCAAGTACAAGAGGAAATTATGGAAGAGGTAGAGGGTTCCAAGGTGGTAGAGGAAGATCAAGTGACTTCAGCATGGGATCACACTTTGCAAGCATGAAGTGTTACAATTGTGGGCAGCTAGGCCATCCTACATATAGGTGTCCAGATAAGGCCTCAAGTTCTCAGGGAGAGAAGAAGATAGCATATGCTCAAGAGGAATAAAGTAGTGTGAAGTCACCTAAAGTGAACTTGGATTTAGAACATGGAGAGAACCTCATGTTTAGGAGATTTCTACTCAAGGCACCTATTAAAGAAGAACCTAAACATAGGAGGGCTCTTTTTAGGATCAAGTGCAAGATCCTTGGCAAAGTTTGTAAATTCATCATTGATTCAGGCTCAACTACTAACATAATATTAGAGGAGGCAGTCCAAAAGCTCAAACTTGAGAGGATACCTCATACTCACCATTACAAAGTGACTTGGTTGAATAAGGGGTAGAATGTTCTTGTGAATGAACAAGCATGTGTAGACTTCATGATTGGTGGCTACCAAGATAAGATGTTATGTGACATCCTACCAATGGATGCTTGTCATATTCTGCTAGGAAGGCCATGGCAATATGACCGGGATGTTGTTTACCATGGAAAGAGAAATGTGTATAACTTCAAGAAGGATGGAGTGACTTATAAAATTTAGTCACATATGGAGGAAGGATCTGCAAGTTCAATTGATCCTAATGTACTCTTGATGAGTGATAAGGAGTTCTTGCATGAACTCAAGGAAGAAGAAGGATTGGGACTAGCTATAGTCTTGAAACCCAAGGAGGAGACCAAGGTACTACACACTACATTGCCCAAAGAAGTGCAGAAATTATTGAATCAATTTAAGGATATCATAAGTGATGGGACACCAGCCACTCTCCCTCCTCAAAGAGAAATCAGTCATCAAATTGACTTTGTACCCAGAGCAACCTTACCTAACAAGGCAGCATACAAAGTGACCCCGGACCAAAACAAGGAGATAGCAAGGCAGATCCAAGAACTTCTTGATCAAGGGCTGATAAGGAAAAGCATTAGTCCATGTGTTGTCCCTATGGTTTTGGCACCAAATAAGGGAGGTAAGTGGAGGTTATGTACTAATTCAAGGGTAATCAATAGGATTACCATTAGGTATAGGTTTCCTATCCCTAGAATAGAAGACCTTATGGATTGTCTTGGGGGGTCTCAATACTTTACTAAAATTGAACTTAAAAGTGGGTATCACCAAATTAGGATGAAGGGGATGAGTGGAAGTCAACCTTCAAAACCAATGAGGGTCTTTATGAATGGTTAGTTATGCCCTTTTGACTTACAAATGCACCTAGTACCTTCATGAGGTTAATGAATGAGGTCCCAAAAGACTATATTGGTAGGTTTGTCATGGTGTACCTAGATGACATCCTCATCATTAGAAAGACCAAGGAGGAACACATGAAGCACCTAGAAGTTGTCCTAAGAAGATTACATGAGGAGAAGCTAGCCATCAACCTAGAGAAGAGTGAGTTCCTTAAATAAGAACTAGTGTACCTAGGTTTTGTGGTGTCTAAAGGTGACCTCAAGATGGATCCAAGCAAAGTGGAAGCCATAGTGATTTGGCCCACTCCTAAAATAGGGACTGGAGTAAGGATCTTCCATGGATTACCTTAGTTTTATAGAAAGTTCATAAGAGGATTCAGTGAGATATGTGCACCTATGCTCAACACTATCAAAGGTGGAGCTAAAACCAAGTTTGTGTGGACCAAGGCAGCTCAAGAAGGGTTTGATAAATTGAAGGAAAGAGTAGCCACTCAGCCTATTTTGGTATTACCAAGCTTTGACAAGTTTTTTATTGTTGAATGTGATGCAAGCAATATAGCAATGGGAGCAGTGTTGAATCAAGAAGGGAGACCGGTTGCATTTTTTAGTGAAAGGCTAAATGAGGCTAAATCAAAGTATTCCTCATATGATTTAGAGCTCTATGTATTAGTTCAAGCACTTAAAAAGTGGAGGCACTATCTATTACCTAAGGAGTTTGTAGTCTATACAAACAATCAAGCATTGAGTTACATCAACACTCAAGACAAGCTAAGCCATAGGCACATCAAGTGGATGGAGTTCCTCCAGGCCTATACTTTTACTATCAAGCACACAAAGGGCCTTAACAACAAGATAGTTGATGCCTTAAGTAGAAGGTTGCTGACTATCCAAGAAATCAAGCTTCAAAGCATTGGTATAGAAGGATTCAAAGGACTCTACAAGGAGGATGAGGATTTCTCCAAGGCCTACAAGGTATGTGAAGATTTTGAGAATCACTTTCATAGTGAGTTTGTTGATTACACATTACAAAATGGATTTTTATTCAAGGGTAACCAGATATGTGTACCTAGAGGTTCCATGAGGGAGAACCTTATACGAGAAAAGCATAATGGCAGCCTTAGTGGACACTTTGGCTTGAACAAGACATTGGACCTAGTGCAAAGGTTCTATTATTGGCCCAAGATGCCAAGAGATGTAAGAAAATATGTAGATCAATGTATTGTTTTGTCAAAAGGCTAAGGGAACATCTTCAAATGTAGGGTTATACCAGCCTTTACCAATCCCTAGGAGGCCCTAGGAGTGTCTAAGTATGGACTTTATAGCTGGTTTTCCAAAGAGAACTACTGGTTTTGATAGTATCTATGTGGTGGTAGATAGATTCAATAAAATGAGCCATTTCATACCATGCAAGACCACACATGATGCCAGCTATATATCACACCTATTCTTTAAGGAAGTGGTAAGGATTCATGGCCTACCAATCATCATAGTCTCAGATAGGGATGTAAAATTTATGGGGCATTTTTGGAAGACTTTGTGGAAGAGATTGGGAACCAACCTTTCTTTTGGGTCAGCCTATCATCCTGAAATGGATGGCCAAATAGAGGTTATTAATAGAGTGTTGGAGAATCTCTTAAGATGTCTTACCAAGGAGTATGGACAAGTGTGGGACCAGGTATTACCACAAGTTGAATTTGCCTATAATGATAGCATAAACAGGTCTACCGGCAAGATTCCATTTGAAGTGGTGTATGGCATGCACCCAAGAGGTGTGTGTGAGTTAAGAGAACTTGGTAATCAAGGTGGAGTGAGTGGACATGCTGAGGACTTTTCCCAATCCATGCAAGAAGTCCATGAGTAGGTTAGAAGGACATTGGTGGAAGCCAATCAAAAGGTGAAGGCTAGAGTTGATGAAAGGAGGAAAGATATTCAGTTTGAAGTGGGAGTTGGTTGATGGCACACCTAAATAAAGAATGGCTTCAAAAAGGCATACCTAGAAAGCTTCAAATGAGGAGATTTGGACCTTGTAAGGTTCTAGCCAAGTATGGCTCAAATGCTTATAAGATAGGCCTTCCTAGTGACCTATCTATCTCTCTAATTTTTAATGTTCAAGACTTGGTGAAATACAAAGGACCTGATGTGAAGGATGAAGAACATAGACCTGATGTTCACATGGATGTGAAAGATCTCATAATACCATTCCAAGTGAAGCCTCAAGCTGAGAAGATCCTAGACTCAAGGTTCAAGAAGAAAACTAGACATGGAGTGTACATGGAGCACCTTGTGAAGTGGAAGTCTCTCCCGGAATCAGACTCTCAATGGATTGAAGAGAACAACTTCAAGAAGTTAGGCATTTATGTGGAACTCTTGTCTCCTAATGGGACTTAGGTTCTTTTTGCAGGGGAGTATGGTGCAGGAGTACCTAGGTTCTTGGCCAACCTAGCTCCTAGACACCTAGTTTTGTCTTGTAGTGACTCTAGCCAAGTCATTGTCCTTTAAGGAATTTTGGTTTTATTTCTTAGTTAGTTAGTATGTTAGTAGTCCAATAAGGTTCTTAATTATTTGGTTTAAGTCCTAGTGATGGTCTCTTTAGACTAGGTGAAGACCCATTTAGCATATGGCTTGTATGCCATTGGGAGTTGCAAATCAGTCAAAGGTGTATCTTGACTGAGAAAAGGAATTTAATGAGTATAATTAAGTGGAAAAAGGGTTTGAGAAGGCTTGGAATAGTTTAGAGAGTCTTTTTAGACCTCATGACTCAACCTCAACAAAGTTGTCAATAAAAATGTAAAAGTTGTCATGACAACTTTGAATGTTGTCATGACAACATTTGGTCTAAGGTTTGTTCGAGCCTAGGAGTTAGTTATAGGTCTAATACCGACCAAGCTAGGGTGACTAAGCCTATTTATGGATTTATTTTGTCAAGACAAAAGGTTGGAAGATAGATTTCTTTGAGTATTTGTATTATTTTTTGTGATTGTCAAGACTATACCCGTGAATGGTTTGAATTGAGAACTCGGTCATCCTTAACCATGGATTGAACCAAAGCAAAATTTTGCATGTTTTCATTCTTTATGTTTTGAGCATTATTCTAGACCTTTGTTTAAGTCTATTAGTTTTCTTGTCAGTATTGAAACTTAAAATCTCCTCTGAGGCCAGCTTGTTGGATTGTTCAGAGTGGAAGCTCTTAAAATGGCTCTAACTTACCTAGATTCTATGGTTGGTTTTGCACGGCCACCTGGAACATGTTAGAGAAATGTATATACTATGTAAATATGTGTTTTTGTGCTTTAGGTTGCAGGGGAATGAATTTTGAGATCAAGCCCTAGGCGAGCCAGAGCTAGCCCGGTTAGGGAACTTTCTTTGATCCAGAAAATGGGAGAGAGCTCGGTGATTGGGAAAGCCAATCCAAAATGATTCTTTTGACCACTTGTGTGGATAGTTGTAGAGTTAAGCCTTGATTTGTGTGTTAGAAGACCTACAAGGCCTAGTAGCCTTCTAGGAGTTAGTTATAGGTCTAATACCGACGAAGCTAGGGTGACTAAGCCTATTTATGGCTTGGTTTTGTCGAGACCAAAGGTTGGAAGATAGATTTCTTTGAGTATTTGTATTAGTTTTTGTGACTGCCAGGACTGTACCCGTGAATGGTTTGAATTGAGAACTCGGTCATCCTTAACCATGGATTGAACCAGAGTAAAATTTTTCATGTTTTCATTCCATTGTATGTGTGAATCTTCTAAAGGAAATGTCTTGGTTGGTTTTCTACAAATATAAGGAAGGTTATGAAATGTTGAATAACCTCATCATTATACTTGAAAATGTGCACCTATGTGTGCCTATAAAATTCATCAATAAAGGTGAGTAAATACATGGCCCCATAAAATAGAGTGAAGAATGGCATGAGTTCACTATGCACTAACTCAAGGGGAGCCAAAGATCATGTGATCATACCCTTGTTGAATATGGATCCCTATGTTTTTTCCAAGAGCATGGTACAATCCTGAAAAACTCCATCTTAACAAGAAATCATAGGTAAACCAATCAGCAAGTTATGTGTGCTCATTTACTATTTAGATCTATGTAATTCGGGTACCCAATTTTTTTGTGTCAAAGCTTTCTTATAGAATTTTTATGATTAATAGGGCATGATCGTGATGAAGAATGAAATCCATTAAACCTCTACAAATAGACTACATGATCAACTATTCTTATAAAAAAGACCTTCTCAAGATCTTGTGTCTCTTGAATAGTCATGTTAGTAGAAGAGAACTCAACAAGACTTCTGGATTAATATTTTGTAAAATATTAGAAATGATAACATCGTCAATGCTACCATAATATGTAATTTTTTTATCAAGAACCCATGAGGACAAATCTAAACTAGACTTAACGATGTTACAATTTTTTTAAAGGAAAGTACATAACAAAGTACAATTAATGAATGTGGAATCAAATTAACCTAGCATTTAACATTTAAATTGTTAATCTATTTAACATTGTAGAACTGTAAATCTAGTTCCTAACATATGTCCTCTAGGGTCTCCTTAAAGTCACTACTTAAGCAACATTAATACAATACTATTGATAACTAAAACCATAAAGAATTACCAAACACTAATCATGAACATTGTCATTTGATATTTCTACATTTATTTTAGACCACAAAATCCAAAGTTCCTACTTCTTCTTTTGATGCAGTGGCATCCTGGCTACTTGTTCAATTCCTTGTGATTTTCTAGCACTCGATGAAGGAGGTGGATGAGCTCGATAAAGATAGGCTTTTTACTCAGTTATTTGGTGATAGTTCTTAGTCAGAGTCTGTTTGGCTTCACCGATGGAGCTCAGTGGTCATGGTAGTGGTTCTCAGTTGGAAGTACCGATGGAGCTCAGTGGATGGTGGTCACTCAATGACTCATTATTTTTGGTGCTCGTTGCTCGGTGTTTATTACTGGCACTCGGTATTCTTGCTAACCGACTTGTTTGTTTGGATGAATCGTCTTGGCCGACTAGTGCATTTAATTTAGGTCTCACTCCTCGAGTTATGGATTGACTGTTGGATGTGTGGGGACCTAAATCTGGTGTGTTTCATTCTCCTATGTGGATCTAGATGCCGACATGGAGAATTAATTGTTTGGAAGGCTACGTGAGAGCCAACTGTTGTTGCATTTAATATTTGTTTGTCTTTGGAAGCCGACTGGGTTTTGGGATTTATTTGTTTGTAAAGTCGACTTATGGCTGTGTAGTATTTAAGGAGGGTATGGGTAGAATAGTAGGAGGAAGGTTGCAAGTAGAAAGAAGTAAGAAGTAGCAGATTGGTGATCAGTCTGGAGTACCAGAGGTTGATCTGTGAAGTGTAGCAGAGTTAGTAGTTGGTAAGCTTAGGAACAAGAAGATTGCTTGGTGGCTTGTGAGCACAAATTTAGATCTTTCCTTGGAGTACCTACTAGTATCTTGTTGTGTTGCAGACTTGAGCTAGTTGATAGGTGTGTTGGATCATGTGTGATCTTCTTTAATAGTTGTAATCTTTGATGTATTTGGCCCTAACCGAGAAGGTCTTATAGCTTGGCATGTTTCTTGTAAGCTTGGTTACTAATGAATAAAGGAGATTTTGATTCGTATATTTATGTTGTGTTGTGTTATTCCACGTTGTTGGTGTTTGGCTGCAAGTTTGGACAGTCCTTTATTGGATCCTCTGAGCTTGACTGCATCAAGTGGTATCAAAGTGAGTTGATCTTTTGGCTAGGAGAAAGGTTGGCAAAGAGATTGTGTGCGATCTGAGTTACAGATCCGTGTTACTGAACTTGTGAAATCATGGCCTAGTTGTTCATGCAAGGTAGCAGGTTACAATCTAACTTGCATACAACTTGGAGGTTGTCACAAGGTGGTCAGTATAGAGTTTTTTGTAGAGGGCTTTTGAAGATCTTGAATGATGTCTTCGAGAAGATTGGACCCTAGGGCTATTGCAGATCTCTGTGATGTTGTGTGGTAGTTTTTGTGGTGGATGATTCATTTCTAGAGTCCTAGTTATTTTTTTGTGAGGTGGTAGATTGTGGTTCTCACTTGCAATTGTAGAGGACTTGCAGATGGATCATGTGGTTAGAAGATCATTGGGATTTTGTGCACAAATTAATGATGTAAAGATGGATGGTGAAAGAAAAAGGAAGCTTGTGAGTTGGTATTCAAAGGACCCTGTTGTGGTTAGAATGTGGGAGGAGTTCCTTGAGTATTGTACTGTACCGATTTGGCATATCTCGGGAAAGAAGAGGATTGTATGGCCTGTGAAGAAGCTTGTGCAAAGATGACGACATCTTGTGGAAGTCCCTGATGACTTGACTGAAGTTGATGAGGTATCTATTGGTTCACATGAGCAGATGGATGGATTTGGCATGGAACTTGCAGAGAATTTTATTGTGCACAATGAGATTTCTAGTAGTGAGATTTTGACTTGTGTTGTTGATGAATTTGGAGTTGTTGGTTCGAGTTGTCAGTGGATGATAGACTTGCTCGGTGGCCTTGGTCTTCTACTCGGTTGACTAAGATGGATGTGAAACTAGATTCCCTGTGTATTGATGGGGATGATGGGTTGCTAAGATCATTTGAGGATCATGATGTTGTTCAGTTTGTTCCTGAGGTGAGCATTCTGATTGGGTTGTTCCAGTGGATTATGATGATTACATGGGTGAATATGAGATGGTTGAGTTGTATATTGGTTCTCTTTCCTATGATGAAGTGGAAACCTTTGGTGAAGATGAAGTGGAGTTGGTGTTATTTAGATGTTCCCTTTGGTGAGAAAGTGTGGGACACACTTTTCTTTGTACCCCAGGAGTCTGATGCAGTGGCATTTTGGCTACTTATTTAGTTCCTTGTGATTTTTTGGCACTCGGTGAAGGAGGTGGATGAGCTCGGTAAAGACATGCTTTTTACTCAGTTATTTGGTGATAGTTCTCAGTTGGAGTCTATTTGGATTCACCGATGGAGCTCGGTGGTCGTGGTAGTGGTTCTCGGTTGGAATTACCGATGGAGCTTGGTGGATGGTGGTCACTCGGTGACTCGATGTTTTTGGTACTCAGTGCTTAGTTACCGACTAGGTCTCGGTGTTTATTACCGATGCTCAGTATTCTTGTTGGTCGACTTGTTTGTTTGGATGAATCGGCTTGGCCGACTAGTGCATTTAATTTAGATCATGCTCCTCGAGTTATGGATTGACTGTTGGACATGTGGGGACCTAAATCTGGTGTGTTGCATTCTTCTATGTGGATCTAGATGCCGACATGGAGAATTAATTGTTTGTAAGGCTATGTGAGAGCCGATTGTTGTTGCATTTAATATTTGTTTGTCTTTGGAAGCCACCTAGGTTTTGGGATTTATTTATTTGTAAAGCCAACTTATGGTTGTATAGTATTTAAGGAGGGTATGGGTAGAATAGTAGGAGGAAGGTAGCAAGTAGAAAGAAGTAAGAAGTAGCAGATTGGTGATTAGTCTGGAGTACCAGAGGTTGATTTGTGAAGTGTAGCAGAGTTAGTAGCTTGTGAGCTTAGGAACAAGAATATTTCTTTGTGGCTTACGAGCACAAGTTTAGATCTTTCCTTGGAGTACCTACCAGTGTCCTGTTGTGTTATAGACCTGGGCTAGCTGAGAGAGGTGTTGGATCTTGTGTGATCTTCTTAAACTGTTGTAATCTTTGATGTATTTGGCCATAATCGAGAAGGCCTTACAGCTCGGCATGTTGCATGTAAGCTTGGTTACTAATGAATAAATGAGTTTTTAATTTGTATATTTCTATTGTGTTATGTTATTCCACGTTGTTGGTGTTTGGCTGCAAGTTTGGACAGTCCTTTATTGGATCCTCTGAGCTTGACTGCATCATCTTTCAACATAGAAATAATATTTCCTAAACATAAAGCAAGTGAAATATACATATATCTCATCTAACATAAATTATTTGTTACAAGATCCTAACTATTACATCATTTTAATCTATACAAATTATAACTACTCGCTATCTTTACAAGGACATACTATATGAATACAATTACATCTTCATAAATACAATTACATGCTTTCAAATAGAATACCTCAATGTACACCATTTTGTGCAATGATACAGATATACATAACATGATACAATATGATGAGACATCTCCAAGTAGCAAGAGTATGATGACAAGAACAAGAACCACCACGAACATGAACAAGACCACTGGATATTGATGGAAGAAGAATCACTATCACCTGACCATGTAGAACTCTAAGGCCCACCTCACCATGCTGAGGAGATAGACACCAGGTGTCACACACATACATCCAAAAAAAATAAGGGGATGGAAATATAATTTTGAAGCATGCAAAGAAAACACAAGGCTCTCAAAATTTAAAGTCAAATCAAAACTACCAGAGGCAACCAAAATAAATGGAGCAAACCTAGTACACATATAGGGAGGTGCATCACATAGCTCTTCCTCTTGGTTTACCCTTCACATAATCCACATATTTTGAACTAGTAACATCCTTGGAAAAAATCCATCTTTACCAAACCAAAACAAGATTCCCACATGACATCAACAACACAATTAATTTTTGGTGTGCCATGCAAGCATGAAACTAGATAAATCCTCATACAAGATCAAAGGCTATAAAGAAAACTATTACACACTAGAAAAATAGACTTAGATTTTAAACCCATGAGATTAATAAATTACCAATAATAAAAGAGTATGCAAGATTGAAAAAGCCACAAATTCCTAGCCTCTGGTAAAAGGGTTGAAACCAAACATCAACCTAGGGACTAGGTTGCTCATTCCCACAAAAAATTACATGTTCAAGATGCTTGGTATTTTAACCACATATAGTTCTATATTTATTTTAAAAATATTCTTAAGAATTATTTTACTAATATTTCCAATTCAAATAAAAACATACATCAACCCTAACCCTACAAAAAAAATACACTTCTTAACAATATAGTTCTCAACTAAATAGGATAAAACTAAATTAAACATTAACATCAACTACATCTATCATTTTCCTTAAAACAAAATAAGCTTTTCAAATAATCTATTTATATATAATTAAGACTCTAAATAAATTTTAAATTAATTAATATAAAAGAAACTTTATTTTTAAAGTTCACAAACAAGTTGATTAAATCTAAGTTTTTTAAAAATTTATTCTAATATTCTTTACTAATAAATTAGAAAACATAAAATAAAGTAACTTTTTTAAATTATATCCACCAAACTCATTCAAATTAGGATGGTTGGAAATGAGAAGATCATACGGCACTCTGTTGTTGTCGTGAACTAGGGCTTCTCCCTAGTCGTTGCAGTCTATGGAGTTTGAGCAGGGGGAGACTTTTACAACATTCAACGTGGGGTATTTTAAGTTGTTTAGGGTTTTCGGTGGCTGAGTTTTGTGGTGGGTGTTTGTGTGGGGGTTGTAACAAGTTTGGGGATGGGGATTGTGTAGTGTGAGTCAAGGATTTGTTAATTTTTCTTTCTACAAGGATGGAGGAGCATAAGATTTCTAATTATTTGGTGGTTGTTGGTGGGGGACATTCTTATGGTTGTTCTTCAGATTTGCATGCAATTTCATCTACATCCTTTTATGTGTGGGCGAGCTTTAAAATGCATAAAGTGAATGCTTGTCTTCCAAGAAGCCAAGATCGTCCAATTCTTTCCATCCCTCTTGAATTAATTATGGAGTGATGCAAAGGGAACAAGGTGAATTAAATTTTAATTAAAAAACATTACAAAATGATCAGACGCTCAGTTTACAATGAATCACAGGACCAACTCAGCAAGTTGGCTTGGGGTCTCACAAACAAGGTTACAAGGGGCTTTATAAAGAAACAATGCATCATACATAGGAACTACTAAATTTTGAGTTTTTTGGACAATAAGGGATACCATACATCCTATCCTCACTCTTGACATCATTCTTGATCAACAAACAAGGATAATTCCCTCTCTAACTACTTCTAAGCCTAGTAACCCTATCCAAGCAGTTTGTCGCCTTTAATTTTTTAACCCCTAATATTATGCACACAAAAATGGCACTTTGGGATACCCTTTAAAAAAAAATTCATAACATATCTAAAAACTTTATTAAAAAAATTGGGACACCAAGGGAAATATAGGTCTGCAACTGGTTTTGAGAGCACAATTAGTCCTATTTTCCAAAGCAAGTACTTGATAACTCTTGACAATTTCTTGAACAACACTTAAATATAAGGTGGAATTCAAAAAAAAACCAAGGATTTCAAAATTTTTAGGAACCTAAACCCCTTAATGTTTTCTTACACTTCAAGTTTTCCCTCATAGTCACACAAACTAGTTTGTCACATAGGGAATGCTAGGCCTAGGGATTCTATTTTATCTCTACCAAAACCACCTTTTTCTCTTAAACCAAATGCTACTTCAAAAGGACCCTAATAAATTCTATTCCACCAAGATTCATATTTTTCCTATAGTGTAATGGAGACTTATGGGTATTTTAGCATCCAACCTAGTTGATGAGGGTTTCATGCCCACTCTAAGAAATTTAACAACACTCTTTCAAATTGTGATAAAAAAATTATTTAAAATATATGAAAATAAAACTAGAATCTCCCCTCTTTCCATCAAGGTATGTTATAGGGAATGAAAGTACAGTACAAAATCATACAATATTATGCAACACATAAAAAAGCAATCAAAAATCAAGAAATGAAGCAAAAAGTGTATTGATTTCCTTCAAAATATGAACAAAAACCATTGCCTCGACCACAAGAGGCCTTATATACATTATTTTACTGATTCCCAATGGTCCTCAGCTAATTTTTTAATAGGTGGTCGTTGGGATTTGAAAGTTTCACCTTTGCACTAAAAAGTTGTAAAAGTTGTCAATGCAACTTTTACAACTTTTTGCCATACTTATCAAACTAACTCAAGACTTAATACCTACCCTTAATCCATGTTAAAATGGACCATATTATTCCAATTACATCATTTCCACTCATTTTGGACACACTTTGAGTGGTTTGACCAACTTTGACCCAATCATGACCTTATAGGTCTCCATGTGTTTAATGGCTTCAATAGCCTAACAAAATAGTTTGAACTAACTTCAAATGGTCCTTAGGACCTTATTCAATATTTTAAAAACATCAATTCAAAATAAAATAAAAAATCCTTCATGAGGCATCCAAATGAGTAGGTGCTCCTACACCATGGAGGATGTAGCTTATTGGAGTCAGCCCGCACTCATCTATAGGTTTCTTGGAATTTGCATTTCTTTGTCAGCATTGGAATCTTGGATTCATCATTCATGGAAGGTTGAGAGAGATATTAATATTATATTTGTTGTGAGCATCTATTTTGTGGTTATTTTTACGTGCATGTCCAATCAAAATTGTGTTTTTGAGGGAGGCCCATATTTTTACAATCATGTAGGTGTGTTTGCTAAACCCTGCCATGTGGGTTTCAATTAAGTAGAGTAATTACCTTCAAGGGTTCCCACTTGGATTTTTCTATCACAATTGTCATTATAGTTTTGGTAGGGTGACATTTTGAAATAGATTGTTTCTCTTCTTGTGAAGTCTACCATGATTGCACAATAGACTCTTGATAAAAAAGCAATTACTTTTTCCCATTTTTGTGTAGAAATTGATTTGAACAAACCATTGTTAGATTCTTTATAAATATATTAAGGATATTCTACATGGGTTTAAAAATTATACTACATGAATCCCTTCCTTTCCAATGTTAGTTATGTCATGAGTATGGTCATCTATGACATCAATGTCCTTGGGTTGTCATCTATGACATCAATGTCCTTGGGTTAATAAGGGCACTAGTGGCTCTCTCAATGGACTCAGTGATTATCCTTCTTCCTCAATTACAAAGGTAGATAAATGGAGTAAAAGAAAGGCCCCTATGAAAGAATATGGCCTTGATAATGATGGTTTAATTTTTTTAAAGCCTAAGGCTAACGGGAGAGATCAAAAGCTTCTGTACAAAGATTGGCAGGTTGATGAGAGCTTTAATTGGTTATCTAGTTTTAGAGGAAGGGATTCCAATGGATGTATCTTCGAGAGAGACTAGTATGCATGTGGAAGAGATGCAATAGGAGAATACTATTTTTCCCCAGGTGGTTGTGTAGTATAAATAGGAGGATGTGTCCCTTACTGGCCCTAGGGATGGAGCTTCAAGTGTCCCTAAAAATGTGTAGGATGATATTATTTTAGAAGATTTGGCTAAGGAGGTACATACATCTAGTAAAGATAAAGGGCCTTCTTCAACTTTGGATTTGTGAAAAAACCCCTCAATAAATGTTTTCTGATGCTCCTTTGAAAGGAGGCTACAAATAGGATCAAGATAACATAAAATTGACTGGGGCACTGTTGGTAGATTTTGGACCTGTCAAGCCCATTGAGGCTCACTTCTCTCAAGTAATATAACATTTCTTTCACCAATTCAACTACAATCCTTAGGTAAAAAACATTTAATAGTAGTTTTATACTTCATTCACAAAAAATCATAAATATTTGTCCTATTTTTACCATCCAAAAAATGACATTTATATTTAAAGAATGAATTTAATTGATTAAAACCCCTCCATATATACTTAATGTTAGTATGTTTCCAATCATGTATTTCCTTACAAGATTGAAATAAAAAATTACATAATTAAACTGCAACACAACAAAAAGAAAACTTAAAGAAACTAATTCTATTTTTCACTCACAACAAGGGAAAAAGGAATGCATTTTAGAAAAGAGTATATATAATCTCTTCGTTGCAGTTTTGGATCCTTGTGCAACTCCATGGATGGTCCCATTAAAAAATTTGTCTTCTTCTTTGTCAACAACTTTATGCCAAACAAAAGTCTAGATAAATAATTATTTGGGGACCAGACAAAGGGTGATTTAAATTGAAAGAAAAGGTACCACATTACTTATGACATAGCTTCTACTCTTCTATATATTGATGAAGAATAGAATAAAATTTTGTGCACAGAGATAAAAAGACCAACAATGTAATGTTTGATAGTGGATTTATAATGAAGCTTGGGGATTTTGGGTTGGCGAAAGTAGTGGAAAACTAGTCTGTAGTGTTTGACACAACAGTGGTGACAAGTACATTTGGATATCTTGCACTATGAAGGAAAGCTTAGAATTGAATGTCTTCATCTTTTGGGTTGTGTGCCTAAAAAATTTCTATGCAAGAAGGTTTGTAGACCAGAGCCTTGATGACCATAATTGGAGATTAATCCTTGAATAGGTTATAAACTTTTACAAAAAGGGGAAGATTTCAAATGCAACAGATAAAAAGTTGGGTGCAAATTTCAATGGTGAGGAGATGGAAAGGGTGTTGTTTATGTTGGTGTTCTCTCATCCATCTCTAAAATCCTGACTAAGTATAAGAAAGGTGGTTGATTTCTTAATAATGAAAGCTCCACTCTTTCCTCTTTCTCTGAGTTATCCAGAAATGGTGTACACTACCTCTCATAGTCTTTTTGTTTCTTTATCATCGATATTTGATGGAATATTTTGTACTATATAAAATATCTATAATATTGAGAGTGTGTAAGCAATATTCATATTCCATTGAATGGTCATGCTCATGACATATTGGTAAGGATTCCATTTGTCATCTTCATATGCATAAAACAATATGTCTTCTTTATATAGTAACTAGTACATGTATGAAATGATTGGATAGACACATCTTTCTACACTTCTCTATAAAGTATTATGCTAATGAGTCTTAAAAAAACATAGAACAATGCTTTGATAAATGAATTTTTTTATAAAGGGGAGAACTTTACTAGATTCTTATTAAACTTTAACATATAATACTTTAACATCTTATATTATTCTTATTAAGTCTTGAATTTAGTTACTATGTGGTGTGATATCATGCACACTCCCATCTAATGACATCACCTAAAACATGAATCAATCTATGTTTGGTGCATATAATTCCTATAAATCTTATATTATTCTTATTTGTTCTTACACTTATGGTTTGTTCATGAGATGGTGTCATGCACACTTCCTCTTATTGGTTTTACCTAGGAACAATCATTTCACAAAGGTTTGATATATGATAGATAATATTTTGAACAATCCTTTTCTTCCTAGTCATAGTGTGTCACTACATATTTAGACTTGAAAAATTGGACAGGACTTCTTTTATGAAAATACCTTTCTTGACTCAAGTACTCATGATCTCCAATGTTCTTTTATCTCTTTAAAAATGATATTATTTGTTAAGAGTAAAATAGAATTATCTATCAAATACTAAGGTCATATGTTTAAAAGTATCTACTTATTTTGATTTTCAGATTAAAATTTCATAAAAGGAAGATTTCAAAATCTTACTACATGCATAAAATAGTACCAATGTCTTTTTTTTACATATATACCTAAATTAGAATCACTCAAATAATCATTAATACAATAAACAAGAAAATTTGATTCCTAGTGTATAATTAATAAAGAAATAATAGTCACTAAATCATACTAGTAAGTACTCTCCTCAGTCTTCATATAGATTCAATAATTCCTTCTTCCAAATTCAAGAGATATGAGCCTTAAATTTTATGTGATCATAATAACCACAACAATATTACTATTTTCATTAGAGATGATAAACTATTACATGCATCATTGGTTTATTTTTAACCTATAATGTTGAGTGAAAACCATTGGAGTCTCCTTTTCTTTCTACATGTTTAAATAGAATTTAGTGTCATATAGACTATTGTTCATGTTTTTAGTTTTCCACCATTAGTGCCGATATAAGTGACATTGGCATGACTTATTATTCATTTTCTTGTGCCTGACAATATCCATAATTTTAAATAATATTCAAAATTTGTTTTTACAATATTCACAACCACTACCATTCATGTATAGTTGAGTTTTTATTTACCTCCCTTTCCAATTTTAAGATAATCTATGAATAATTTAGAAATTTGAGGAAACATTATAACTAATTATTCAACAAAATTAATATACATCCTTTGCGATGTGTACATTTAAGTTAGAAAAGAATACAAATTACTCCATATTATATAAAATTATAATTAATGAAGAATACAAGGGACATAAGAATGCTAACAAAACGTTATTTTAACTTTACAATTATGCATAGATTTTAAGTTAGGGCTCTTTTAGATTTCACTTTAGATGAAATAAAATAATTAAAACAGAACAAAATTGACACCTCAAGAATGATATCCATCAGCTTCATCTACATATATTTATCTAATTATAGGTATGCTAGTTATATTCATTTCTAATTAGATATTCAACGCTTGATATTCTTTGAAAATTTTCAAGACTTCTTCAAAATTCAATTTTGTTCATTCATGAAAAGAGAGTCCATTTTAAATCTTCTCACAAGTTTTAAAAATTAACTCTCCCATATTCATTAAAGTATATATATTCCAAAAATATTAAATGAATACATTCAACTTCAATTTTTTTATCATTAATAAAATAAATTAACATTATTAAAAATGATAAACTCAAAACTAAAACATTTAAAATATTTACTAGACAATCACAAGAAAACTAGAAATAGAAAACATGAATTTGAATTATAAAAGTTAAATCTAAAGAAACTTTTATTTAAGACATTCTTATCTTATAATCTTTTGAAGTTCTTTTTTTCAATTATTTAAACTTGTAAATTTTATGTTATGAATTTATTTAGACTATTTTGTTTGCACACAGATGCAATTAGTTATATCATTTTATTTATACATATTTTAATATGTATCCACTTTATCTATCTTTAAGATATATCTATAAGTATTATGTTAATATATCCACTTGCTTCTATATACTGGTTTATATCTTAAATTTCATTGTTATTCCATTTCTAAACAGGTTTGTAGTTGTGAATGTATCCCTTCTAAATTCAAATTTATCCAACTAATCACCTTACTTGAAAGAAATTAATTAAAGGTTTAAAATAATTTGATGCTATTTTTCTATTATTCAAAGGCCTTCGATGCATTCACTCTATAAATCAAATGCTTATCATCTAGTTATGCAGTCACACAAACTAGCATGTCACATAGCAAACACCAAGCCTAGGGATTCCATTTTCTCTCTACCAACACCACCTGATTCTCTACAACCAAATTCATCTTCAAAAGGACCGTAAGAAATACCATTCCACCAAGATTTAGATTTTTCCTACGATGGAATAGAGACTTATGGACATTTTAGCATTCAAACCCTAGTTGATGAGGATTTCAGACCCACTCTAAGAAATTTAACAACTCCTTCAAATTATGATGAAAAATATTCAAACCAGATGAAAATAAAACTAGAAATTCCCCTCTTTCCATCAAGGTATGTTACAGGGAATGAAAGTATTGTACATAATCATATAATATTCTGCAACGTAGAAAAAAGCAGTCAAAAATCAGGAAACAACGTAAAAATTATATTGATTTCCAGCAAAATCTAAACAACAACCATGGCCTCGACCAAAAGAGGCCTTATATACATTATTTTTCCCATTCCCAATGGTCCCCAACTAATTTTTGAATGGGTGGCCGTTGGAATTTGAAAGTTGCAGCTTTGCACTAAAAAGTTGCAAAAGTTGTCAATGCAACTTTTACAACTTTTTTGCCCTACTTATCAAACTAACTCAAAACTTAGTACCTACCCTTATTACACATTAAAATAGACCATATTAATCCAATTACATCATTTCCACTCATTTTGGACACGCTTTGAGTGGTTTGACCAACTTTGACCAATCATGACCTTATAGGTCTCCGTGAGTTTGATGGCTTCAATAGCCTTACAAAATGATTTGAACTGATTTCAAATGGTCCTTACGACCTTACTCAATCTTGAAAAAACTTCAAAACAAAATCAAATACAAAATCCTTCATGAGGCATCCAAATGAGTAGGTGCTTTTGCACCATGGAGGATGTAGCTTATTGGAGTCAGCATGCACTCATCTGTAAGTTTCTTGGAATTGGCTTTTCTTTGTCAGCATTGGAAGCCTAGATTCGTTGTTTAGGTAAGGTTGAGGGAGATATTGATATTATGTTAGTTGTGAATAGCCATTTTTGGTTGTTTTTACCTACATGTTTAATTAGAATCATGTTTTTTAGGGAGGCCCACATTTCTACAATTATGTGGGTTTGTTTGTTAAACCCTTACATGTGGGTTTCAATTCAATAGAGGGATTACCTTCAATGGTTCCTATTTGGGTGTGTCTATCACGATTTCCATTATAGTTTTGGCAAGAGGATATTTTGTAACATATTGTTTCTCTTCTTGGGAAGCCTACCATGATTGCACAACAGTCTCCCAATAAAAAAGTAATTACTTTTACCCATGTTTGTGTAGAAATTTATTTGAACAATCCATTGTCATATTATTTATAAATTTTCTTAAGATCTTCTACATGGGTTAAAAAATTAGACTATGAATCCCTTCCTTTCCAATGTCAGTTATGCCATAAGTATGGTCATCTACAACATCAATGTCATTGGATTAATAAGGTCACTAGTAGCTCTATCAATGGACTCAGTGGTTATCCTTCTTCCTTAGTTCCAAAGGAAAATAAAGGGAGTAAAGGAAAGGCCCCTATGAAATAATATGGCCTTGATAAGGATGGTTTAACATGTGTTAAGCCTAGGGCTGAGTAGAGAGATCAGAAGCTACGCTACAGAGATTGGTAGGCTTATGAGATCTTTAATTGGTTTGAGGTATTGGATCCTCTATTTTTAGAGGAAGGGATTCCAATCAATGTCTCTTTGGGGATGGCTAGTATGGTTTTGGAAGAGATGCAGCAAGAGAATATTGTGTTTCCCTAGGTGGTTGTGCAGTAGCAGCAACCAGATGTGTCCCTTACTAGCTCTAGGGGTGGAGCTTTAGGTGTCCCTAAAAATTTGTAGGATATTATTTTAGAAAATTTGGCTAAGGAGGTACAAACATCTGGTAAAGGTAAAGGGCCTTCTTCATCTTTGGATTTGTAGCAAAGACCCCTCAAGAATTTATTTTTCAATGCTCCTTTGCAATGAGGCTACATATAGGATTAAGAGAATATTAAATTGACTGGGGCATTGTTAGTAGAGTCTAGGTTTTCAAGCCCATTGAGGCTCATTTTTATCAAGGAATATGACATTTCTCTCACCAATTCAACTACAATCCTTATGTAACAAACATTTAATAGAAGTTTTATGCTTCACCCAAAAAAATCATAAATAATTTTCCTATTTTTACCATCCAAAAATGCTAATTATATTTAAAGCATGAATTTAATTGATTAAAACCCCTCCATATATACTTCATTTTAGTATGTTTCCAATCATGCATTTCCTTGCAATATTGAAATAAAAAATTACATAAGTAATTTGCAACACAACAAAAATAAAACTTAAAGAAACTGATTTTGAATAATAATTTTATTTTTCACTCACGAAAAGGGTAGAAGGAATGCATTTAGGGGTAAGTATATAATCTTTGACCTAGGGCTTAGAATGTGAAACTCCATAGATGGTACCATGAAAAAATCCGCTACTTATTTGTCAACAAATTTCTGCCAAACAAAAGTCTAGATAAATAATTATATGGGGAGCAGACAAAGGATTATTTTAATTGAAAGAAAAGGTACAACATTACTTATGACATAGCTTCTAATCTTCCATATCTTGATGAAGAATATAATAGCATGTTGTGCACAGAGATAAAAAGGCCAACAATGTAATGTTGGATAGTGAATTTATAACGAAGCTTGGGGATTTTGGGTTGGCGATAGTGGTAGAACACTAGCGTGCAATGTTTGACACAACATTGGTGACAAGTACATTTGGGTATCTTGCACTATGAAGGCAAGCTTAGAATTGGATGTCTTCATCTTTTGGGTTCTATGCCTAAAAATTGTCCATGCAAAAAGGGTTGTAGACCGGAGCCTAGATGACCATAATTGGAGATTAATCCAATAGGTTAGGGACTTGTATGAAAAGAGAAAGATTTCAAATGCAGCAAATACAAATTTGGATGAAAATTTCAATGGTGACGAGATGGAAAGGGTGTTGTTCATGTTGTTATACTCTCATTCAGATCTAAAAGCCAGACTAAGTATAACAAAGGTGGTTGATATCTTAATAATGAAAGCTCCACTCCCTCCTCCTTCTTTGAGTTATCCAAAAATAGTGTGCACTACCTCTCATAGTATTGTCTTTCTTTTATCATCGATATTTGATGGAATATTTTTGTAATAAAGAGGATATCTATAATATTGAGTGTGTAAGCAATATTCATATTCAATTGAATGGTCATGCTCATGACAAATTGGTAAGGATTCAATTTGTCATTTTCATATGTGTAAAAAATATTTGTTCTTTATATAGTAACTAATACATGTATCCAATGATTGGCTAGACACATCTTTCTAAACTTCTCTGTAAAGTATTATGCTAATGGGTCTTTTTAAAACATAGTCCAATGCTTTGAAAAATTAAAGTTTTACAAAGGGAAGAACTTTACTAGATTATTATTGGACTTCAACATATAATACCAAAAGGTCTTATATTATGCTTGTTAAGTCTTGAATTTAGTTACTAAGTGGTGTCATTATCATGCACACTCCCATCTAATGACATCACCTTAAGACATGAATCAATTTATGTTTGGAGCATATAATTCTTATAAATTTTATATTATTCTTATTAGGTCTTACACTTATGGTTTGTTCATGAGATGGTGTCATGCACACTTCCTCTTATTGGTTTCATCTAGAAACAATCATTGCACAAAGTTTTGGTATATGATAGATAAGATCTCAATCATTTTCTTCCTAGTCATAGTGTGTCACTACATATTTAGACTTGAAAAACTAGACTAAACTTCTTTTATGAAAAACCTTTGCTTGAGTCAAGTACTCATGATCTCCAATGTTCTTTTCTCACTTTGGAAATGAGATTATTTGTTAAGAGTGAAATAGATTTATCTATCAAATACTAAGGTCATACTTTTAAAAGTATCTACTTATTTTGATTTTTTTATTAAAAATCATAGAAGATAGATTTCAAAAGCTTATTGCATGCATAGAATAGTACCACTTTAGATGAAATAAAATAATTAAATAGAACAAAATAGACACCTTGAGAATGATCTCTCTGAACATCATCTACATATATTTATCTAAATATAAGTATGCTATTTATATTCATTTCTAATTATATATTCAACACTTGATATTCTTTAAAAAAATTCAAAACTCCTTCAAAATTCAATTTTGTTCATTCAGAAAAAGAGAGTCCATTTCAAATCTTCTCATAAGTTTTAAAAATTAACTCTCCTATATTCTTTAAAGTATATATATTCTAAAAATATTAAACTAATACATTCAACTTCAATTGTTTTATCATAAATAAAATAAATTAACATTATAAAAAATTATAAACTCAAAACTAAAATATTTAAAATATTTACTAGACAATCATAAGATAACTAGAAATAAATAACATGAATTTGAATTATAAAATTTAAATCTAAAAGAAGATCTAAACAAACTTTTTATTTAAGACATTCTTATCTGATAATCTTTTTTTTTTAAATTATTATTATTATTTAAATTTGTATATTTTATGTTATGAATTTATTTTTGAATTATTTTGTGTGTACACACGTGCAATTAGTTATATCATGTTCATATATATTTATTTCAATACATTCACTTTATCTATCTTTTATATATATTTATAATTATTATGTTTTTGAAAATAATAGCAGCCAAAACAAGGGGTCTGTCTCTTACAAAAATAAGGTTTGAAAGGAAAAACACAGGTCCACAACACATAGGCAACACAAAAGATGCTAAGTAAAAAGACAAAAACTAAAACACAGAGACAAGAAGCCCTTCAGCCAGACTCACACCAGAAAATATATCTATATGTATTATGTTAATATATCCACTTGCTTCTATTTACTTATTTATCTCTTAAATTTCATTGTTATTACATTTCTTAACACGTTTGTAGTTGTAGTTGTGAATGTATCCCTTCTAAAGTCAAATTTATCCAACTAATCACCTTACTTCAAAGCAATTAAATAAAGGTTTAATACAATTCGATGCTATGTTGATATTATTCAAAGGCTTTCAATGCATTCACTCTATAAGCCAAGAATGAGTGAACCTATGCCCTGCACTCCTATCAATTTACCATTTCTCAACTATATTTTCTAGCTCAATACTAAATTTTTTGCATTTATTTAATCAGCCTATCTAGTGAGGAAACCTCATTTTCCACAAACTAAAAGGGCATAATAGTTCAGTTTTAGTAAATCATTTTGAATGTGTTCTTTCTCTACGTTGGATTAGAAACATAGGATTCAACATAATAGAAGCAAGACCAAAATGCATCTCACATGAAGCAAATGAAAATGTCTTTTTTTTATGAGTTTTGGAGAATGAAACTTCAACACACATGGGACGTACTGCTATTGACAATGAACACAACCACTAAATAGAAGAGGATGAGCACAAAGTGAGAGAAACATGGAGAAGCGTAGTGGAGGGAGAAACATGAATTAGATGACTTCATTCGTAGGTGAGAGTGGCGGTGAATTTCAGCACTGTCTCATCAACTGTGTGGGAAACGGTCTCTATGAGAGCATGGCCTTGAGCATTATGGAACACACCGCTTCCTCCCACCACTGCAATCTCCCTCTGTGACAATGCACTGTTGTCTTTGCCTGAGAATTCAATGCTGCTGCCTTCGTATTCAGAACCTTCGAATTTGGCAGTGAAGGCAAGCAACATTGTCTGCGGATCTTCCTCTTCTGCAGGACTGGGCAAGTGATAATAATATCCCTCCCCCTTTCCAAGCACAGCAGAGGAGTGAAGATCAGGCCCTTCTGTCAAGGTGTCTTCAATCACAATCACATTATTCAGCTGCATACCGGAGGCTCCTCCAAGAGAATTCTGAAGATTTAGTCCACCAGTAACAATATTTGTGTTGGGAAAAGAGTTTTGAATACCTAAGCCAGGAATGAGTGAACCCATGCCCTGCACTCCTCCATTTACATTGTTCAGCGGGAGAGCTGAGGCCCCTCCAAGAGGATTTAGCGCGCCGTTAACAATGTTTGTGTTGGGGAAGGAATTCTGAAACCCTAAGCCAGGAATGAGGAAGCCTATGCCCTGTACTCCTCCTCCAAGGCCAGTGGTGAAAGGAGAATTGTTGATTGCTCCACTCGGAATGGTTAATGGCAGAGGACCATTCCCATTCCCGTGGATGTTGATGTTGTTTCCTGTGGGAAATCCTGCAACTCCAAGTCCAGGCTTAGCAGTTGGGTTGGGTCCTTCCGTAATGTGATGCATGAAGAAGGTGATGGTCTTTGGACTTGAAGACCCTTCCTCTTCTACTGGTGGACTATCTGTTAATAATTTTCTACTTGCACTCACATAACTTATACGCCACACAATGAGAAGCATCAGAAAAAGAAGCTCTTTTGTCCTCGGTGCCATTCTCTTCTCCAAATCCTTTTAGCAAATTGAATGAAGTGAGATGCGAGTGAGCTGATTGTAAAATGAATGTGTACGAGTCTGTTTATATACAGGTGCCACAAGTCGAATTGGTTAGATATTCAATTTACCTGCTTCCCAATAAACAATGCAAATGCCCGCCATGGCTTTCATCATCGCTCCACTAATCCGCGTAGAGGGTTAGTTTTATTTGCAGGTTGACATCATTTTTTGTGTATGGTTTTGGTTGCCTGAAACATTATCTTCACTGCAACCTAATGTCTTATTTTAACCACTACGCGTTGATTCCTCCGGCCGGCTCATGCAACCACTCAAGTGTTACCTGACAGGAATCATAAGAATCCTTACCCTTCCCATAAAATAATTATGTGTGGCTCAAAAGTCATCATGAATAGACGCAAAATAAGAACATTTAAAACTAGTGGTTTAATGGACTCCTAATAGACATCTCTTAAAAGATAAGTTTCTGATTAGGTGGCAAACTGGAGGAAGCCTTATAGTTCTCTCAAGTTGATGATGGTTTTGAAAAAGATGAGATTTTGCTATTCTTCTCTCATCTTTATAGTGAAAATTTGTATTCACAACATTATTAATATGATATTTACAACCTCAGAAAATGTATATTTAAGTCTTATATCTTGGAATAGTTGGTGTATGGAATAGATTGTGAAATTTACTATTGGTTGTACCATGAAAATGGCACCATTAGAATAATTATTTTTTTAGGGAAGATTTTAACAAAAATGGTTGATTTCTACTCTTCTTTGCTCCTCAATTTTTTTTGTCTTGTTAATTTTTTAATCTTTATAACTTTAGTTTTTAGCTTCTGCTATGAACGAAATAAATATTTTAACATTTATCAAAAGAAAAGGCTGAAAGATATATAAATAAATGTAATAATTGTCACCTTTTCAAGTATCTTAACACCCTCAAGAACTTGTGCTTTTTCTTATGTTTAAGAAGTTTAATTATTGCCATGTGTCATTAGTCTCACATGATATGGAAGATTTAGATTTCAATATAAATGCTTCAATTTGATTATTGACTCCTATGTGGTTATAGAGGAGTGGTAATATGGTATTTATTTTCCTTTAATAAATATTGATTTTTAAAAAGGATTGAGGCCCAATAAAGTTCTTAAGCAAATTATTTTTTTCTTATTTTAGAATTTTTTAAAAAAAAATTGAAGGTAAGTGAAATTCATTTGAAAAAGATTTGATTTGGTGGCTCTCGTAACATTAAATTTGTATATAAGATAATTAATATTTTTTAAGAAATGGTTATTGAAGTATAATATGCATCAAATTTAATTCTATTAGAACTAACTTTAACTTGAAAACAAAATGCTCTACTCTGCTCTCCGCACGCGACCCAAAATTATGTCTGTGCATTCACTCAATCAACAACTATTTATTTTTTCTAAAACAAAATATGTGGGTCTCTCTATCAGCGGAAGACGGATGACTGCTTTTTCTAAAACCTCTAGACATGAAGATGGTTTCTCAAGCTGGAAGATTGTTTCGAATCAGAGAAGACAGGCTCTCAAGGTTTCTGGAGTTCCCTTCTCTCTCTGTGTATCTAAAAAAATTTTGGCATTATCTTCCTCTTCCCCGAGGCCCCAACCTAGGGCTTCTCTTCGAGAGAGTCAGAATGTACCCTCAGCTTTAAACAAATCAGGAAATCATACCCAGAATGTCTACTTGCCTCCTCATCAACGGTTTCTATGCCCTTTAAAGAAGCCAGTTCCTAAGCTTGGAAATCTTCAAAAGCATGAGGCACCTTCTGGTTTCAAACAAGCAGTTTCTGGTAAGTTTCAACCTCACCTCTCCACAGGTAAGGTTTATTCCCCACCACATAAAAGAACAAAGGAGTTGAATCTAAAAGATTACAGTAATGCAAACTATGTACATAATAAAGATCTAGGAAAACTTTCTTCATCAAATAACCCTAATCGGCATATTTTGTACATTAAGAATAGAATGGTAAGTAGCATACAGAGAATGTGAGCAAAATTTGGTTTCTTCTGCAGGTGGAATGGCATAGGGGTTTCTACAGAAACTATAGTAGCTTGGATCGAATCTAAGCTAGGCAACAAGGTACGTACCACTATCCTCCAAGAGAAATTCATTTACATCGATTGCTCTAGTGAGACTTTTAAGAAAGAACTCATGTCTGAAGGTTTACCAGAATTTAGGAACAGGGGATTTTCTTCCTTTGACTGGATGTCTATGTTCGACCCATTAAAATTAGAAGAATTTCTAATCAATAGAGCAATTTTACTCAACAATCTTCCATTTGAATTCTTAGACATTGACTCCCTTCAAGAAATAGGTAATTACCTAGGGCAATTTGTAGGGGTTGTTAATAATGACATGTTTCATGCGGATAGAATTATTATTGTTAAAATAAAAATTAACACAGTAATCAACCTTCCTGTGGAAATTTGCTCTGAGTCAGGTTCGATTACAATTCACCCTAAATTCTATGATGAGGATCTAGAGGAAGACGATTCCTCACTTAGGGTTTCGAATAATCCATATTCCCTACCATCTTCTCTTACCAACCCTGCTAATATCAACATCACTATAGAAAAAGAGGATTACGGTTTATCTGCATCTAAGAAGGGAAACATGGAAATCCATGATCAAAATGTTCTAACCAACGACTACAATAATAATAATATAGAATATGGTGTTAATACATTATCATCATCTTTGGAGGAAGGAGAAATTTGTCCTTGGCCCAAATTTCTGAATTCTATTGAACCCTTCCTGGAGCTATGCTTTAATGAGAAAGATGGAGGTTTTTGTTTTCTTAACCACTCCCCTGGGCAAGATAAATCTACGAGGACTAATAACTTCAATCACAAATCAGTAGGTTCAACTCCAGAGACCTCCAATGAAGAGATCGCCACTTCAATACCTGAACATATCTCAACTAAGACCTCTAAAAATATTATTTGGTCCAACCCTAGCCAGCTCAATAAATCTCTTACAAATGAAACCCTATTAATTTAGGAATCGGGAACACCAAGGTATCCTACTAACCTAGAAAATTATAAAAACTCGTCATTAAGCAAGGATAACATTGATTTCTTGCTTCTTTCTGATGATGAAACCAGTGATATTGATGAATCTAATAGACAAAAGAATATTCTCATTAATTAAATTATGAATATTGATTCTTCGATTACACTTTCAAAAATTATTAGGAAAACAACAGCATCACCATTGCCTACTCTTCCCTTCCTTGACACTAACAGTAGGTGTAGAATTAACAATCATTTTAGTCCACATGGGAAAGAGAAGAACAATTCCCATGTCTTTCCCTCCAAACCTATCTCTCATCTTTCAGAAGATGATGAATCCCTGATCAGTAGTAGGAGGGAATTTGAGGGAATCCAGAGGGAAGTATCTAAGAGTGTCTCAGAGATATTAGTGGACAGGAATTTTCAAAATTCTGAGACAAAGGTAATGTCACCGAGAGATGACCACACAAATCATCCTTCTCCTAGAAATTGTTTTGGCATGGCTGAGGCTAATATTAATTTATCTATGTTCTCTAGTGAGCCCAATAAAATAGACCTATCAATTAATGAAGCAATCCCTGAGGCTGATGATGAAAAAATCAGGGAAGAAATTAATATAATAGCAAATTATTTAGGGGAAATAGTTACTGAGGAGTTAATGGAACAATTTTTAGAAGAAATCTATGATCCAGAAGAAATGGAACGTCAGAAAAAGCTTTTCAAAGATGGGATCAATTTTAAGAGAAACACCCTGGAAGGATCGGTTGAAGAATTGTTCTTTAATTTAGAAGATATAGAATCACAAGAGCAGGAATCTCTAGGCATCGCTCAAATTAAGGAAAGCAGGAAAACCCCGGATTGTGCAAAAAAAGTAAAAAAAAGGGGAAGAAAGGCCAATTCTGAATTAAGAAGTGTGGCAGGGGAAGCTTTAGGATAGGTCAAAATCACATCTATTCTGAATGCAGGGAAGGGGAAGAGCCTTCCCAAGGAGCCATGAATGTCATATCATGGAAGGTTAGGGGCATGAATGCCCCTAACAAGCAACGTCTCATCAAGCGATGCATCAAAATCCATGATCCAAAGATTATGTTAATACAAGAGACTAAGCTAGATCACATAGAATCAAAAAATTTCAAAAAGAAATTAGGTTTGAGGGAAATGGAAGCTTCACTAGCAAAGGGAGCTTCTGGTGGCTTGGCCGTCATTTGGGACCCCAGGAGTATGTACAACATTTAACATTACAGAGAAAAGACAATTTTGGATGAGTGGTATAGTTAAAAACTTTAGACTTAATCTAACCTTTATTTTGATTAACGTATATGGACCCATTCAAAATAAGGAAAAACTTTTAGTCTGGAAAGAAATTGAATCGTATCTTGAACAGTCAAAGGACATGCTCTATTTTCTAGGGGGAGATTTCAATGTGATGACAAAAATTTATGAGAAGAGAGGAGGAGAAAATTCCCTGCCACTAGCTTCTAAGGACTTTACTCACTGGAGGGATAAGAACTCTCTCCTTGAAATACCAACAGAGAACAATTCTTTCACTTGGAACAATAGAAGACTAGGTTTCTGCAACATAGTAGAGAAATTAGATAGATTCTTTCTTAAAGGTAGCTTGACAAATTCTGATTTGTCACTCTCGGCTAACATCCTTTCATTATCTAATTCGGATCACTATCTGATACTTCTCAACATCCTCTCACCATCGAAGCCTAAGAAGTGTGCCTTCAAATTCAAACAAGCATGGTTAAGGGACCCGAACATCCTAACTTTGATTGAATCTTGGTGGTTGGAGCCCAAGATATCAGGCTCCAAAATGTTTAAATTAGTAAGCAAACTAAAGTGGATTAAAAAGAAATTGTTAGAATGGAACGCTTCTAAGTTTGGCAACATCTTTGGAAAAAAACTAGAGCTAGAATCAGAATTGGAAGAAGTTAATTCTCAGTTCATCAAGGATGGAATGAATGATGAATTATATCATAAGAAGAAAAACTTACTCAAGGAATATGAAGAGGTACTGGCAAGAGAAGAAATTTTTTGGAAACAAAAATCAAGAGAAACTTGGTTAGAAGCAGGCGATAGAAATACTAAATTCTTTCACAACAGCACCAAACAAAGAAGAAACTTAAATAGGATTTCTTGTATCATTAATGATAAAGGGGATTCCATAGATGATCCCAAAAATATAGCAGAGGAATCAGTAAACTACTTTGAAAACATTCTAAATAATAGAGAATCGTCGAATCTAGGATCTCAAACCGAACTTCTAAAAGATATCCCTAAGGTCATATCCAAACAACAAAACCAAATCTTAAATGACAAATTCACTATGGAGGAAATCCATTATGCTTTAATGCAAATGAATCCAGATAAGTCTCCAAGACCGAATAGATTCTCGGTGATTTTTTTCCAAAAATGTTGGCACTTTATTGGAGAAGAGGTTACGGATGCTCTAGAAGGGGTTAGGAACTCAGGCAGAATACTTAAAGAAGTAAGCAATACCTTTATCACTCTTATCCCTAAAAAAGAGAAACCTCCAGGCCTTAATGATTTTAGACCAATAGCTCTATGTAACACACTGTATAAATTGCTTACCAAAACTTTAGCCCTTAGACTCCAAAAACTTCTCCCTCTAATCATTAGTGAAGAACAAACAGGTTTTGTCCCTGGAAGATCCATCTTTGATGGGGTAATCATAGCTCAAGAAGCAATTCATTCTATCCTCAAAAATAAGAATCCAAGTATGCTTATTAAACTAGACATAAAAAAGGCATATGACAAAGTAGATTGGAGATTTCTATGTAAATGCATGGAAGCCTTTGGCTTTGCTAAAAGCTGGATAAACCTTATTTTCGAATGCATTTCCACTCCTATGATCTCGGTTTTAGTGAATGGGACCCCGGAAGGTTTTTTTGGAATTTCCAGAGGCCTTAGACAAGGGGATCCCATCTCCCCATTTCTATTCATAATCATGGCAGAAGCTCTAGGAAGGGCAATTTCAAAAGAAAAGAAATATGGGGCAATTGAAGGAATTTCCATCACCAGTGACCTGGACCCTACCACCCACCAGCATTTTTTCGATGATACTCTTCTATATGGAGCTAGTAATAGAAGGGAGGCAAAGGCTTTTAAGAAGGTTTTGAATACGTGTTCTTTAGCTTCAGGACAAGAAATTAATCCGGACAAATCAGACATTTTCTTCTTCAACATCGATTTATCAACTGAAAGAAATATATGTAAGATCCTTAATTTTAATCAAGGTAAACTTCCATGTAAATATCTAGGTCTTCCCTTAGTCAAAGACAATAGAGCCACGGACATATGGGATCCCATCATTGATAAGATTAAAAACAAAATGAGCTCGTGGAAAGGAAGATGGTTGTCCTCTACTAGTAGAACCACCATGGTAAGGTCAGTTTTGGTGGCTATGCCAACCTATCATCTATCTGTCATGCACCTTCCTTCTAATAAAAAATCAGAAATTACAAAGCACCTTAGAACATTTTTTTGGTAGGGGAGCAATGAAAATAAGAAATTCCCCTTAATCTCTTGGGATAACATTTACAAACCAAAAGAGGAAGGTGGGATGGGTTTTAAAAACTTAGGGGACCAAGGCAGAGCCCTTGGCGCCAAACTATTATGGAGACTCTTCAGAAATCCGGAAGCTAAATGGGCTACGATTCTCATCCACAAATACTTGAAGGACCATTCCCCCATTAAGATCTTTAGAGAATCTAATCCTCCTAAAGGATCGAGAATATGGGACTTTATGATGACGTGTAGACATATTATTATGGAAAAATTAACATGGTGTCCTGGGTCAGGGGAAGAAATTTTGTTTTGGGATGATTCTTGGGGAGGCTATGAAATTATATCCAAAAATTTGAATAACCCTTCTCTAACCAAGCTATTAAAGGAGAAGAATGGCATTTTTCTCAAAGACTATACAACTTTCAATGGGGATAGGTGGGTCTGGAAATCCTTAAAGAATCTCGGGATCTCATCTTCAGAGGAAACAGCAATCATGAACATTCTAGAAAATAGAAAGATTTCTTTAAACAACTTGAAAGACACTTGTTTGGGATGGATCAAAATTCGGAGAATACAATACTAAGGATGGGTATAAGCTCATTGTCCATAATCACAAGAGACCCAAAACTACTTTACCTATCCACCTTTGTTGGGGCAAGGAATGTTCTCCGAAAGCTAGATTTTTCTTATGGCTAGCAATGAACTATAGACTTTTAACCACAGATAGATTTAAGAAACTAGGTTTCCAGGGCCCCAGAAAATGTCCTCTTTGTGAAAAGAGCGAAGAAGATATTGACCATCTTTTTGTTAATTGTCCTTTTACAATTAAGTGTTGGGATTGGTTGATAGGTAACTTGGGTTGGTCTTCAGCCTTTCCTCATTCCCTCAGTGCAATGTTGCAAGCCTGGTCAATCATCAAACAAAAGAGTATTTATGCCAACCTATGGATTATCTCACCTTCTACTTTAATATGGGAAATTTGGAAGGAACGGAATAGAAAAAATTTCAAGGATGAAAAACTGGAATGGAAACAGCTATGCAATAAAATAGAAGCCGCAATCATAGAAAATGTGAATTATAGGACAGCCAAAAACCTTAAAACTAATCTCAAAATGAGTCATTGGGACAGTAAAATGAGGGGAAAATGGGTAGGCCTAGCCCTCCCTCCTTTTATAGGTTTGAATTCACAAAACAAGTCATCAAAGAGAGATGAATGCACATGGAAACCTCCAAAGGATAGCTGGTACAAACTAAACTTCGACGGGGCATCCAGGGGCAACCTGGGGAAGGCAGGCATTGGATGCTGCATACATGATCAAGATGGAAAAGAATTAGCAGTAATTGTCACGTCTATTGGAATTGAAACTAACAATTGGGTAGAACTATATGCTTTGGTCAAAGGCCTACAAAAAAGTGTCTCCTTGGGATTAAAACAATTAGAAATAGAAGGGGATTCGGCAATTATCATCAATGCACTAAGGAAAGGTGAGACTCCTAATTGGAAATTGAACTCCCTTCTCTCAAAAGCAGTGAATCTATGTGGAACCTTTCAAGAAGTCTCAATTAATCATATCTATTGGGAAGGGAATAAGAGAGCAGATGAATTAGCTAATTTAGGAGCAGATGGGATTACTATGTCATGACTAAAACTTTCATTCTTAGATTAGAATCCATTCTTAATCTAGAAAACATAGTTAGTCTTTTAGGTGAAAGAAATCAGTGCTCCTCAAATAGGGGCCAAACCTTTTTAAAATACTTTTAACCCTCTAGTAGTAACATATCCCCTATTAACTCACATTTATCCCTTTAGAACTTAATTTATGCGGGCCTTAGTAAAGAGAGTTTTTTTATAAAATAATATTATTTCATTTCGAGCAATTAAGAGAATTTACCCACGTACAAAGGTACTCTATCATACGCCGCCATCTCAGGTAAAGACTCCCTTGTAGCAATTATAAATTATTAGGCTATCGTCACCTTTCTGAGCTCTTAGAACCAAGCACTATCACCTAAATAAGATTAATCTACTCAACAACTGTCTTTATGAGGCAAAGTATGCATTAAATGATGATCTATAATGGATCGTAAATTCACATGCTCCCAGACTTCACCTCACAATTAAGTTAAACTTACCAAGAGCTTTTTTCGGCTCTTTTTAGCTTTAAGAAGGAAATTGAAGTGTTATTTCTCCAACTACATGCCAATATAGGGATTGCTTTGCTCTGAATCTTTGAGCAACAATGGAGTCCAAGATAATCACCTTCCATACAAAGGAGAACCGTCAAATGGCTTTTCGAGGGGTGGTGAGGCCAAAGAGATGGAACATAATCTTGAAGCCTTTATCAGACACAGTTCGTAGGGCTTCGATTAAAGGGCTTGGTGAAGAACATTTTGACAATGATTTTACAGTTCGGGTAAATGGGCAAGTGATTGGTATGTTCATAGCTTTAGCAACCTTCAATGGAACTGCTAAAGAAAGAGTCATTAGGGCGGCAAGAGAAATCTTTGAGGAAGAATTCAACTGGGCTTGGAAAAAGCGGTTCATGGCATTGACAAAAATCTCACCATTCCCTTCCCAGAATTATATATGAAAATGGATATGGAGGCCCTTCCTTCCATCCCTAACTTCCAGAGGCTTCCAATTCTTTTTCTTAAAGACGAACCTAAGTTCGATAGAGTATGGCCCTCAATGAGGAAGAATCTAGACTTCTTCATTGTCACGGTGCTTAAGGAGGAAATAGACCTCGACGAAGTCCTAGATTACTGGCAGGCGGAAGGATTTGAGGTCCCAGAGGAAATGGACAAGGAATCGCCTAGCAACATCAGGATCATAGCTCCGCCGGTTAAAAGATCCTCAAGGGATTACAAGGCAAAACAGGAGGAAATTATCATTATACCGAAGAAGGATGCTTCCTGGTGCTGCAATATCATTTGAAAAGACTAGTAGGATAGTAAGATATAAGAATATAGAAATTAGTATTTCCTTTTGAACTTTTGAACATGTCCTTTTTAAGCATGTTATTATGGTATTCGGGTATAATATTGGTTTAAAGAAAGGAAGATAATATCAGGGATGGACATTTTATGTTTTATATTTCAGGTCTTTAATCTAAATCTAGCATAGTAACTATTATATTTGTGCAGGTCGTTCCCCAGGTCTTTAGTTCTCTAGTATTTATTTTTGTATTTAAAAGCCAAATAAGATTTCCTAGCCCTATGTTTACGAAGTAGTAATTGACCTCAAAGTAGCGATCCTATAAACCATCTGATCGATTCCTTACTTTAGAAATTAATCATAATCTAAGCTAACCCCTTTACGTATTAAATCTTTGTAGTATGCCAAAGAATCCTTTTTATTTTTCATGTATCAAGTATATGGTTGAATAATTGGGCTTCTTTAATTTCTGATATAGGTTAGGCAAGGAACAAAAGGATTATAAATATTTTTCAGAACTATAAATGTATCACAGATATTTTTTAAAACTGGCACATATCTTTTAGGATTAAAAATATTCATTATACAAAATATATTCCAAAATGTTTATAGATGTTCTTTTTAGGCTTTTTAGGGTCTAAGTCACGTTAAATCGGTTAAACTTCTGAAATTTGGACTACCTTTTTAGGCAAATTAAATTAAATACCAACGAGGTAGGAGCCAAGTATTTAGGAAAAATCATCCTTAGGAGATTAAAAAAGAAGTAATGAAGGTTTTTTTGACGCTAGACCACCAATGTTTCATCTTCACCTTCGGCAAACATAGCCAAGAAATGGGGTATATAGAGATGGGGCTCTCCCATTTACCTCAGCATCTCCTTAAGCAAATGGTGATGCCAATAAAATTGAGGTGCTCAGATAAGCAAACAACCTTTGAAGGGATAATTTTGTTGAAAAGAATCAAGAAAATTCTACTAATTAAATACAATATCATAGTTAGAGCAATTTCAGTTATCCTAAGTGAGGAATTCTTAGGAAACACTATCAGGCATAGGGTCAACTCCGATATCCTGGCTATGTTTATAGCCTCAGCACTACAGGTGGACCCTGATGTGAAATCTATTGGTAATCTCTGTAGAAGAGTATTCAATAAAAAGTATCTAGTAGATTTAAACAAAGTACTCGAGTATACGAACGGATTTATCCATTCCCCAACCTAAAGATTATAATAAAAGGATTGTCAACCAAAGCTATGTTTCTACATTTCTGATTCTAGAGATGGAAGATTGAGATCGATATTTAGAAAAAACCCCATCTATAAGAAGGAACTTGGATTTCCTTTTGTATTTTACCCATGTTAGGTCCCCCCCAGACGGTTACTGGATGACTGAATATATTGTGGATGATGACATTAGGTTGAAGCTAGTGAAGGAGGACAAAGCATCAACGGCATCATCAGAATCCTCAAATGAATCCTAAATAAGTCATCCTACCATAGAGGACAGCAAGGATCCTATCTAATACACTGTTTTATGTCAGGATATATATCCTTTGTATTTGACCCTTCGGATTCAAGTTGATTTGCTACTTCATACCCCTTTTTTGGTTTTGTAATAAAGATTTAGGCTGAACTTTAATGCTGTCATCAGTTATTGTAACCATAATTTCTGGAAGATATTTTCTAAATGTAAGATGAAACATGGATTTATATATAACCTACAAGCAGGGCGTGAAGTAGATTTATTTGATGAAAATGGGCACAGAGAATAGAATTAGGTTGTATATAATAATCTGGTGTACTTTTCTTGTCTAAACTTAACCTGTCTCTTAAACCAAATGGCTCTTCTTGTCTATGTTAGAGCAGATAGTTGTAACTTATTGCTTTCTTCAAATCACAATCAAATGTTGGTTTTTTGAATCTATTAACAATAAAATGCTATCTACCGATGAAATGATTATTATGGTAGTATTGATATGGTATTTACCAAAGGTAGTATTAATTCTTTGTTTAATCATTAATGTCCTTCGTAGGAACAAATATTTTGAAATTTTTACTTTCCTTTAGTTATGCTTTAAGAATTTTCTGATTAATTCAAGCCACTCTGATTTTCCCATCAAGGGGATCTCTATTTTAAGAGTTCTTATTCATTTGAGCTAGTAATATAACTTTAGATTAGCCACATTTACTAACAAAGAATCTTTAGTACAAGACAGCAACTGAGATGGTCAGAATTCTTAGGAATCTGAACACACCTGTAGCCTTTTAAGAGAGTTAGGCTCTATCTAAAAGATTCTTGGCAGTTGAAGTTGGTAGGGTAGGCCTCAGGATTTTTATGCCCAGTGTCTTAATACTAATTATTTTGGTTTCTCAAGGTCTCAGCTGCCCAGTATAAGAGTATCTAATTACACCAGTAGCCTCCAGTTAAGTTATCTTTTTCTCTATTTATGGTTGCTCCCTCGATGGCCAGCTCCAAATATTATTTCCTTGATAGTCGATTATCTTGAAGTCGAAACATGTATATACTTCGACTTCAGGTAAGTGATTATCAAGTGAAGCCTATTTTTCATCTTAGAATTATCTTGTAAATTCTTCGGGGGTGGTTTAGTTTCTGGATTTCTGCCTTCTCTATCCTTCCCAGTTGAGAACAAAGTCAGAGAGATTCTTCTTAGTAATTAGACTTGTTATGGGCCCTTTAAACCTAAGGGCAGTTTTGTTAGCCTTGATTAATTCATTATACTCCTCTCAAATAGATGTTCTAACGGCTGATTATAGGGTAGATAGATTTGTCTACCATGATAATCACTAATTTTGAAGTCAGTATATATGGCTATATATTGGCTTCAGATTATGGCTTATCTTGGTGCTCTCATGTTTGGAGACTATATGATGGCTTCGTTCTTGGTATGGTTATCTCTTCTCTAGCCCTCCCTCCTTTTTTATGATGTTTTGATCAATATCATAAGTATAGTAATGCGAATTTAAGAGGTGACTCCAGTTTTTATCCTAAGAACTCTTTATGTCCTAGACGGGCCTGCCTGGTAGATCTGTAAGCTGGTTTAGTTAATATTTTTCTTCAAATGATCAAATAAGAGTGCAGATTCGGAGAACTCTGCTCTTGGTTTTATATAGGCAACATTTACAGATGGGTTGAAATATTTTTTGAGATAGATTTTTTCAACAATGGTTTATAGCTCAGTTGAGATGGATATTTTTCTTTCAGAAATAGTTTCTTTTTCCCTTTCCTTTACTTTCATAACATACTTCCTACAAAGATATAATGAAATTAATGTTTTCTTAAAAGTAACATTGCAGTACAGAAAGCTCTGTTCTTGGGTATTATATAGGCAACAATTACAGATGGGTTGAGATAGATATTTTGAACAATTGTATATAGCATAGTTGAGCTGAATATTTTTCCTAAGATGGTTTCTGAACTCCCTTTCCTTTACTTTCATAACATACTTCTTACAGAGATCTAATGAAATTAACGATACACTAACAAGGATCTTAGTCAAAGGATAGTTGTAACAAGAATGAGGAATCAAGAAGTATCTGAAAGAGCTTCCTTCACAAAGAATGGAGTCTGGAATTCATTAGGAACATCGCAATATCAAAGCACTAAACCAGAAGGATGACAATCTAATCCTACTAAATGGTCAAAGCACTCTTCAAAACAAGTCTTACTTTAGATAAAATATAGCTAAGCTGAATATGAAATTTGTAATCTCTTTTCGAAAATGTTATGGAAGGGGGGGCCCTCCTAAAATCACTATGTATCAGAATCTGGACTAGGGTCCCAAGCAAGGCTAGAGGGTTTCTCAACCCCGCTCTTCCCTACCAGCACCTGCACTGAGCGGGGCTTTTGTATATCTGTTTAGCTAATTAATAAAACTTTTGCCTCGACCTTTTACCGAAAAAAAAAAAAACTAACTTTCACTTTCTACTAAAAATGTTTAGACACAATCATTTGTATGTCATAGATTTCTTTTCCACAATTGAGTAGAAACTTAATTTTTAAACTTTCTGTGGAGATAAGTATTCATGTATTCATCACAAATTCATGACACGTCTATTTTTAGTTCATTAAAAAGTCATCGATTTTTGCTAAGTTCACTCTCTAAGGCTACAACGGATAATCACATGGAAGAGTAAGAGCTAGTTGTTGTCACATAATTCTATGGTGAAAAATATATTATCATACAACAAACATTATTTCCTATGAGAATGTGCAATCATACTAGTCATATATTATGTGTGATGGAATAAACGATTAAGAAATTTGGGGTTTGGTTCTCTCGTTGACCTTAACATAATAGGATCATTTTGATATTGGTGAGATTCACAATTTTGAGTGTATTAAGCATGTTAGATGAAAGGATCTAGATGGTATCATGTACTATTTTGGAATTTGGAAATTTCTTGAAATTCTAAGTTAGGTATTGGAGAGTGAACATGGTGTGCTTGTCACTAGTCCAATTTCTTGTTTATTTGTTCATGTTGTGTCAATGAATCTACAAGTAACATGAATCGAAATCAAATAGTTTCCTTAAAAATTTAAAATTTATTATTTTGTATATTAAAAATTGAATTCATAGTAGTAAAAATTGGGAAAGAATACTTTTACTATCGTTCCAAGTTATAAGTGTTGTGAATTAAATGCTTAACAAAGATGAGATATTAAAATGAACGCCGTGAGTGGATTGTTATAGTCATCCCCAAGAATAATTCTGAAGCATGGTGATTATTTAAATAGTATGGAAGGCATTGTCTTCAACTCAACAGATGTGGAGTAAAGACAAATCCTCAAGTACAAATGACAAATCATAGCTTTGATTATGAGATTCTACAATGTGGTGGCTCAAAAGAACCATTTAATTCTCTTGTTTAATTATTTGTATTGTTTGGTGTGCAGTCATAATTGTGGTATTAAACCACATGAATCATATAATTATCCATCCAAAGATATGACTTGCCAGTTCATGACTCTCTAAAATATGATAAAAATTCTTCAAGGTTTGAATAGAAATGACGTTCTCCTTGGGGTTTATTTAAGGTTAATTATCCCAGAAGATTGGCTACAACTTTCTATGATGGTTTTAGTGGCTCAAGGTTTAGCATCACAACTTGACCTAAGACATGATAAAGTTGTACTATCTTGACATTATATAACCAAAGCTAAGATTTTGTAGAAAATATTATGTATTTCTTTTAGTATAATCATATCCTATAATGCTTAAGAGTGATTGACTCAATCGTCAAATGCATGGTTGTCTTAGTAAGTTATTATCATTAACAAGATTAGTAGTTATCTGATAAAATAGCTCTCGAGGAAGATATGGAAGTTTACGAATATCATGATTGGTGTATTTATTCAATTTCATCCTCTCTTATGTGTGGATGTAAGTTATTTTAGTCTTGATGACAAATTAGAATATGTATACCTTTTTTAGTAGAGATTTCTTGATGATTGGATCTCATCAAATTTGTTCTCATATATGGCTTGCAAAACTAAATCAGTGGGATTTTGCTTGTGATCAAGTTTTCATCCAAATAATTAGTAATGCATGGAGCAAAAATATAAGTCGCATTTAAGGTAAGAGGCCTAATGAGAATTGGTCAGAACATTACTTGTAATGTGTTCAATTATTGTTCAAGTTTCTCAAATATTATTCAAATTTTTCAACCTTTATTAAACGAATACTTTCTAACTTCCAAAGGCGCACCATTTACGATAGAATCTTCATTTGAGGAAAAACCTTAAGTACATTTCTATTACTCAAACTATTGATGCAAATGACAATGACACAAGTTCCAATTTAAGAGTTCAAATACATGTTTTAAAGACTTTTAAACAATAGGTTTACATTTTCCACGAATATTAACTTTGATGCCTACAAGGGATGACATGTAAAACCCTTCATATTGGACTTAACTTATACATGTTAATAAAGATCGTTGTTCAATTTGCATGTGCTACCATGTTAAATTTAATGTCCAAATGAGAGATTAATAATTGAAGGCAAGAACTACCCTCCTTTTCATTCAATTAAGCAAACACTCTTAACAATTGTAATCATTTACTTATACTTTTTCCATCTCTTTCGGCATCCACATCTTAATTTATATCTTGTATTTTGAAATCAAAGACATGTCATTACTAATTCAATTATACACTATTCTATGTAAACACTATTCTATATATTTTAAAAATATATTGTAAAACTTGTGATGGTGATACTAACATTGAGCCATTTATTGTTTGATATAGCTTTCAAGACTAACCTTTGAATAAAATGTCACAAATGCACACATTATAAACCGAAACCCCATTTTCTTCATATTTCTAGTCCCTTTTTTTAAAATGTCACAAAATGTTACAATATAAATAGCTTGAAAGCTTGAAATGAATGGACTTTGATTAAATTAGCTATACTAAGTGAATTTGGTTATGGTAGAATAGAGGTCGATACAAGATGTCTAATTATTGATCTCTAATTGAGGTGCCCAATAACTAGTCTCTAATTGACAACATGCCCATATAATTTCATTTATTCAATTAAATAGCGAGAGTACATAATTCAATCATCTTCCTAGCACCCATTAATGTATGATTTGAGAGTTAAGAAGTCACCTATCATTGACATAACATTATCGTTGTCAAACTTTAAATTATATGTTTTATCATATAGCTTAGTTCCTCCATATCCATGTGTTCTTGCTTGTCGTGATTTAAGTACTTTAGCATTAGCATCCCAAAAGAAAATGTGTATGCACAACAATTTAAAAAATGAACAATACCTTAGAGAAATGTATCCACTATAAAATATACATGTTTGCTTGCCATGATTTAAGTGCCTCGACATTAGCATCCCAAAATAAAATGTGTGTTATAACACACACGTGCATGTGTGTGGGTGTCTATATACATATAGTGGGTAGCTTTCTCAAAGGCATTGTTCTCTATTTCAAGTGGGTGTATATGTATGTGTCCATGTGTGCACAAACCCTCATGTGTTTGCTTGCTTCTCATAGTTTAAGTGCCTCATAATTGTTAACTCAATACAAAAGGTGATTTATAAACAATGAATAAATAGAGATCACCCACTTGTTATAATGCATATGATTGCTTGTCTACCATTATTGATTGCTTGCTTCTCAAAATTTAATCGTCTCAATACAAAGAGAATAGAGTTGGCTCTATCAGCGATGACGATCTTGTGATGAAGGTAAACAAATGAAGATCAAAAAGCCCCCAACTACCAATTGCAAACCATGTCATGAAGGTAAACAAATGAGGAACAAATTCCCTATCAAGGAGTATTCTACCATAAAGGGAAATGCAATCGATTCACAATTAGGAATTAATAGCTTATGTCTTAAAAATGAAGGCACCCACTTGTTATAATTCATATTATTGCTTGCCTAACCTGATTTAAATGGCCTAACAATAGTATCCCAAAACGAAATATGTTTCATACTCAAAAAATAAAGAACAATGCCTTTGAAATGAAGGCAGTTGTGTTGATTAGGTAAAAATAGGTTTTGAAAGGACCCGAAACCTTATGCAAAAGCATCAAAAGATAGGGCAATGGAAGACCATAAAACAACTATAATGCACCACCAAACAAACCAAAGGAACTAACCATAGTTCCCACCAAGTGGAACAAAAACCAGCCCAGCTAACCATAACAAAGGGCAATCAAGATTTACATTTTGGCCCATCCTTATGTGAACGTAAATACATATCAAAAGAAGGTTATGAAAATTTAACTTTCTTTCCTTTAACTGTTGTCCATCCATCCTCCACCTTCTCAGCAGCTTTCTGCCAATCCAAAGATAAACCAGAAGAGCCCACTAAAGGGCAAATCGCATCAACATCCACAGAGGGGACAGGGATAGCACCACTACCAATCCCCAAAACCCTCACAGGAGAATCATGGACAACAAAACCCACGACACCAGTAGACAAGACATCAGATCTAGAGACAACGTCAATGATCCAATCAGGAACAGCAACAGCAACACCTAAAGGGACAGCATCAACAGTCTGAACCGAAGCTGCATCAGAGACAGCATCAGTAGCACCAGCCAAAGCATGATTAGTCTGAGAAGGGAAAGCAGCCAAACCCCCATCCTTGGAAACTTTATGAACCGTATTATGGTGGTCAGAAGCCCCCAACCACCAAGAAGGCGATTTGTTTGATTGAACCTTATCAGATAAGCACCGCGCAACAACATGGCCAGTCTTGTGGCATTTCCTGCATCTAAACAGAATACCCTCATAATCTAGATTCTAGGTCCAAGAGCCCTTAGAAGAAGCCAAAGTTATCTTCTCAAGGAGACCCTTAGAAACATCAACCTCCACAAGAATACGAGCATACGTCGTCTTAAAAACATCAGAGGAATCCGAATCAAACATCTAGAAGTTCCCAATAGCCTCCCCCACAGATTCTAAAACAGAATCCAGCCAAAAGATAAAGGGGAAGATTTGGCAGTCTCACCCATAAGGGTATTTTATTAAAGGACTTAGAAAGAGGATCAAACCCTAGATGCTAGGGTTTGGCCATCAAGGGGCAACACTCCTCCCAAGAAAAACAACTATCACACAAAATAGTTTTCCTATCTTCAGTATTTCCAAACTTTGCAATAAAAAAACCCTTTGCCATAAGGTATATCTGAACAATATCAGTTAAGATGGGTTCCCAATGTTTGGAAATCCAAGCATGCAAATCCGGAAGAGAAGGCCAAAAACCCCTAAATCTAAAGATTGTAGCATTAGAGGAGAAGTCCTCCTCAATTTTGAAGATCTCATCAACTATATCAGATTCAAGATTAACCACAATGGGATCACTTATAGAGACAGGCTTCGCAGAAGGAGTGGATCGGAAGCCCCCTACCAACAAAGGAAGCTCCATAGATACCCGATTCAAAAGCAGCCACATCTTCATAAGATATCGCAGACCCAAAAATCCCCTTAACAAAGGACGTCGACAACACCTGTGGAGCATCAACATAGGAATGTGAAAGTTGAGGCCCATTTTGAATCCCACCCATTTGAGAAAGCTCAAATTTAGGGCCATTTGGCGCAAAAATAGGAGACGACAGAGCATCCAAGCCATAAGCAACACCTCCAGTAGCTCAGAAAGCAGGAGCCATTCGAGCAGGAACGGGAGCGGCTGCAGATCGAGCAGCGGCAACAGCTACATTTCGAACGGGAGCAGGAACGGGCGCATGAGCATGAGTGGGAGCCATTTTTTCTGTCTTGTTTAACTTGTTATCTTTGTGAAATGAAGGCAATTGTTATAGTCAATATAAGCCCATCATATTTAGAAAACAAGTATTTTCATATGGTTCATACACAAAGTAATAAGAAACGATTCTTTTGAAATGGAAGCAATAAAAAAACAACATAACAAGATTGCTAACCCTTACGCAACCACAACCCTTAAGCAATAAAGATCATCAACAACATGCCAGTAGTAAAGGTGTTGGCAAATACAACAAAATATAAATAGCACACTAGCAAAGGAGCTACTACCACCCCTTGGGGATGAGAAGGCAACTCACCCACAATATGTGAGGCTAAAGAACTATTTTTCCTACGTCATCAGACAATTGTCCAAGTGATATTGTCACTAGGATCCCCACCACAAGGGGGAGCAACTAGTGAGGCTCTATTGGAAAATTGTCGACACAAGGGGTAGAGTGTTGAGAAAGTTGTACATTGTCAACCGAAGATTGGAGTAGAGCAAGAGCAATAAGCAAAAAAGAGGCATCGCAATCAGAGGTGGCTCACAAATAGGAGCAGGCTAGGAAGTACTCACTTGGATAATTTGATTTACAACAGGAGCATCACCCAAATTTGTAGCAAGAGCGTCACCCAAATTTGCAATAGAAGTGTCATCTGCATCATCTAAGGGACAATTAGAAGGTGGGATAGTCATATGTTCTTTGCTAGCATTTTTCCACCAAGTGGCAGTGTCTTTACACCTCAGAAGAAAACAACCAGTTGCCAAGTGACCAGTAGAGACATTGGCAGCATCAAAATGGGACACCCTCATAATCCACCTTTTGACTACATGGCCCCCAACATGAGAATCACATCTCCAAAGAGAGATGTGGAGATATCAATGTCCATTAAAATACATGCAAAGGTAGAGAGACCCATAGTTGTAGCCTCGTTCACCTTAATGGAATGGCCAATAGAGTTGTCAATGGCCTCATAACAAGAGTTCTCCCAAAAGTGAAGAGGAAGATTGGAGACCCAAACCAACACCATATGCACACCAAGTAGTTCAATAAGTGGGTTAAAGGAAACTATCTTCAGATTGGCCAAGAGAGAATGATTCTCCCAAACCCACAACTTGCTTAACACCAAATCTCTTTCTTTGGGAAAAGTAAAAGAGCTACAAAAAAACCCCTTTGCACAAAGGAAAAGCTCAATATTACTAAGGACCAAGGGTCTCTACAAATTTGTCACCCAACGATGAAGATCTAGAAGAGAAGGTTAGAAACTAGAGAATCTACAAACCAACCCACAATGTTGGTAGAAAACCACATTTTCCACCACATCTAGGCCACGCACCATCAAAGGGGATGTCTTGGCACAAGCAGGAGGTCGAAGCTTCTCTTTTGAAGGTGGAGATTTGGAAACATGGGCAAAACTCCATCCACCAACAACAATAAAGCTAGTACCAAGGCTCTGAGAGGGGTGCCCAGAGGACACAGTACCAACAAAAGCCCTACCCCCAACATTTTTAAGAATATTACCCCCCACCAATAGTGGGTTGGAAACTCCCACATCTAATGGCTCCAACCTAGGAAGCTTCATAACCATTGGAGCTAAGCCAACAATTGGCACTTCACCTTATATAGGAACAACAACACGTCCAATTGTCATTGCAGCATCATGAACATACATCACACCAGCATCCACCACCGTAGGAAGGGCAGCTGTTGCAGAGCATAGACTAGATGGAGTCATTGGAGATGCAAGGCAAGCCATTGAAAAAGAAAGGCAAGTCGTTGGAGACTTGCCAGGTGCATATTCAAAAAGTGTCATCTGGAGCCGCTTCTTTAAATTTTGAACTTTGGTTGTAAGCTCTACATGTAAGAAACCCCACTATTTCACCAAGAATCAAAAAAAATTATATCAAAATTTTCATTACATTTTTTTTTTTGAGTGATTGTTAACAATGCCTATTGAATAATTCCATTGTCTTGATAAGGCCCATTAAAATTCATGTAAAACATAAATATCTACTCCAATTACTTAACATGAATTTGTATATTCCAATAAAATTTTCACTGCTATGCATACATGTAAAACATAAAATATTTACTACAATTAGTCACAATAATTTGCATATTCCAATTTCTTTTTCACTGTTATGCATACATCTAAAACATAAATATCTACCCCAATTAACAATAATTTGTCATTCACTGCTATGCATACCTCTTGAAGGGAAACAAAAAATCACATGTTAGTGTATGTCTCCAATGTAGACATCGGCATCGAAGTCTTTATTTAATATAGACGTATCATCATAATTTATTTATCAGTTCTAACTCCTTCAGGGTGGGGAAACTATTAGACCCAGGGAGGTTGGATCCACTAACTAATCAATTACTAATAGCGAGATTCGTTCATATGACCGTCAAAATCCCCTTTCTCTACCACTGAGCTAGAGCAGGGGGAAGACATCATTCCTATCATTAACATCAAGTTTAAAAAACCAAAAATTAAAATAAAACCCACCGAGATTATTAGCATTTATTAAAACAGCAAAAATTGTTCAATTAGTTATTTCTGGTGAGAAAATTTATTATAATACCTTAACCAAATTTTAAAACGCGTCCTACTGTTTTAATACAAGTATACGAGATATTTTATATATTCAGCAATCCAAGCTATATTCATCCAGAACTTACCCGAGTACTTTAGGGCAACAAGGTTATTAACATCTACCCTGCAGGAAACCGACAGAATACTTCAAACGAGAAGTCCACAGAATTCAATACAAACAGACATTAGAAATAACATGCTAGCAAACAGTTACCAAAAAATAGCTTTTTGAGAAAAGGCCAAACACCAAACAACATTCCAACTTGATAGGGAATTCTTGACTTTCAAGAGCACGGTTCTAATAATGGAACCCCATGTAAATCCATGTTCTTTCTCCAAATTAGATCGTCTCATGGTCATGTAATACAAGCTCAAATAATGGCTGGATGGAGACCAGTACCATCACTCACACGCCAAAAGGATTACAGAACTAGAGGCTAATAAAGCAGATATATTAACACGAGCTGTGAAGTGCTTCACAAGCAATGCATACAGGGAATAATATTTTCCCTGTGATCCAGGATAGAAGCAATGAAATACTGACAAGAAAATACAAACTCCGAGCAGTCCTAAGCTAATTTCAAGGAAGCAGTGTGACATTCAGAGAAATTAATAAAAGAAAGAGCAGAAATGCCTATAAGGTTACAATGAAACTTTGAAAGTTTCCACGTCAGACCCAAGAGCATTAAACGTTATCTGAAAGTATCATACCAAATTCAAAATTCACACTGAAACCACTCTCTTGAGCACTTCATTCCACCACTGTTAAAAGTCATCATTTTAAGCCCTCCACTGTTGAACATCATCGTTTTAAGGGTAGAATCTAAGTCAATTTGGAAGCAAATCCATCTTGTCAGCTACAACAGCATCACCAAAACATATAAGAAATGACCCCAACCCATCATCATGACAATCACAGAAACCAGTGGTGTTTCCTCAACCCCCATAAAACAACTCACATCCCAATTATAGGAACAGTCAGAACCACTAAAACTAACTAAAATTCAATAATCGCAGATTGAAATATATATCTCAATAATTGATAAAGGTCAAAATAAGATGAGTCAAACTTGTTACTTCCAGTTAATAAATGATTAGCCTATAAGCACCACAATTTGCACACCCTCAAATAAGCAACCCAGCAACGCCAAACATTATAACCCAAATAAGATAGAAATCCAGGAAATCAACACTATCCATCCGACAATAAAAACTCCTCAAACATCAAACACATAATGTATCACTTATTCACACAAGAGGATGTCACCAAGAAATTGAGAATAAAATTAACACACATTAAAACTCTGCTGGTATATGAGCCTACCTCGATCTACAACAGTTTTAACTAAATAACTATCATGCACATGGAAAATAAATTAATTTCAACATAAAGCCAAAAATCAATGTGTAATGTTAAATTCAACATTTATACTGTGCAACAACTCCATTCTGCAGTAGCATGGAATTATTTAAGCACCAACTCCATTCTGCAGAAGCAATGAGCTATTTAAGCACCTGAATTGCTAGGAGACATACTTGGTGGTTTTGGAGATTTATTCCGTGCATTCGGTGACAAACTTGCAGGTGCAGGGGACCTAGCTGTAGAAGGGCTAGATTTATCTGGAACGTGATGCTGCGGTGTGAGACTCCTATGAGATCGACTGTGACGAACTGGTGAACGACTGGAGAAATTCCAAATTCAATTAAAATACCGTATGAATAAAATGCACATCCCATCATAATATCATCATAGTTCATATTTCTTAGGTTCACAAAGCAGCACACCTGTCCATAGAACGACTTTGGGACCTTCTCGTTCTTCCATCATTTGTGTCCCTACTTCGACTTCTACTCGGACTGTGAGGACTAGCACTGTGGCTCAGACTCCGACGACGATATTCTCGTTCCTTTTCGTGATATCTATCATTGTCATGTCTATCACGACTTCTACTTCGCCTCCTATAATCTCGAGATCTGTAGTCAGCATTGAACCTTTTGCTGCAAAATTAAAAACAAATCAAAAATTTTGTATAATACACGAAACAAACTCAACTAAATAAAAACAATTGCAAGTATCATTGTTACCAACAAATTACAACGTATATAACCCAAGTCCCAACCTGGACCGTCGCGGACTGCGACTCCTGTGCCTCTTAGAGCTACCAGGCTCTGCAGTTAGCCTTCCTTTACGACTGTGGTAGAGAAGAATTTCCATTAGCAAATCAATCAGAATTTATACTATTACATACAATGAAACAAATAAAAGCTACTGACTGTAAAAATGTTGACAGCTGGATTAAAAGTACTTACTTAATATCTGAATTATTAATTTTATTTTGCAAAACAGTATTGGTAAATTAGTTTTAGTTTCAAAAGCTTAGAATTGCAATAGTATGTTCGCTATTTGCTCAATGAAAATTATTTGTCTTTGCACTTTTAATCACTCTTTGTTTGATCGTATCCTCAAGTTTTGAATGTCAAATTCTTATTGTCATTTGTCTAGGAAGCTGAATATTACAATTACTTGTCAAAAGTAGAAGAAAATAAATAAGAACTTACATTACTTCTGCATTTGGCCCATATTTTGCGAACTGCACAACGATATCCCTCCCATCAACATTCCTTCCTGCAGTGAAAGACAAATAAATCAGCTATATTCACTGAGTGAGAGAATGTTCCAGTCATAATTATCCATGCCAAAATATATTAAACAACTTCACCCATTTAATGCACATGTTTTCTTTCATTGTACTCATTAAGAAAAACATCATCACTGAGAGATATATCAAGTGCAACCACCACCAAAATGGCAACCTGCCTTGCAAATGACATTTTGACTTCACCATTCTTGTTCAATACTTCACAGATAGAGTTGACATTAGTGCAAAAGATGACTACCATAGATCTAGAAGTCATAATGTTTGCATATTACACACAAAAGACTATGCTTGCTTAAAAAACAAAACAACAAATTTAGAATGTTAGAGAATTCGGATCAACACTCCACACTTATCAAGCCAAGGTCACTCAGAAGCCAAAAGGAAAAGCTTGTGCATGGAAAGAAAGAAAAGAAAAAACTATCTTTTCAGCCTTTTTCCAGAAAAGGATGTTAACAAGAGAGGAAACAAAAAACTGTTTGATGCAAATGTGCAAAAATTCACACCCATGCAAGAATTTCAAGCACATGTAAGAGAGAATTTAGAAAGCAGCAAATTCTCACATTTCCAGCAATCAGAATCCAACTGGGGAACTATTTCTCCTAAATGTTTCGCTTGAAGCTCAACTTGGTCTGGTAAATCAACCTCTGAGGATTGCAAATACAAGATTATAAAGAAAAAATGATAGTATTTGCAGTTTGTTGGATGGTGGGTGTATTGTCCCCTATTAGAGACAATGAAATAAATAAGCTAATTTGCAATTTTCCTCATTGAAATTCCTATAATTATGTACCTCTGTTATGAAGCTTCCCATGATTTATATATTTGAGATATATACTTCCATATTATAGACTGCTGCTTCTCAACTGAGACCTTCAGATTTAGCTAACCACAAAGTCTTCACTTATATATGTTGTATATATTCTTTCTTAATTCTCTGTTTGATGATCATACAAGGTTTCTTTATCTTTTAATAGAGTATTAATTCCCTGATGCTTTGCCAGCAACATAATTTATTTCTTTCCTCTTCTCTTCCATCTGAAGAGTACCAAATATACTTCATTATTTCTTTACAAATTTGGTCGTATTCCTTTACATGTATTCCCACTTATACTGTTTGAGATCTACTCTACTTACCATAGAAGCATAAATCGTTTGGGGAATAAATCGGCAAATCAGAGGAATAGGATTTTTTGAAAAAATTGGCAAAAAAACCAGGTAAAAATCAGATTTACAAAAAAATGTGAAAATTTGAAAAAAACAGTCAAGAACTATTTTTTTGAAAAAGTTAAAGGACATTTTCATAGCATAGATGATAAAGGACTTATATAATGATTCAAAGCACTTGCACAACCTCCTGATATATTTTAAACTTGGAGGACTGAAAGTTTTAACAGTGATATTATTTCTGTGTAACCCCAAGTTTCTGGGACAGGAACGGCAGGACGTGTGGGGACAGGTTTCTGGGACAACAAATTTTTTTGCCAATTTTGGGGATGGGGGGGGGCGGCAAAGGGGACGTCTATATAAATATAGGGAAATTTTTAAATATATAAGGAAATTTGCAAGTATACATTACATTCATTTGAAAATATGGACAATGCATGCCATTTAACATCATAGAACCTTAACATACAACATTTCAATGCCATTTACTAAGTACTAAATAGTACAAGTAAAACTATAGTCTACACTCTAACTCTATTATGCATTCATAAAACAGTAAACTGGAAATTTGAAATTTCAATTCATTGTTGGATTGTCAATATGCATATGATAACAAAAATATAAGTTTAACATAGAAAAGTAAAACTAAAAATGCCCAAAGGCTTAAGTGCTGCCATAAAGTTTCATCATCGTGTTCAACATAGAAATCAAAATATAGAAAAATGAAGCACATTGCTGCTCCTATTCTTCTGCTGCCAACACGGCATCAAAATTAGAGTCATCTAAGTCACTGTCACTATCATGCTACACTGGAAATGAACTCTCATCCAATGGAACCCCAACCAATCCCGGTGTTGTCTCATCCTCGTCAATCTGGGCCACATCTTCAGGATCAACATCCCACCGTAAAGCTGGAGTCTGCCTATACTCTAGAGTCTGACGATCCTGAAGTCGAAGAGCACTATGCACAACCACTAGCTTCTTCGCTCGTCTAGAGGTAAGCCTATTCCTCTTGAGGAAGTGGATAAAGCCATATGTAGACCAATTCCTCTCTGCAGCTGAGGAACTAGCAACCTGTGCAAGTAAGCGAGAGGCAAGCACTTTCAACTCTGGTGGTATCCCTCCCATGCCATGTCCACCATCCAATAGGATCCCTATGTGCCAAAATCACTCTATCCAACCTTGCCTGTGGTTTACCCAAGTTTGGGCCATGAAGTTGTGTGAAGTCAAGGAATTGTGTGCGAAGAATGGAGGCCTCTCGCGCTGGATACATCTTATCAATGGCTTGTGTGAAGCCATCTAATACCTCAGGATCATCACATGGGAGGGCCCTTCCATCCAATTCTGCATACCATTTGGGATTTAGAGCGTAGGCTGCCATATGAAGCGGGGTATTCATTATGTTCCACCTCCGCGTCACTATAGGCCTAATATGCTGCTCATAAAACCCCAAAGTAGGATCCTTAGCTGCAATTGTTTTCTTTATCCTCCCCAACATACTGTCAAATGTCTCATATATCTCTCTAAGACTAGGAGAGTCATTATCGGCATATCTAATGACCTCTACGATGGGTGAGATGACAGAGAAAATATATCTACAAAATGCAAACAAAAATTAAAATCAGAAATTATAATTTAATATGAAAATTAGCAAGCAAAAGACTAACATTTAATTTTAATTTTTAAATAAAATCAGCAACTTACTTTATTGTGGACCACCAATTGTCATCAAGGATCTTTTGCTTCGCCGATTTTCCTTTAGAGGAGCTAGAATTGGACCATCGGGTCCACTCTGGATTCACCACCATCAATTGGAGAGCCTCGTGCACTTCAATCATTCTCTCCATCAAGATGAAGTAAGTGGCATACCTATAATTAAAAATTTAAAACTTAAAAGTTAAAACTTTAAAAGTAAAACACATGCAACAATAATTAAAATAATTTAATAAATGAAGTAAAGTTTAAACTAAACTAGTAAAATTAAATTGTAATTAAAATTGACATACCTTGTCTCAGCTGGTTTGAGGAACTCCTTTGAGGACCTAAATAGAGCAAGTGAAGTGTGGTGGTTGCATATGAACATTTGTATCTCTCTAGCTCCTGGCATCACCTGTTTCACCCAATCAATCTTCCCTGTCTTTTAATGCATGAACACAACAAGGGGTCCAAAAGATGTGCCTATAAGCACCCTCTACCATCAAACCGGCTAATTTGCACACACGTGCTGAATCTGTGATCACCTGTACTACATTTGCCGACCCAACCTCCTCTATGGCATCCCTCAAAATGGTGAACTGAAACTCTGCATCCTTAATCTTCCCTGGACAACCTATGGCTTTCAGAAAATAAGAGCCAACAGGTGATGTGACAATGATATTGATGAGTGGTCGGTGTCTAACATCGGTCCACCCATCCATCACAATAGAGCAGCCTGTCCTCACCCAAGTACGTTTCATATCCTCAAACAACACATTAATCTTGGGATACTCTTTATCAAGGATGGCGGTTCGTAGCTTATGATCACCTGGGGGTGTGAATGAGGGATTCATAGTTAGTATATCTTTGACCATTTGTTTGAAATAAGTGGAGCGGGCCACATGCAATGGGATACCATTAGAAAAAAAGAATCTACCAATGGATGACTCTGTGATTTCAATTGCTTGTGCATTAAACATACTTTCCATTGATCCCTTCTCACCACTACTCATCCTCCTCTTCCCTCTTGTGTCAATAGGGCTGCTAGTAGTACCAATGGCGGATGTCATACGCTTAGATGATTGTGAGTGTACAGTTGCAAAAGATAAAGGTGATGTTATTGACATACCTTGTGCCCCCATTTCAGCCTCTACGTGCAATCTTTGACATTCTATTTTTTCCTCATCAATCATATCAGGACAAGCTATAACTCCATGGCCTGCAATAGCTAAAAAGTGTGACTTTACCCTTGTATAGCTGCCCCTAAAATCACCTTTGCAAATATGGCAATCCCATACCCTAGTCCCTCCTACATTCTTTTTCTTTTCAGCCCTAGCTGTGACAAATTGGAGAAGACGTTTTTTTTGTTGAAGGGGCCCTTTGCATGTTTGCTCATGATTGTTGAAGGGCATTTAAATTTATCAGTTTGTTGTTGTTGACTAGCTTCAACACTAACACTTTCACCCCCCAAATCAAAATGTTCTTCATCACTACTATTATCCCCACTGCTGCTCATTGTGCTTAGTTTTGAGATTTAAGAATGCAATGAACTGAGACAATGAAAAAAATAAAAAAAAAATCAGACTCTTTCAAGCTTTTAGTTTGGTAAAAAAAATGAAAAATGGAAGCATAAAGAGTTTCACACTTGCTACACAATGTAGGAAGTTGAAACCCTTGCACAATCACTTGGAGAATGGAGAAAATATGAAAACCTCCTCTTGCAGCTACAAAATCCAAAACACAAACTTGTTACAAATAATGGACAGCATATAAAAAACCCCAAAATGCTCATAATGCCAATATAGAGGGACGAATTAGGGTTTTTTGGGCAAGTGTGGTGGTGGGGCCCACAAAACGACCCCACCCATGCAAACGTTTTTTATTTTTTTTAACTTTTTTTTGGCCCAAGACGTTGGGGACGGACAGTCGTCCCCGGTACGGTCGAGGGACATCTATGGTGTCCCCGGCCATCCCCAGGACTTCCAGCTGTTCCCCAAATTTTTTGCCGAAGTCCCCAAGTTTCCAGGACATCCCAGCCATTTTGGCTGAAAAGGGGGACGTCCCCAAGTCGTCCCCAAGCCCCAGAAACATCCCCGTCCCCAAAACTTGGGGATTTAGGCCGGGGACGCGTCCTTGGGTAACCCTGTATTATTTCCATAAATTTTAGTCAATCTATGATTTGAAGTAGCACCAAAATATGATGTGGGCTTTCTTATTTTTCAAAATCAGAATGAAGCGTTCTTTGCAAAATATTGTCAATAAAAAAAATCTTCATATTCATATAAGTAGAATTCATTTGTGATATTGCTATCAGGATTCATCTGTGTAGCTTTTGAATAAACTCATTGACCCAAGTTTCATGAGTAGTGGTTTACAAGATTCCATCTCTCATGAGAATGAATGGAACACTTAGCACTCATTGCATCTCGGTGATGCTCACAGAGGTGAAGCACCAACACTTCCCAAGAGGTCACCCATCCCGGTACTACTCTAGCACAAGCGCGCTTAACCACGAAGTTTCCTCCAAGGTTAAGCCCACTTGCTTGCAACCCCATTTGCAAAACCTTCAGCAAGTGTGGTGCCTTATAAACCATTCACTAGAAAGCCCCTTAAGCTCATCAAATGATAAGGAGATATTTTCCTCAAGTCAAATTGTGATATTGCTATCAGGATTCATTTGTGTAGTGTTTGAGTTAAACTCATTGACCCAAGTTTCATGAGTAGTGGTTCACAGGAACCCATCTCTCATGAAAATGAATGGAACACTTAGCACTCATTGCATCTAGGTGATGCTCATAGAGGTGAACCACTGGGACTGCCCAAAAGGTCACTCATCTAAATATTACAGCTAAAGAACGCCTAACCACGAAGTTTCCACCTAGGTAAAGGCCACTTTGCTTGCAACCCCATTTGCAAAACCTTCAACAAATGTTGTGCCTTATGAACCATTCATTAGAAAGCCCCTTAATCTCATCAATTGATAAGTAAGAGAATTCATTTTCTAGAACTCTCTCAAGTTCCATTTATTATAAATACTCAATAAACAATTATATATAAAGTTGGCATGATATACACATATGTGAAGTGACATATACACATGCATATATGAAAGCAACTTTATATATGTTTAACTTAGAGATTAAATTGCATGAATTATTTAAATTTAATTTTGAGCAAAGTTATAAATATCTAGCAATTTGATTAACTGTAAGAACTTATGTCATAATTGACAAGCCTAAAATGATTATAACAATAATTGTAGGGTTCTTTGCAGTGTTCCACGGGGACATGTCCCCCCTAAATGGATCACCACCTGAGGGCCAACCTCCCAAGGGATGATTAGAGGTCTCCCTTCACTACATTTTGACATTTTGTACTTGTTTTGATATCATGCTACTCTATTTAGTATTTTACTTCTTAATAGTATTTTACGCCGATCAACGGTGTCTTGCTCTTTACTTACAGGAGGCCACACGGCTTCACGACCACACTCTACAACTTCAGTTTTCGTCGAGCCAGACCTCCGATCAGCTTATCATATCCTTTTTCACTTTGGTGACCCCAGCCCAAGGCACAAAGCATCCTCTCAGTCCTCTCTCTTCTAGTCACACCAAGACTGTGAGACCTCGTAGCTCAGAGACGGTCTGGAGCTCACTCTTCCCCCAGACCGTATCTTTCGGTGTTGGATTACTTCTCGTCCGAAACGAGCCTCTAGTCACTCCTTCTGGCCCTTCTATTGGTTCTTTTGCTTTCTTGTTTGTTCTTTCCCCGGACACCGTTTGGTGCTCCTGATGTTGGCAGTTGCCTTGTTGTATGCTTTTAGTCCCTTGGACCCTTTTGGTGGTTCCTTGTTGGACATTAATAATTTATCTTATCTTATCTATACATCTTTTCCTAACTAGCATTTTAAGTACCACATGTATAGTATATAGTATATACACCCCCCCCCCTTGAGGCCCTTTGTCCCCACGTCCCAAAAACCCGTCCCCCCGTTCCGCCTCATCACTGACAATGGTGTAACTACGGTTCTTTGTTTTCTCCAAAATAAATAAGGCAAAACTTTGTTACCCTGCTCTTTTAGATCATATCGCAACAAATAAATAAGGCAGCTTTGTTACAATCTTCTTTTGTTTTAGATTGTAACAATTTATATATTTTGAGATTTATAAAAAAAAAATTGATGTTAAAAAAGAAATAGTATCAATCAAGCTATACAATATATTCAATGTAGAAAGGGAGGAAAATTTTGTTTGTAATTGCTTATCTCCCATGCTACTACCCAACTCTGCAACACTTCGGGACTTTGCAAAACTCTCAACCAAACTTTCCCAGCTGCATCTTCAGCATCGCGCATCCATTTCATAGAGAATCACATCATGTTTTTGCAGGTTTTTCCCATCAGTGTCACTTTTAGAGTTTTTGCTAGTTTCCAACAATTTTTTTGCTGATTAACCGTCACTTTTTGCCAATTAATCCCTTGATAAATCGCAAAAAAAGCATTGAAAGTTGTTGACACTAAATCATTGCACATGCCGACTCCCAATAAATCATGTATAAATCGTGATCTTTTGCTGTTTTCTGCTTCTATGCTATTAATATATATTAATAGTCAATAATAATTCAAATTTTGAAATTACTTTATAATATTAATTATAAACTATAGGGGTTCCCTGCTTCCCCGTTAAAGGGCAATCTATGATAGTGCATAAAAATTATAATTTTAAAATTAGTGTATAATATTAATTATATAGTTGATCTCATCAAAATACATGGGGCAAGGCGTGCAAAGAGCTTGGGTCATATTGAAACCGCGATTTAAAACAAATTCATTAGCTGCTTTGACACTATCTCACATGCCCCGGACAATTTAGGATGATTGAGGCCCTTCCAAATTTTGTTGATGACTGTCATTGCTCCTCCCGCTCCTCTAATCAAGGTTTTCTAGAGGTTGGAAAGAAAACGCAAGGGACAAAATTAAAAAGAAATTCCAAATCAATTCCTCATTGACTTCACTTTCGTCCTAGAACCAACCCTATTTCTAAGTGATTAGTCAACTTTCTGAGTTTTTTGTAGGGTTTCTTAGATTTTTGCAAAGATTTATGTTTTTTTGCCATTTTTTAAAGATTTTAATATGATTTAATGCACTTTAAATGCAAAAAGCTCATTGAAAATTGGGTCAACAATTTTTGGCAAGCTCCAAGATTCAGGAAAAATCGGGTATAATCAGGATTTTTTGCAAATTTTTTCTTTTGTGCTACTTACAATGATCTCACTGTGTTTCATTGGGTAGGACATTTTCTCATATTTTTCATTCTTCCTAATCTAGTGTGTGTGTGTATATATATATATATATCAAAAAACAACACATTATACTTGTCCTTCATGTTGTATCATTTGTATATTTTATATTGTCCTCTTCCATTTCAGTTAAAGGATTCTTTGATAATGATGTGTATCCATTCCCCATGGAACGGTTGTTGATGCTTCTCTAATATCATATGAAGGGGCGGCAAATCTTCTTCGCATCTCTTAATATTTGACTCTTCATGTTAATCCTATCTCCATCAATATTGTGTTTGTTATTATTACTTGATAGCCCCTCTGTTTGATTTGTCTCCTTCAAAATGATGTCGACAATCATTAATGTATTCTCCCCCCATTCAATCTCGATTAACATTGGTGTCTTCAAGCATTATATCCACAACTATTTTGATGACTCCAAACTCTGTGAATGGAGAGTGAACTCCACAAAGGTTATGGTGGAGTGCAATGGTTCAATACCAAATTACACAGAATATATTAACACTACATCTATCAATGAGTTATGATCTACTATGTAATCAAATAGGCTATAGGATTGGCACACGTATTTTACCTTATATGCATTTTGCATCGTGGTTGTGAATCCTACACAAAGACAATTATTCACGATGTTCTTGTCCCATGTAACGTCCCGGGCGAACTAAAACTTTTCTTAGATCTCTAATACATGTTTGATGCCTTTCTTGTTCTGTCGCTAATGCCCCACTATCATTTCCTATTCCTCTTATGTCAACAACAATTATATTAATCAGTATAGAGTCTTCAATGTTCGTTGTGTATTCAATATGCCAATAATCCACAAATATCATCGCTAAATTCCCCCAATATTATTGCCGCTCAATTAAGCACCTTCGTCTAGATTAATAAGAATATAAAATCTTTGACTTGAATCTCTCGGAGTAGTTTCCAATCATCCCCTTGGAAATGGTGTTAAATCTCCTTTTATACTTCTCTCCCAGCGGTCGTGTCCATTTGAAGTGGCCTTCCTTTGATGGTATTCCGATTTCAATAACTTAGTTGTTTGTAATCATATTATAATATATATTTTATTATTATTTGTTTTATATTTATTTATTTATTTTTATATTTTTATATTTTAATATTAATCTTTATTAAAACCTATTTCAAAAAGGGGACATCACAGTCCACCCTTCCCCGAAATTGCTTGTCCTCAAACAATTATACATTTCCAACCTTCACGATGAATGTCCTTGATCAAGTCCTTTCAGCATTCACCAAGAATGTCCTCGATCAAGACCTTTCAACATTCACCGAGAATGTCCTTTATCACGTCTAGACACTCACTAAGAATATCCTCAATTTGATCTTGACACTAAGAATGCCCTTGATTAGGTTTGACACTCACTAAGAATGTCCTTGATCTGATCTTGGCACTCACTGAGAATGCCCTTGATCTGGTTTTGGCACTCACTAAGAATGCCCTTGACACTCACTAAGAATGTCCTTGACACTCACTAAGAATGCCCTTGATCTGGTTTTGGCACTCACTAAGAATGTCCTTGACACTCACTAAGAATGTCCTTGATTCTGGACACTCACTAAGAATGTCCTTGACACTCCCTAAGAATGTCCTTGATTCTAGTATGACACTCGCTAAGAATGTCCTTGATTTGATCTTGACACTCACTAAGAATGTCCTTGACCTTTGCATGTAATCTGTATTTTCATCTTGGTGTATACACTCAGTTATCTTCTTTACCCTTAAGATGAGATTAAATTAACCTCATAAATCTGCTCACATATATGATATACACCTACTGTATATTCTTCATGCTATCCTACATACAACTAAAAATCTGGTTTGCAATCTTGATCAAGCCTTCAACATATCTTTCACAATAAAGCATAAGTTTGACTTGAATATCTTTACAAAATGGAGATCAAAGGGATCTCCTAAATCTGCTCAACTATTAACATATATCTGTTGTAGTAAGCCTTAATTTTTGTCCTTCATATATTTAAGATCCGCTTCTAATTCATTCAACACACATCTGAAATGCTATCATGTTTCTGTCTGTGGTCTATTCAAATCACATAACATGATTTGCCAAGCTTCTCATTAAAACCTTAGTTACCGATGCGGGCTTCCTGGCCATGGATCCGGATCCCGGTGCCTTTAGAAGCGGATCCGGGGGTGGGTGCCTATTGGATGCGCATCCCAAGCACCCGGATGCGTGGGGATGCCTCCCAAAGGCATCCACACACATCTGGATACATGGGATGCCTTCCAGAAAGCACCCACAAGGCATCCGGACGCCTCTGCAGGCCCAGACCCAGAAAATCAAATTTTTAATGACATTTTCCCACTTGATTTTTATTTTAACATGTGCAAATAAGAACTTTTTATCCTATTTTTTTTGTAAATCCATATGATTCTGATTCGGATTGATGAACATTGAATCATGAACTATATTTTGATTTTGTAATTGTGATGATTTTCTGATTTGCATTGGAATTGTGAACATAGACGTATATGATATGGCTTATAGTCTTATTGAATATTCAGTTATTAGTTATAACTTATTTGAATTTGAATTTGAATATGTATTGGTGAGGTATCATACTATCAAATATTTTAATTTCGTATATTTCTTTCATTTCTTTGCATATACATAATATATATATATAAACGCATCCACATCCCCAAAAACAAAATTTGCACATCCGCGCACCCGATTCTCACATCCGCACCCAAATCAGTAACTTAGCTTAAAACTGTGCTCAACCTTCTTATAATTCTGCTTTATACATCTTCTCCCATTAAATTAATATTTCCTTGTCCACTCCTATTGACTAGAATGATTCCTTGTTTATCTTTTACCCTACAGGATAGCAGGATCATGCTCTAATACCACTCTAATGTCCTCTATTAGGGACAATGAAATAACTAAGCTAATTTGCAATTTACCTTATTGAAATTCTTATGATTATGTAGCTCTGTTATGAAGCTTTCCCTGATTTATATATTTGAGATATATACTTCCATATTATAGACTTGTGCTGCTCGACTGAGCCCTTCAGATTTAGATAACCACAAATTCTTACCTTATATTTGTCGTATATATTCTTTCTTAATCCTCTGTTTGATGATCATACAAGGTTTCTTTATCTTTAATAGAGTATTAATTCCCTGATGCTTTGCCAGCAACATAATTTATTTCTTTCCTCTTCTTTTCCATCTTAAGAGTACCAAATATACTTCATAATTTCTTTACAAATATGGTCTTATTCCTTTACATGTATTCCCGCTTATACTGTTTGAGATCTACTCTACTTACAAGTTTCATTGGGTAGGACATTTTCTCATATTTTTCTTCCTTTCTAATCTGGTGTTGTGTGTGTATCAAAAAACAATACATTATACTTTCCTGTTGTGCCATATCATTTGTATCTTTTATATTGTCCTCTTCCATTTCAGTTAACGGATTCTTCGATGATGATGTGTATCCATTCCCCATGGAATGGTTGTTGATACTTCTCTAATATCATAGGAAGGGGTGGCAAATCTTCTTCGCATCTCTTAATATTTGACTCTTCATGTTAATCTTATCTCCTTCAATATTGTGTTTGTATCTGATATTGGGATGACTTGATACCCCCTCCATTTAATTTGTCTCCTTCAAAATAATGCCAACAATCATCAATGTTTTCTGCCCCCTTCAGTCCTGATTAACATTGGTGTCTTCAAGCATTATATCCACGACTATTTTGATGACTCTAAACTCCCTGAATGGGGAGTGAGCTTCACAAGGGGTATGGTGGACTGCAATTGTTCAATAACAAATTACGCAGAATATATTAACACTATACATCTATCAATGAGTTAAGATCTACTATGTAATCTAATAGGTTATAGGATTGGTACCCGTATTTTAACCTTATATGCATTTTGCGTCGTGGTTGTGAATCCTACAGAGTTATTCACGATGCTCTTGTCCCATGTAACATCACTTGCGAATTGAAACTTTTCTTAGATCTCTAATACCTGTTTGATGCCTTTCTGGCTCTGTCGGTTGATGCCCCACTGTTATTTTCCATTCCTCTTCTGTCAATGGCAATTATATTAATCAGTCCTGTGTCCTCAATGTTCGCTACATATTCAATATGCCAATAATCCACAAATATCATCACTAAATTCCTCCAACATTATTGCCACTCAATTGAGCACCTCCATCTAGATTAATAATAATATAAAATCTTCCATTTGAATCTCTCGGAGTAGTTTCCAATCATCCCCCTGGAAATTGTTTCAATCTCATTTTATACTTCTATCTCCCAGCGGTCATGTCCTTCTGAAGTGGCCTTCCCTTGATGGTATTCCACTTTCAATAAAATACTTGTTTGTAATCATATAATAATATATATTTTATTATTATTTATTTATTAGTTATTTATTTATTAATTATTTTATATTTTAATTTTATTATTTATTTAGTTTTATATTTTAATATTATTATTTATGAAAACGTCTTTCAAAAAGGGGACAACACAGTGGGTTTGTTTTTCCAACATAGTACCCTAAAGCATCAGAAATTTAAAATTGTGAAAACAGTATAAAAAGTGCCCAGTGTCATTAGAAAGATCTTGGTTCTGCAGGGTATACAGTTATTTTTATGAGAAAATAATATTTGTCGATGTGAACATTAATAAAGAAATATGGATCTGATGTAATGCATATTCACCTGAATTCAAGTGCCTGTTGTTCACAACAAACCAAGGACAAAGTACAACTACAATCTCAGTAGACAATCATAGATAGACCACACAACAATACTTTCAGTTTGTTGGATGGGTGGGTTGGTTTTTCCTGCATAATACCCAAAGCATCAGAAATCTAAAACTGTGAAAACAGTGAAGAAAGTGCTTCGTGTCATTGCAAAGACCTTAGTTCTGCAGGATATACAGATATTTTTATAAGAAACTAGTATGTGTCAATGTAAACATTAACAAAAAAGTATTGATGTGATGTAACCTATATTCACCTGATTTCCAGGTACCTGTTGTTCACAACAAACCAAGGACAAACTACAATTACAATTTCAGTGGACAATCAAGGATAGACCACAGAACAAAATAGGCTATATTGAACACTGTCAATACCCCTATTTGTACAGACAACCAAAAGGAAACACAGTAGCCATACGAGGTCATTGAGGTGTTGTTGAGTGAATTTATAATGCATCTTTGTGTGAATGGTATCAAACAAACTCCAGTTGTGCTAACGGATAAAAGCACTACAAAGTTGATACTTCAGAGGGCTAGTTTTTGGAGATTTGGGGGTATTTCCACCCCAATCTTCTCACCAAGAACCTACAGATACGATATTCAAGAGTTTGTAAACAAACAATATTTTGTTAATAATTATATTTTTTTAGGTGTAAGATATAAAACTTCATATTTTCTTACTTGATGTCTAGGTAGATCTTCCTCGAATATCTAGTGGCAAAGATAAGATCCTCCCCTTAGATTGCTTATAATTCTGCATCTCCAAAATGATGAGACCTCTCACCTCAACCTCAAGTGTAATCCTCTTGGTACAAGTTAAAAAGCTCTCCATAATGTTCCCATTGAAATCCGTGAAAGTATTGGAGAAGAAAAACTTGAGGTTGAGGAAGTATCCTGTTGTATGATTGCGTTGGTGGAGTTGATGATTCCACCTCCAATCAATGGTCTCCCAAATGGAGGCAAATCTATTTGCATCCCCCCTCTAATAGTTTTGGATGCCCTCGTTGACCTTATCCATGGCTTTGTAAATGCATCCCATTTAGATTTTGCACCCCATCCACCAAGCCAAAAACCCTCACTAGTAACTCTATTAGCTACTTAGTACAGACAAATTAAAATTACAATTAAACTAAATACTTTCAAAAATTTAGAAAAACAAATTCAATTTGAAATTTAAATTAATTTTTTCAAGTTAACAATATCTATAATCTCTTGGCAAATACATCATCAAAAATTGTTATAGTGGTCCTCTCTCCATCAACCTTTATTTACCATGTTGAGGCTAGCCATGTTTGACACAAACATTTGCTTCAAGGATGTCAACAAACTAGAAATGCTTTGCAAAATTAAAAAAATAGTTTACAAACCACGCGACAACTAATCACACAAGTTGTTTCCTCTTGGTGTGATCTTGCATCAAGTTGAGAACCCAAGGGTGATTATATATATATATATATATATATATATGTTATTTGCATCTTCTACAATTGATTTCACCCACTCATTTTTACCTATGTCTTTCAAATGAATGTAAGGCAATAGGTAGTACAAGAGGTCCAAAAGAGTGTTGGATGCCTCTTTTGAAGCAATCTTCCAGCTGGCACATGCCACTACATTGTCAATGACAAATCGCACAACATTTTGTATGCCCAACTCTAAAGCAACCTCCTCCAACATCAAGCTCAAAGATTTTGCATTATTTATTTTGTTGGAAGTGTCAACTGACTTCTAGAAAATCAGCTCACCATTTGAAGCCACTAAAAATATTGATGACAACATAGTTCCTTCCATCTATCCACCCATTTTGAAAGAATCGTGCATCCAAACTTTGGCCACTAGTTCTTTTAATCCTCCATAATTGTTTTTGCATAACAATACCATCTTGGATCAATCTCCCAATTTAACGCATTTGAAGAGGGCACCTTGCACCCTTTGCCCTGCAACCATCAATGTTGTCACCAAATACTGTTAGTATCAAATTCTTTATTTACAAGGCAACTCAACATGATATAATAATTGAAAAAGTGTTTTTTAATATTTTAGTTATTATAAAAAGTATTATAAATATTTGGAGGGAAATTTAGATCTAAGGTCCTGGTCTTAAAAAGTATATCCAGAAAGTGCCTGACTCCATTTTAAGATCATGATTTCATTTGGTATTCTTCATATTGAGCTTGAGTTCAATTTTGCATTCGGGGACAAGAACCCTTGCCTGGAATTCTGCAATCCAAGAGGACAAATGTCAAAAACTCTCTTGGCTTTCTTTTGAGAGATTAGGACGAAAACACTTGCCTCTTCCATGGCAATTCTACACAAGGTTTGTAAGATGCAATTCTGAAATCCAAGAGGACAAAAACTCTCTTGGGTTTCTTTTGAGAGATTAGGACGAAAACACTTGCCTCTTCCTTGGCAATTCTACAAAAGGTTTGTAAGGTGCTCTAAAATTGGAGGTTCGTACAAAATTCCAAATGTAAGAAACCAAGATCCATAAGAAAATATAAGGAATAATTAACCAATTGACTGGAGCACCATAATTTTAGGATTTCAACATACATGTTATCACCATTTGGAAGATCATTTCATTCCGAATGGATTGCAACTATTCAGCATCATAGAGATCTGGGGGAACAGATGTGGTGAGGTTTATAAGGGTTTCTGGACATTTTAGGAGGTTGCAACCTACATAGACTTCACCATTGGTGAGTGCCAGAACTACTAAATGTTTGTGAGACAAATATACAGATCATAGCTTACAAAGAAGTACACACACCATTACAAGGGATTAGTAGAAGTGATCGCAGAGAGTGGAAAGAAGCTCCAAGTCTATCTCAGCTGATTACAAATTTCCAACATCAACATCTAGTTGATATCAGCTGCAGAGCAATGTATCGAGTGCATAAAATCATATATTAGCCGCCACAGGCATACCAAAACTGTTCTCACATTGCATGGTTAGTCAATTTTCTGTCATCGTTTCTGGGAGCTGTCAACTGAAGGGATCAGATTCAAGTGCTGGCAAGTAAGACTCCAATCCATGATAGTTACAAGACTGCTGTAGAATAACCTGTGAGTGCATACTTAATCTCAAAATATTGACTTTCAGCTCACATACCAATAGCTGTTAGTTTGGTGTCTGAGGTCCCAAACTAAGGGCGCTCCACTGTATAAAGTATGAATTCTGAAAAGAAGACTATAACCCATCTGCCATTAGTGAAATATCATTACCCAGTGACTACTTAATTTGCCGAATATCATTGTTTAAGCTGTATGTATGAAAGTCTTTCTGAAAATTATGTTATGAGGAGTTCCAAATCACTGTAGCAGCTATAGCTAATTTTGAGTTCATATTTATTTCGGTTTGAAAAATCCATAAACTACAAAATAATCAGAGAACTACAAAGAAAAATTATTGGAGACATTACATGAGAACTATTAAGTGAATTACAATTTCATTCTTAAGAATATACCTTGAGTTTATGGTGTATTGGAGGCTGGGATTTTTCTGAAAGGATTTTCCCAAGGTACATCTGGTATAATCTTTGTGTTTTTGCTTTGTTATTCTGTTGCGTTATGGATCTTGCATACTCTACCATATCTTCTCTCATAAAGGTCGTGGAATAACTTTTGTGACTTGAAATTCCTAACATTTAGTATCAGAAATCAATTTCAGGTTGTGGGAGGGGATGCTCTCCTTCAGCTTTTAACCTTTTGTTTTTGTCAAAGTTGTGCATAGGTGAATCCAGAGTTGTGCTAGAAAGTAAAGGCATGGATTTTGATGACAAAAAACCCAGATGTGTACTCATATGTTGCAGATTTATGTGAGAATGACAAGACAGCTGGTGGTGCCATTGGAGGCCATTTGAGACCACTCGAGCAAGAAGCTTCACAGTTGCATATCTTTTGTGTGCCATTATGCAGGTGTGATGTTTATCAATGCTGTAGACATATTTAAAAAATTCCAAATCAGTATTTCGTTTAAGGAAGCCATTATGGCACAGGGAGATGCCATTAATGGCACAAATAGCTTGGAGAGGACTGCGGTCATGTGAAAGTGGCATCTCGAGCAGCTAATTGGCAGTGTTGGGAGTGTTGCAGGTTGTGCCTGGTGTCAATGGGCAATATTGGAAGCTGAGTATTGAAAGGCAGTGCAAAAACCTGTTCATAAAAGTGCAGCCTGTGCCAAATCCAAAGTAAAAGAAAAACAAATAAAATTTAGGGGCCTCATAAGTGTTGCATATCACAGAAGTGACGAACTAGAAAAAGAAAATGAAGGCTACAAGTGGAAATAGAAGGGGCAGAGGCAGTGTGGAAATGTTGCAAGTAACACTGCAAAGGTGAAATGATGCCCTGAAAGATGATATGTTTTCCTTTCATATTGCTTTAAGGGAAAAAGAACAGATTAAATCTTCCATATTGCTTAGAAGTGTGGCAACATTTCATTTTTTTAAACATAGTAAAAGAGACTTCAAAATTTTCAATGTTTAGCATTTGACTTTTCTTTACTGAATGCAGTTCTCTAAATGATAAAAATGAAGCAGAAGTCAAAAATGGGGATGGATAAATAAAAGAAAATCCCACTTATAATATTTCTAGTTAAATCATTTCTCTTACATTTTGGGTGGGCCTCTCCATATGAAAACATAGTTGCATGGCAGATATGGGAGGAAAGTGCTTATGTAATCAGCCCTGGTCACATGAATGTGAAAGTCATTTTTTAGCTGCTTAGTTACATGAACAACTCTTGAGGGCATACAACTTTGCCTAATTATCTGTATCAGAAGCAGTTTTTCAGAGTGTGGTATCTTGGTCATTTGAAGGAGCTTTTTAACAAAAAGATTTGGAAGTGCATGATTTTATGAGACTTATGAGACCTACATAGTGTAGTCAAAAACAAGTTTTCATACATCCTGATATATTTTTGCATATGTTTTCAGCAAGTGACCAATATGATGCAAACAGATGTTCAGATACATTTTGCTTTTGAGGAAAAGGCCTATGTGAACATGGGAAATTTTGGATCATGGCTCAATGGGGGAGAAATTGACAAATTGACATGCATCGAAGGTTGTGATCATGGTGTCATGGAAGTTCTCGCGTGCATTTTGGAGCTTTGGCACGACATAGTCAAGTATACAAATATGTCAAAGTTGTTATCATTTGGTTTGGAGATCATGGTTTTACTTTTCCCTTTGTGAGCCACTAGTGTTGCAACTGAGTTTTGTGATGGTGCGAGGACCATGGACAATCTTCACTGAGAAGATACTTATCACAATGCCATGAGTAACATAGAACCACATTCAGTGGGAGCTTTGGCATTGATGAGGATATGTCGATTTATAGATTATCCTTGGTTTTAAAGGATGGGTGTTACTGTGCCATGGTGGATTCTTGATTTCCAGTTTAAGTTTTGGCATGATACAAATGCTCTTTGAGTAGATATGTTCATTCAAGACCTATGATCTATTCAGGAGATGTTAATCACAACATCATGGTGAATTTCAAGATTTTTCTGGACCTTTGGTAGTGATTGGAGGTAGTCTTCTAGTGTTGAGTACAATGATCATTTTTCCTCACAAGCTTTTGGATATTGCAACGATGTAGTTTGAGTTCGGTTAGCATGGGATGGTTGGTTACCTGCTCATTAATGCTAGATACACTCACATTGAGGCTGGAATTTCTAGCATTTAGAGAGATCATGTGTGGAATAGTGAACCCTGATGAGGTTTCAACAAAAAGACCAAGGAGTCTTCACTTTGAACTAGGCATGAATTCAGCATGGCTGGATGCATCTTAGGACATTCAATCTCACTCCCTACTCTTGGTCCACTTGGCAAAGCATCATCTGATAGGTATTGCCTGCCTTGTTTTTAGATGCATTTTTTGGTGCCTTGTCTTCTCATGAGAGTGAGTCTTGAGTGTGTCAAATTTAAAGGGCTAGTTTGAGTGCTTGGCATGTTTTATTTTTCCTTTGTCTCCTTAGAACCTTATGTATATGAGTTTGTCATGAGGACAGCTTTGAGCAGTATAGGTAATGGTTTTCAACACATTCCATAGTTTTGGGAATGTTTGTCAGTTTGATCTTCCTTCAATCTAGAGGGTTACATCCTTGCTAACTGTTCTTGTGTTTGACCTTGGGGTTGAATGATTGGATATTGAGAAGGCTTTTCTATTTGGGATTTTGGAAAGAGATCTAACTAGTCACAACTAGAGCACTCAATGGCCCTAGCAAAAGGGCATGCTATGTGGTATAATTTGCTATTTTCTTTCTCTAGTCCATTGTTTCTTCCTAGAGGTTGGTATTCATGTGATCGTGGAGTTGAGGTTTGTGTGGATCTATTGTGATCATTGTTTTTGTTGTCTTTACTATTATTACACATCATTGTGTTATAGCAATCAAAGTTAGAGGACTCTGCGAGTCCAGGGCCGAGTCGGCCAAAACGGGTCTTTCTGCCCCTGGACTCGGACTCGAACTCAGTCATGGCAGTCAGCCGCTTAAAGTGAAACAAAAAACATATTTTTAATGTTTTGCTTTGACCCTTTTCTGTTTATTGTCGTCTCTCAAACCTAAAAGGAGCATTTATTCATTTGCAAACACAAGGAAAAATGAAATAAGGCTTGAGAGAAGAATATTGGGGTTTTAGAGAATAGACCAGCAGATCGATTGGCTCTCAGATATTGATCGCTGATTGTTTGTGCAAGTCTGTAGCTTGCATTCACACATTAAGAGGAGCTTAAAAAAAGCATTTGGAAGAGGCCTCTACAAATTTGAAGTGCATTTCTTTATTTTTTGAACAAATTTGAAAAAGTGAGTTACATTTTTTGTGTTGTTTTCTAAATTTTTTACATTCATATTTCCATTTTGTTTTAATTTTGTTTCATTTTATGTTGATGAAAAACTTGAAAACTAAGAAGAAGCCCAAGTTTGGTTTTTCTTTATTTTATTTATTTCAATTTAATTAGAATGTGTACAATTTGTAGATGCTTATTTTTTTCATTTATGATATATTGCAACAGCAGCTTAATGTCCAAGCTTGGGGCCGAGATTAGTTCATCTAAGCCTAAGTGTAGCCCAAATGCAAACCCTATTAAATGTCAAAGGGATAAGGCTTTGAAACATGCCATCCCTGGATCAAGAAAAGGAGAAGTTATATGTTGGCATTGTAGTGTTAAATATAGTGGGGGAGGTATTAACCGATCGAAATATCACCTTGCACATATACCAAGGCATGATGCCAAAGCATGCAAAGGGGTACCAAAGATGTTATACGTGAAATGCAAGCTCATTTAGAGGAATTTGAAGAGAAAAAAGAATTAAAACAGAAGTATATGGAAGAAATGGCAAACTTTGGTGGAGAGGCCTCTTCAAATTGTCATTCTCCAATACCTCCATCTAGTAGTGGTACTGCGAGTGTGAGCATTGGGCCTTGGATTCGTAAGAAGAAATCCACATTAGTTCCCTTTTTGTTCCACACATGACTTCGGATGCCCAACCATCGCTTGAGAGCATAGGTTGGAATAAGAAGAAGCATGAAGCTACAAAAATGGCACTTGGAGATTTTTGGTTCTACAACAACTTTCCATTTCATGCAGCAAGGTACTCGTTATTATTTTAATTTCTATGGCTTGATTTTCTTGCCTTCAAGACTCAAGAGTATGCTACATTGATTATTTTAATTTTTAAAGTTAAACTAAAACTTAATAGTATACTTATTTTGTTTATTTAATTTGTTTTAGATCTCCTTATTGGCAAATTGTAGTAGATGTTACTGTTTGTGGTCCAGGGTTCAAAGCCCCTAATGATGAGGAGCTAAAAGGTCCTATTTTGACCCAAAAGGTGGATGATATCAAAGTCGTAATTGCCGAGCAGCGTGAGGTATGGAGGAAGGGTTGTACCATCATGACTGATGGTTGGACCAACAGAAGTAGAACACTAATGAATTTTCTTGTCTCCTCATCAGGTAATTGTAGAGCTTGTACTTACTAATTTATAATCTATATTCAAGAATCAATATTGATTTAGTGATCAAGTTTATAAATTTTGATTGTACTAAATTGCTTTTTTTTTCTCAGGTGCCACAGTGTTTTTGAAATCAAATGATGCTTTAGGAAAAACAAAAAATGTTGAGTTTCTTTGTTAGGTATTGGAGGAAGTGTTGAAGGAGGTCGGTGAGGAGAATGTGGTACAAATAGTCACAAATAATGCAATAAATTATGTTGTAAGTAAACTTCTCATGGAGAGGCACCCTGCCTTGTTTTGGACCCCTTGTGCTGCTCATTGCATTGAACTCATGTTGGAGGATCTTAGCAAACTTCCCTGGATAAAAACATGTGTAAAGCACAGAAGGAGTATTTGTAAATTCATATATAATCATACTTGGGTCCTCAACCTTGTGAGGAATTTCACAAATAAGAAAGAGTTAGCTCATCCAAGGGTCACCTAATTTGCAACAATTTTATCACGTTGCAATCCTTGCTTCAGTCCAAGGCTGGTTTGAAACGCATGTTTGTGAGGAGTGGACCGCATCATCATATGCAAAGTGCAATGCAGGAATTGGACGGTTAATTGGATTTTTTATGAGAGTGACTTTTGGCAACCGATCAAGGAGATTGTGCAAGTAATTTTCCTTTTTGTCCTCATTTCCATCTCATTTCATCATTATTGTTCACACTTGTTTATGTTCACTGTTCATTTTTAAAAGTAAAACTTAAAGCTTAATGTTTCAACTTTCACAATGATTGCAAATCATAGAGCCTCTTATTGCTCTACGAATTGTTGATGGAGAGAAGCTCGCAATGGGATACATTTATGAGGGCATCGGCAAGGTGAAAGAGGCCATTAGATCTTTTTACATAGGAAATCGGGTTAAATATGGTCCCATATGGGATGTCATTAATCGACAATGGCACAATCTGCTTCACAGGCATATACATGCAACTGCCCACTACCTTAAACTAGCGTTCCAATTTCTCCCAGATTTCAGGGGTGATGATGAGGTGTGAACTAGGATCTATGATGTTGTAGAGAGTATGTCACCTGATGCATCAGTTGGAGCTGATGCAGGAGCATTCTAGGGTACTCAGTGAATCTACATGGAGGTGTGTTATTTGGTCGGTGTTACTTGGTTGCAGCTTTAACTGACGGTCTCGATCATTGAAGGAAGCTCGGTCGCTGAAGGGAACTCGGTAATCTCTGGCGCTCGGTGAAAGTGTTACTTGGCGATGCTTGCAATGCTCGGTCGACACTGGTGCTCGATGATGCTTGGCATGCTCGGTTATTTCATTGGTGCTCGATTGTTCTGGTTTTACCGACTGGAGTTCTTGAAGATTTGCTTGGCCGACTTGATGCATTTATTGTTGGTAGCTTTTGTTGGATTCTCCTATGTGGATCTGGAGGCCGACATGTTGAATTAAATGTTTGTAAGGTTGTTTGAGAGCCAACTTGTATTGCATTTAATATTTGTTTGTAGGAGTTAATTGTTTCATCCAGTCGACTTGTGGCTAATGACTAGTATTTATAGGATGTTTTGGGTAGTTTAAGGGAGATGACATCAGATCAGATTGGAAGTTCTGAGAGCTGATTTGGGAGAACCAGATAAGTGAAGTTGTGGAAAAGATCTTGCAGATCAGATTTTATCTGATAGTTTGTATTAGCAGAGCTAGTGGTTGCATACTTGGAGACAAGGAGATTGCTTGGAGGCTTGCGAGCTCAAGTTTAGATCTGCCTTAGGGTTCCCATCAGTTCCTAATAGTTTTCAGAACTGGACTAGCTAGAGTGGGATTGGATCTTTGTTGATCTTGCAGAATTGTAATCTCTGATTGTAATTGGCCCTAACCCGGAAGGCCTTACAGTCAGGCATGTTAATGAAAATCTGATATTGAGCATATTGTGTTGAGTTATTCCGCTATGTTGTTCTGTTGCTGCAAGGCTGGACTGTCCTTAATTGGATTCTCCTGCCCTGATCTGCGTCAGGTGGTATCAGAGCTGAGTTGATCTTGTTGGGCGAAGGTTGACCTAGCAAGGCTAATCTTGCGAAGTTGATCTGGTTGGCGAAGAAATCGTATGATTTAAGTTGCAGATCCGTGGCACTGAACTTGTGAGATCCCGGCCTAGTTGTTCATGCAAGGTGGCAAGCTGATCTGACTTGCATGCAAGTTGGAGGTTGTCACAAGGTGGTCGGTGTAAGGTTTGTTGCAGAGCGTTTTCTTATCTTTAAGGATGCCTCCGAGAAGATTGGACCCTAGAGTAATTGCAGATCTCTGTGATACTATGGAATTTAGGATTACAGAGAAGGTGAAATCTGATTTCAGATCTGAGATGGAGTTGATGAAAAATGGCATGGTCGACGAGATCATGAGAGCTATGGCTAGTGTACCTTGGAATGTTGGTACTGAAGATGGTTATGAGGAAGCTGCTGAAGACTTTGAAGCTGCTGGATCTAGTGGTGATGACCGAAGAGATAGATCTGGTGAAGACAGAACTGCTCGGTTACATAGATCTGGAGCTCGGCTAAGTAATAGTTACCGAATGGAAGTTTCTACTTTCTCAGGTACTTTGAAACCTGAGAACTTGATTGATTGGATTGGTGAACTTGAAGATTTCTTTGAGCTTGAAGAAATTGAAGATCCTCTTCGGGTGAGATTGGCACAGACTAAGTTGAAAGGACATGCTGCTCTTTGGTGGAAAGAACTACAAAGAGAAAGAGAAGATGAAGGTGAAATGAAGATCAATCGGTGGAGGTTGATGGTGACTAAGTTGAAAGCTAAGTTCATACCTGCCGACTATGAGCTTGACTTGTTTAAGAAGTTGCAGAATCTGAAGCAGAAGGATTTGTCTATTGAAGATTATACCGAGGAGTTCTACAAACTTACTATTCGGTCTGGACATCGAGAGCTTGGTAAGGAAAAGGTAGCTCGGTATGTGAATGGTTTGAGATTCAATATTCAAGATGAGCTTGGTCTGCTGAAGATTGATTCTGTTGAAGATGCTTATCAAGTATGCTCTGAAGGCAGAAGATAAGTTGAAGAGGAAACAACATAGTAATCCCCAAGGGAAGGAGAAGATTGATCACTCGGTGAAGGATAAACCGACTGCTGCAGAAGATGAACAGAAACCTATAGAACCGAAGAAGACAGGTAGAGTTATATTTAAAGGTACTTGTTATAACTGTGGTGAGGAAGGACACCGTTTTTTTGAGTGTACACAGAAAAAGCTTGGTGACCAACGAACTGCTGTGGTGAATGAAAATGTTGAGAATGAACCTGAATCTGAGAACTTGCTGGTTCGACAAACATTGCTCGGTACAAAGGAGGAACCTGGTCAAAGGAGTAACTTGTTCAGGACTCAGTGCAAGTCTAGAGGTAAAGTTTGTGATGTTATTGTTGACAGTGGTAGTACTGATAAACTTGTTGCTAAGGACATGGTTAAGAAACTTGGTTTGGAAAGAATGAAGCATCCTTGTCCTTATAGGATTGGCTGGTTGCAAGATGTTCATGCTCTGGAAGTAAGAGAACGGTGCTTTGTTGATGTTCAGATTGGCCAGTACAAGGATCTTGTGTTATGTGATATTGTGGAGATGAATAGTTGTCATATATTGCTCGGTAGACCTTGGCAATATGATTGCAGAGCTATGTATGATTGTGTGAAGAATGTGTTTACTGTTGAGAAGGATGACAGGAAGTTTTCCCTGATGCCTTTGCTGGATACAACACTTGGTAGGAGAAGTCTAAGTATTGGTAGCCGAGTTGAGTTGGCGGATCTTGAAGGTATGGATGATCAGTGTGAGGAACAGACCTGTGTCTTATCAAGGAAAGACTTGAAAAGACAAAGGAAGCAGAAGTGGAAGAGTATGCAAGCTGAAAAGGTGGAAGACTTGTATGTGAAGAACCAGTTCGGGGTTTAAGTGTTGAATCCCGGAAGATGTTCTTCTCACATATGAACATCTTTTCGAACCTGGGGTGTCTGATGCAGGGACATTCTAGGGTACTCAATGAATCTGCATGGAGGTGTGTTATTTGGCTGGTGTTACTCGGTTGCAGCTTTGACCGACGGTCTCGGTCATTGAAGGAAGCTCGGTCGCGGAAGGGAACTCGGTGATCTCTGGCACTCGGTGAAAGTGTTACTCGGCGATGCCTGCGGTGCTCGGTCGACACTGGTGCTCAGCGATGCTTGGCATGCTCGGTTATTTCACTGGTGCTCAGTTGTGCCGGTTTTACCGACTGGAGTTCTTGAAGATTTGCTTGGCCGACTTGGTGCATTTATTGTTGGTAGCTTTTGTTGGATTCTCCTATGTGGATCTGGAGGCTGACATGTTGAATTAAATGTTTGTAAGGTTGTTTGAGAGCCGACTTGTATTGCATTTAATATTTGTTTGTAGGAGTTGATTGTTTCATCCAGCTGACTTGTGGCTGATGACTAGTATTTATAGGATGTTTTGGGTAGTTGTTTAAGGGAGATGACATCAAATCAGATTGGAAGTTCTGAGAGATGATTTGGGAGAACTAGATAAGTGAAGTTGTGGAAAAGATCTTGTAGATCAGATTTTATCTAATAGTTTGTATTAGCAGAGCTAGTGGTTGCATACTTGGAGACAAGGAGATTGCTTGGAGGCTTGCGAGCTTGAGTTTAGATCTGCCTTAGGGTTCCCATCAGTTCCTGATAGTTTTCAGAACTGGACTAGCTAGAGTGGGATTGGATCTTTATTGATCTTGTAGAATTGTAATCTCTAATTGTAATTGGCCCTAACCCGGAAGGCCTTACAGTCGGGCATGTTAATGAAAATCTGATATTGAGCATATTGTGTTGAGTTATTCCGCTGTGTTGTTTTGTTGCTGCAAGGCTGGACTGTCCTTAATTGGATTCTCCTGCCCTAATCTGCGTCAGGAGCACACGTAGTCCATGAGATAGAAATGTATAGGAATTCACAAGGAGACTTATTCTCACGAGACTTATACAAGAAAATCTAGACACTATTGATGCCAAGTAAAAATCTATTTAGGGCATAATTTTAAATTTAAATCTTAAACTTTTCTATCTATGATTCTAATTCTACTACCATTTTACATTGATAAAGTCAAAGTTATAGAATAGATTATAGAATTAATTTTTAATTTTCTTGTTTCAGATGCATGGTGGGAGATGTTTGGTACTCAGGTGCCAAATCTCAAGGTTGCACGGGGATGGGGGTACTTGGGTCCTTAGGGTACGGGTATGGCTATTTTTTAATAGGGGACAGGGGTACTTGTGTACGTCAAATTCTTTTTAATATGATTTAATATTTTATAGAAAATCTGAAAATATGAGTCATGACAATGAGTTTTCAAAACAAGAACAGTGATAAAGTTTGCAAATGTAATGTATTGTTTTCAGTTTCAAATTTGCAATATGTGTAATAATAATATATGCTAAATGTTTAGATGCATAACAAAGAAGACAAACTTTAAACATAAACAAGAAGATCATAAATCATATAACAATGGCATATTGCAAATGATAAACTTCTTACTTGAACAATGATAAAGTTTACTGTTAATCAATATTGTATCAAAGTTTCAAATTGGAACAAGATCATAAATCATATAACAATGACATATTGCAAATGATAAAATTCTTACTTGAACAATGATAAAGTTTACTGTTAATCAATATTGTATCAAAGTTTCAAATTGATTATGTATTGAATTGAGCTTGACAAATAGCAAGTTGATATGTAAACAAAAATCAGAAATCTTAATCAAGGTCTTTAGCTATGATGCTCTACACTAAGAACCCAGAACTTGGGTACACGTACCAGTACGCGTCCCAGGGGTATGGGTACAAGTACCCATGCAACATAGCCAAATCTACAGAGGATTGCAGTTCAAAACTTGAGCCAACCATGTAGTACTTCAGGATGTGGGTGCAACTAGAATATGTTCGAGCATATACACTCAAAAAAGCGCAACAAGTTGTTAGTGAAAAGGGTGAATGATCTTGTGTTTGTTCATTACAACCTACGGCTCCATCACAAACAAATCTTGGGCACTAACACATCTCCTATCATTTTAGAGGAGGTTGATCCACAAGCAGAGTGGAACACTGAGGTTGATGATCCTGTCTTCGAAGATGAAAACATGGAATGGGTTGATCAGGTAGAACAAGAGGCAAAGGGAATAGCAATGGCAGAGGAGGCTAGAGTGCAAGGAGACCCATTGGAGGACCCTGAGGCTGAGAGTGAGGGATCTGACTCTGAGGATGATGACGATGATGAGGATGTGGTGTCACTAAGGCTGAGCCTCACACACAGGCAGAGAAGATGGCTGCAAATCTTCTATGACCTATCTTAGGTGTACACGTAGGAAAGTTGCGGGGTCAAAAGGTCACTGATATAGGCTACTCTGAGTCTTAGTCTTCTAGGCTCTAGCTTTCATTTTGATATATGTTTTGAACTTTTGATTCCATGAATATTGTAGACATTTGATAGTGAAACTATTTATATTTCTAATGTGTTACTTAGTTTAACTTATTTCCTTCAGAAATTCGCATTTATAATTATGTGATCAATGTAAACTTGTGCATGTGTACAAAGTAGCTTCTATTTATCTCAATTATTGTGTCTTTCATGTTAATTTATTAAATGATGCATGAACAAAGTTTTAAATCCTTAAAAATCTTTGAATTTTTTAGGTTTTTCAATTTGCCAAGTTTTTGTTGAGTCTGAGTCTTGTAACTATGATAGCAATAGTATGGGGGCTCCTTAATCTTTATTCTTTGTGATGTGGAGAAGTTAGGAGAGCTATAGAGATCAAAGGTGAGATTGAGAGCAAGAAATTATTTTGAAGAAATATGCTCTGATTTGCAACACTTTGGCTGCAATTTGCAGATCATTGTGTGTTATTTGACACTAGATGAAGACTTTATTGTGGAGGAAATGTATATACAAGAGCTTGAGATTGCAAATCGGGTCTACTAGTGGGTGTGCTTACCCTACTTGTGGTGCAATTAGTTGGATGCTTGTGCGACATGTTGTGGTCATTGTTTTGGCTATATGTAGGGGGGTACTTGCCATCTACTCAAAATTATTTGTTACTGTTTAGATTTGATTTTAGTGTTCACAATATCAAGTTGAAGCAAGATATAGTGATGGAGTGTGTGAGCACAAGAAAGTTCAAATCGTGCAGATTGGCTATGGAGATCATTCCCTAGATGTGGTTTACCTTTGACCTTTTATCCATGTATACAACAAGCGGGAGAATGTTGGGAAAGGTGTGTTGTACACCTTGCGTAATAATGTAATATTCTTATTTTGTTGTGGTGCATCTAGGATGTGCATATCACACTAGAATAGGCTTTGCTAGGGACACTTGTATGGGACATTGGACATGCATCTAATTTTGGGGTCATGCTATAGTGAGCACATAATTTTGAATTCATGATTTATGTAATACCACAATGATTTTGTGCAAGACTATCCTATAAAAGCAAACACATGGGTAGTTGTTCGAGGCATGCAATGGAAAGCATGTAATGGAGGTTACATATTTGGTAGGATCCTGAGGAAGGCATGGAGTGGAATGTGTGGCTTTATGCTTTTAGATTGATCACAAGCGCGATTGGGTTGCCTAATGTTGCTAAAGTTCTACGTAGAGAACTCTATAAGTGTCTTGTAATCTCATTCTTGAGATAACACATTGAGCTCATGGTGCTTTAGAGGCTGTGTTTTTTTCTGAAAGGTTTTTCCCATAGAACATCGAGTGTTATCTTAGTGTTTATACTTGGTTATTTTTTTTCATTATGGATTTTACATGCTATTCTACCATAATTTCTCATAGGAGTTATGTGAAGTTTCCTTTTGTGACTTCAAATTCCTAACATTAAAAAGTAATGACTCCAAATTAGGAGAATGGCAATGGAGATAAGGAAGAGGTAGGAGGATCAAGGAAGAATAAATTAACCTAATGTATAAGACTTGTCAAGAGCTAAGCGGCAAAAAAGAACCTAGCTCAATTGTGTCTAATATCATTAGATATAACTATGTATAACAGGTCCAAACACCCACCCAATGGATCCACATTTATATTTGTCTAAGCCCATTACCAATTACAATCCAAATTCACCAACAACTATATCAGTCAATCTATCAATGGCTATTTTTAGTCAACTACCTAACATGGACAAGTCTGAATAAAATTGAATTGTGTCATTCAACAATATTAAAACCTCTCAAATTATGTATGTATATTTCTCCTAATCATGTCAATTATGATTTAGAACATGTTATTTATCAAATGACTAGGGAAAGATAAAACCAATGGAAATAGTTTTTCTTTGCTTGCAAGGGCTTCCACAAAGTTATTCATCGCATTCCAATCCATTAAAGAAAACCACAACCTACCTATAATTATACCAAATTTTGCTTGTCTCAAGCTACCCTTAGTGTTAGGACCCTTACGGCTCAACCTCGTATTATTGTAATGGGCACAATGATCATAGCTTAGTTATTTAATTAAATTTAAATTTTGTGTATTTATCCCCTATTCATCACAAGATTTGTAATAGCATAATGAGTTCAATTTTGAGTATGGATTTATCTCACAGATCGTGTACCTCACAAGTCACTTTTGTGATGCTTATGTATTAATGTTGCAGTAAAGAAAAAAACATCTTGCAATCATATTTTCTATTAAAGATTTTCTCTTAAGGAGTTTGTACTCTCGAAGAGGCTTTTAATACTTGTTCTAGATTCCAGAATATAAGCTTATTTGCAACTATTTTTCATAGGTTGTGTTCTTTTCACATGGTATACCTTCTGTGTGATGACATTTTGTAGGTAATAGAGAGCAAATTCTTTTGGGTTGAAACTGTGTGCTTATTTTCATCGACGTTTCAAATCACACCTAGTGACTCATCATCGGGAAGAGGAATTATGAGAGAATTGAATTGTAGAGTATTATAAGGGAAGAGAGGATATTAGAAACAAGAAAACAAATTCAATTTTCTCTCTTTCTCCCTTATAAGACTATCTCTGCACTTAAATTCTCTCATAAATCCTCTTCTTGATGATGAATCATTGGGTGTGATTCGAAACGTCATTGAAAATAAGCACAAGCAGTTTCAACCCAAAAGAATTTTCTCTCTATTTCATGGATTGTGGAAAATTGATCCCATATATTTTGTACGTAAGTTCATACCACATAGATGCCCCCTTCCACATTCAATACAAAGAGGGAGCTTTCAAAAGGATCTAATCTTCAAGTAATTTTGGGGATTGATGTACATCATTCTCAAGAAAATCTGATTAAGCTCCAAAGTGGGTTAAGCTTAAACAGACAGCAATTTGTTTATTATTTGAGGTGTTAGAGTTTGATCATGCTCCAAAGTTGGTGAAGCTTAAACAGATGGTATGTTGTTTGTTGTTTAGCCCTTGAAAATGAGGGGTCTTCATGTCCAAGCTTACTTGAAGATGAGATCCACTAGGAAAGACCAATAAATCCTCTTTTAATGTTGAACATAAATTTCTAAGAGTAACACAAGACAAGCTAATTTGAAACAGCATGCCTGCTTTACTCTTGGGAATTATCATAGCTTGCATTTCTAAAGCTACCAACCTTCTTTATTTAATCGGACCCTCACTCTTAAACTAAATAGATAATAATTAGATTTTCACTTTTGAATAATCACAAGTTCATTGAAGCTATGCGTTCCTCAAAGTGACGCTACAACCCATGTTCCAACTCAAGTTTAAGGACTAAGGATCATAAACATGCGTAGGTTATTCCTCTCAAACTTGTCTAGTGATTTAAAATGTCAAAAACTGAAATGTCTCCCAAGCAAGGTGAATAATCTTTTTCATCATTTAAGACTTACCTAAAGACATTTCTTCATCTATGATATCATTAGATTAAGAGCATAGATTATCAAAAAGCATATTTATTTGGTTTTGTGAGATGCCTAATGACCAACAATGAGGGTCCTTCGAAACTCTCAATATTCATGTAACAAACTAAGGAACTGCACAGCTAATAATCACAACTAAAATAGCGAATCAGTAATCAGTTCACCTATTATAAATCATGGATCAATTTATAATGGGAAGTTGTGCTCTGTAATATAGAATTTCAGAACATTTGCTTACCATCAAGCCTTTCAATCGCCTTTTCAGCCTCATCTGCATATTTATAACGAACAAAAGCAAATCCTCTAGAATCCCCAGTCCTGGATATGAAACAAAAGATAATGACTAGATTTAATAAACAAAATTTAGAAGTGAATGATACTTGTACCAAAAAAGACCGTGTGTCCAAACATTTCGTACCTCCTGTCTCTTGGAATAAAAATGTCTACAACCTTTCCATATCGGTCAAACAGAGGATAGAGATCATCTGCAGTTGTACCTGCAATAGAAATTTTGATTTAATGCTGAAGCAGCACTCTGAAATAGAAAGGCAACAACTCAAACTATTGTGTTTGTGTGTAGAATCTAATAAGAGCATAAGCCAAAAGACATTGAAAATGAAATACAGTAAGATTGATATATGCTAAAGGTTAATAAAAAAATTAATTGTAAGAGTTATAAAATTTGATCAGGTCCATGGAGTTACCAATATTTGAGGTATAGCTTGGGATTGATGGTGGCATGGTAGGCTATAGAATTTTATCCTTCTCTACACATTATTAGGACTATGTGCATAAATTTAGGGCTTTTCCACACCTATAACCATACATATTGTCACCTTCATTCCTTCTGATTTGAGTACATTGTACTTGGAGGTTCCTTGGGGAAGTCAGCCTGTATCTTTGGTGTCCCTTGGTATGATTTATCGAGTGTGTCTATATCCATTACCCTCAATCATGGGATCTCGCACTTGACGCTTAATGGTAAAAAGATATGTCACTGTGGATTCATCTTTGAAATTGACCCTGTTTGCCCTGTGAGCAGTGAGAACCGTGCAAACAATTGGAGAGATTGCAACCAGATCACAGACTACAATCTTCCTCTGTGTTTAAAAGGGGCAGCTCCCTTGTATGATGGGTGTATTTGTATTTTCTGTATACTTTTAACCAAAAAGTACAAAAGGGAGAAAATATCAAACTAAACGGGAATGAATAACATAAACCGTATGGAAGACATACAAATATCAATAGGATTTCACAACTGATAATAATTATAAAGGGGTTTAAACACAAGAATAAGTTTTAATATGCAATGACAGAAAGAAGAATAGAACATCTCAACATACAGCGAGATAGGTTATCTTGACACACCCAACCCAAGATACCATGAAATAGTTGTCTATTACATCAACTGTGTTGATTATATCATAACTCCAATGAACATTCAAAACATACGAACAAATGCCTTCTTTATTATGTTCATGAGATTATACAATCTCAAACCCTTCTGAACATAATGCAAAACTAAAAGTAATTAAAAGTTCTCTAAATTTCTCCAAAGTTTCCCCGTTATATAAGTACCCCATTACATTGCCAAAGCTTTGTATTTATAGACTCACCTTGATAACTAACTACTTTCAGGTTAGTAACCAACTAAGTTAGAACATGGAAGTTATTCATGCTTTTACAACCAACTCTAACTTCTACAAAATAAAACCCCAAATCCTAACTTTAACAAAAGGAAAGTCATTTCAAATCCTGCAAAACCTTATGCAGCCCAATTCTCTCTGGCTTTCCAATATGTATAATGTTATTTCATCATGAATTTCAATAGCTTTACATCTACAAGCACATTGAAATACTTAGATTTGAGGGATCTATAACAAAACCGTAACTCAAAACTTCACCATTTTCACATAGTTATGTCTAGCTTCTATTCCAAGTTCAATCTTCTTACTGAATTCTATCATCAAACCAATATGTCATGCTTTCCTAAGAACATTTGTAATGATCTCATACATGTAAGGTCTAGGACTACTCTATCCCTTCATTTCTATCAAGGGCTTGCAATCTCTATCCAACCCGTCTATTAGACATAACACGTGTAGAATCAGTATATACTATTTTCCTTCAATTCCTTCAACATGTCTTTCGCTTTCATGAGAATCTCAATGAGACATTTTTGTCAAATATTTCACACATCCTGTCTGCGGTGCTAAACACCATTTCAAAGTTCTCTTTCCAATTGAGACACTATACCATAAGAGCATAAATAATTCCTGTCCACTTATGTTGACGTAAAATATTTGCATAACATTTCCCCACCCTTTGGCAAGGAACATGTTCCACTGCACTCATTTGTACCCTCGTTCATATCAGGCCAAAAGCCATCAAATATAATTATTTTATGAAATTCGAAGATCTCATTTTCCCTCAAAGAGAGGCTCTTTGGATTAATTAAATCTGGAAAATATACTGGAACTGGCCATATTTGTGCAATGAGATGGTGTCATGCCGTTACTTCTTACTTGCAAATTATTTGAAATCTTTTAAAATTGATCCAACAATCACATGTTCCATTTGGAGCATTCAGTCAAACATTTTTCTGTCTTTGATTGCACATTTTGCATAGATGTCTACCAGTGCATTTGCAGCAGCAGCGTTGGACTGGGTTTTCTATCCTTTCTTATTTATTCATAGAATCATGCATATATCATGAATGTGGAAATGCCCTGTTGCATTCATGCTGACCACAGTGATTGCAACTATAACAGCATACTGAAAACGATGTCCAACGCTGTTTAGAAGCTCCCATTTGGCACGGACGGGGAGAATGGTGACAAGGGTTGGACCAGTTTTACACCTATTGCATTTGTTGGATAATTTCTTAAGCCATTTCAACCGAACTATTTCTTCACAAATCTTACAATCACTGCATTTGATCAGACGACTTCTCTTTGAGGCATTCTGTTAAACAGTTCACTGCTTGGCAATCACATTTACTTGAGAATTTCTTAAGTCTTTTCAATATGCATATATATCACAGACATATTCTGCAAATATTATAATCACTGCATTCCATCGAACTGATGTTGTCTCTCTCTGTTTTGCCAGGTTTTGAAAATTTAAATGGATATTCATAAACTGTTCCCAGCCTCCATTAAGTGAGCAATCTGATATTACTCCATTTCATTCCTTGACATTTCATTGAGGTATTCAGTCAAATAATTATGGTGCGTTGCCTGTGATCCTGTGTGTTACATGTATGGCACCTTATGTGAAATTTGCAATTGTTTAAATCTGGAAAACACTCCCTTTTCCCTTGTGCTTCGGTAAATGCTCATATCTTGTTCTAAGACTCTTCTCGTTTTCGGACCAGCTGGGAGTATGCTGGTAAAGGTAGTGAAGTTCAGCTTCAGACCTGCCAATTCTATTTCCTTAAATGCCATCCAAGGCATTTTCAATTAGCCCACTTTGTGCATACCCTGTAATCATGGTATTTCATTGAAGTGGCATGTCAAATGCTTTGGGTACCCTCCACTTGATTCCAAATTTTCCACAGATATTCACACAGAGAACTTTATCAATTCAAAGATTTTCAGAGTTTCCTTGCAAAATTGGTTTTCGCACAATCAGAATCATTTGGTTGCATTCCATGAGATGGCATCTCTTTGAGGCATTCTTGATATATCTCCGTAACATATTTTGAAGCTCTCATTTTAGCACAGACAAGTGAATATTGGAAAGGTTGGAGGATCTAACTTTATGCCTGCCAACTGCATTTTCTTGAAAGTAGCCGAAAGGCGGTTACAATCTCTTGAAATAGGGCTTTCAAAATGTTAGGAATTTGAAATAATGGACGCGAAATTTAAGAACTTCAATTCTTAAATGTAAAAGTTAGGATTTTGGACACAAAAGTTGGGGTTCAGGCTTTTCAAAATGCGGAAGTTAGAGTTTGGAGCAAAAAGGTGCACAAAGTTAATGCTATGGAAAATTTCGCACGAAAGTTACGGTTTTGGATTTCAAAATGTGAAATTTAGAGTTTGGAGCAAATAGTCGTGAAAGTTAGTGTTTGAAGCTCCAAACGTGCGAAAGTTAAGGTTTGAGGTTGGATAAGTGTAAAAGTTAAGGTTTTTAATAAACTTTTGCGTACAAAGGGAAAATGAATTGAAAATTTCAAATTTTTGGGTCTTCAAAAATCAAGGCAACAATGCTCAAATAATTCCAGAGCCTAGGATTTAAAATACCTTAAGGTTTTATTCTTTCCAACCGCAAGGTATGGCAGCATCACCTGAAGGAGCTTAATCTTGTTTTGGCCCTCTGTCGGAGGCTTTTTTCTGAAGTAATTCAACAAAAATTATGTTCCAGAAGAAACTTTCTATGGATGGATCTCTGATTCTTATAAAATTCTAACATGGAAAGTGCTTATATTCCAGATCTGATGACATGTTTAGATTGCCACAAAAAAATCGTCCAGTCACTTATCTAAGTATTGGCCAGATTCCACGATTTAGGGCCTAACAAATTAGGTCAAATTTAGCATGCATTTGACTGGCATTTTGATATTTAATATTCTGGAAAATTATAACCTTGTCATGCAGACTTTATTTCACTCCATTTTCAAAGCAATGACAGATATTTCAGAGATCTATGCATTGATATTTTTATTTTAGCTATGCTCCCCAAGTTTCTAGGATGGGGATGGGAGGAGACAGGGGAATGCATTTTCATAAAAGGTTTTTTTAAGGTCACTTTAGGGGATGGCTATTTAAAAATAGATTAAAAAAAATGAAATATAAATAAACTTCAAATATTCATATGATAACATTGATGAAACATTCATCATAAACATTATAGAACTTTTGAGAGCAAGGTTAATTGAATAAGAATTATATATATATATATATATATAAGCATGAGTTAATAAAGACATGCCTAACTAGTGTGTATATTCAAGAGGGATTTCTTATGGAAGTTTTCTTGAAGCCTTCCGTACTGCATGTTATGTTGTCAAACTGATTAAAGGAGGAACAATTAAGTAAAAACTAGAAGAGAACTGGTTATATTCCAATTTGTCCTCAACTAGGATACTAGCAGATGCGACTGTTTTATCAGTTGTGTGTGAAGGGCATGATTGATAAATTTTAAGTTTTTGCATTATGAAAGTAGCATTTCCTGCTGACTAGGACTTAACTCGTATTCAGTAATGACTTAAACTCATATTCAGCAATATAATATCTACAGAATGCCAACTTTGTCTATGGCAATCCTTGTATACCGAACAAATTGTTCAAAGTATGAAACAAGATAAATCTTGACTGTGACTTCATGTATGAAGATGCAAAGATCTACAACAAAAGACATCTATTTTGTAGATTTTTTGATCATGATTAATCATTGGTCTATCACTTGAATATAATTATAATTTAGTGGGGGATTGGGTGCAACACACTCAACAAGGTCAAGGGCAACGCCCCTCACAAGGTTCTAGGAGCAACGCATCCAATGGGGTCAAGAGGCAGCCCGCCTAGCACGCAAGCCCAAATGATTACCTTCAAAAATACACAAACCTTCATGGCCCGCCCATCCCTAGTTTTAAAAGAAATTGTAGTTTTTTTTATGAAGCACCGAAAAAGTGCCTAGGCCATAGGGGATAGCTAACCATCCCCAAGATGGTTTGGACATCCTCCAAGCATCCCCTATTTTTATGGGTCGTCTTGAGGAAGTTTCTTACTTTTTCAAGAAAAGGGGGTTGGGGAGGGGATGTCTCCTAACCATCCCCACATCCCTATAAACATCCCTTATAAGGGATGGGGGCATTGAGGGCAGGGGATAAGTCCCCAAGGAGTACAGATTTTTAGGCATTCAGAGATCTTTGGCCTTGTCCTTGATTCAGCTAAAAATGGAGTAAATTTCAGCTATTCCATTCATGGCAGGGTTGATATTTTAGGCATTCGGAATTTTTTTTCCTTTCCTTGATTCAGCTGAATATGGAGTCAACTCCAAACGCATCAAAACTTTCAAGTTTGGAAACTGGCAATAAAGTTGAATTTAATGGTTATGTAAGCATTTAGCTCTCAACATTGATGGATTCTCCATTGAAATTCACAGATAAATGGCTTTGTGAGCATGTGAAACCACATGAAGTTGGTATAATAATATTGGTTTCTTTTTGCTCCCTATTTTAGTACGTGAGAACATTGGCGGTCATGTATCCAAAGAGGATTGGCTTCATAGTTCTAACAAAGGTTGTGTATAAAGATGATTGGCTAATCCTATAAAATACCTACATGCAAAAGAAGGCAAAACTACATAGAATATAAAACCAAAGGGAGCACCTACATAACCCAAAATGTGCCATTGAACTTACATATCAAAAAGCCGGAGGAAATACTTCTCTAAATAATATGAAAAAGTTTCTCAAAGTCGTTTCATATGAAAATATATGGATTGCAAAAACCTGATACATTTCCTAAAAACATAATGGTATTCCACCCATGATATTACACACTGGTATTCACTTAACACCAATAACTAGAACATTTCAAGAAAAGCTTGGGGAGAAAGCTACTAGCTAGTGTTGAAGTTGTGTAGCTGCGACAGAGACTTCAATTTTGATTTTGCTGTTACCTTCCATATCTGTTTATGTAAGAAACTTTTGGTGAGCCATATTGATGATGCTCGTCCGCATATCTGTGTTGTCATGGACACTATATGTAATATTGTATCACTGTCGTTGGTGATTAAGCAAGTGCTTAATCACCAACAACAAGTATAAGTTCTATTGGGCCGTGTTTTCTTTTATGTTTGGCATCATCTTATATATTTTGTCACTGTAACTTTGGTATTAACCGATTGATGTTGTCGGTTCCATATTTTGTGTTGTAACATCTGTATGACCGTTATTGTTATCGGTCTTATTATTTTTATTGGCATCATATCATCCATGTGGTTGTTGAGTGTTATCGGCTTCATTACTTTGTAACGCCTGGAGTAATGGCGCTTCACCTTACTTGGTGGAGCACCAAGTCAGGTGAAGTGTCACCTTCTTAGGCGCTTTTCTTTCCATAAGAGAAGTGTTCATTGCATCAGACTTAACATATCCAGCAGCCCCGTCTGTTCTGGGCGCGATTCACACATAACAGGGAAAGCACGAAGAAAAGAATAACAGAGTACTTGTATTTGATTCTCTGCAAAGTGATTCTCAAAAGGAAGAACAACACCTGTGCATCAGAATTTTAGCAGTCATTTCATTTACACTTTGTGAGTGAGCTATGTTATATACGATCATCTCATTTTATGTATCGTGATTGTTTCAGTTGTTCTTGTTGTCAGGATAATTGTATGTACGGGTTATTATGTTAGTAAAGTATTATGTTACTCCCGGTCGTTAGTGACAGAGGTTAGACAGTTACGTCACGACATTTCAGTCGTGGCCCTTCGGGTACTTTATATACCCTCTCGGAGGTTGGACACGGGAGATATGATGGTATGAACATTATAATGTAAATGTACTTGCTAGTCTAGAATGAAATGAAAGTATCTATTATCCTCTTATATATTCTGTGTTTATTATATTTCCAGTACTATGTTTGTGCAATATTAAGTTTACCCCAACGGGCAAACATCTGGCGCCGTTGCCTAGACGTACTCGGGAAGAGAAGTGAGGAAAGGATTTATGCCCAATGTTTTAAATAAAGATAGAAATAAAAAGGCACAAGATGACAAAGGCGAAGCCGCATAGAAGGCTTTGATCTCCGCGCAGCAACGTGAACGTCGATATAGGCTGAGGCAACTTGCCAAGGACCAGCTTGCCGGAGGGTTGCCCGAAGGGAACCTCGGAAGTGGTACGTAAGGTGCAGAGGCCAACGGAGAACAGTTCACTTCGCCAGAGCATCGAAGAGTGCGGAGTAGGGAAGAACTACTCAAGGAAACACGATTAAGTTTGAAGATTTAACCCGTACACTAGGTGCAGAGGACTGAGACCATGAAGGGAACAATACGGTCGAAGGTGACGATACTGCTGGAGGTGCCAGTGACAGTACGACCGAAGGCACTGCGAACGCACAGGCGAACCCTCCGTTGGAACCAAGGACTCCACACAGTACGGTCCCACCAGTCACACAACTACCGCAAGGGCAAGTGCCACCGGTGAACACTACACACAATACTCAAGGAGGAGGTAGTGTCGGAGTACCGAATCCCCCGCGGAGGCAACAACCTACCATGGCTGCGAGTAAGCAGAAACTGCCCAAGTTCACAGGCCAAGCGAAGGAGGATCCTGTTCGGCATTGCCGGACCTGTGAGACTATATGGGCTGCCAATGGAGTCACGGACCAGGATGAATGGATCCGACAATTCCCCGCAACATTGAGGGAAGGAGCCATCGACTGGTACTCGGATGTAGACAAATCAGGCATGACGACATGGAATGATGTGAAAAAGGCCTTCCAGACGGAATTTCAGTTGTTAAGGGATGACAATGAGATTCTAGCGGAGATTTACAATACAAAGCAGACGAAGAGCGAGTCTGTCTGTGCCTACAAGCGGCGACTAAAGGAACTCATCGGGAAAATGGAGTCAGCCCCGGCGGACGAACTCAAGAAAAGGTGGTTTGTGGAGGGACTAAAAACTTCCCTTCGGAGGAAAATGAAAATTGTCCCGCCCACGTCATACAGCAACGCGTACAATTGAGCAATGGATTTGGAGAGCGAATATAAGACCTCCAGGAAGACTAAGTCTTCGAATGATGAATCAGAGGCAGAAAGCAGCGAGGGCGAATCAAGTAAGAGAGTGTTGGCCCTACAAAAAGATCTGGAGAGGATGATGAAAGAACTGAAGGCCACCAAGGGAGGCTCGAGCAAAGCAGAGGAAGACATAGTGTGGTGCACAGACTGCAAAGAAGTAGGCCACACGAAAGGCTCTTGTCCCAAGAAAGCCTTTTGCGACATCTGCCAGATTGCGGGGCATTCCACCAAAGAATGTCCCTACAACCTGAGGGAGAGCAATCAACAAGTGCTCTTCACCCAGGAGCAACCCTCCACATCCGGGACCGGCGGTCAACAAAATGCTACATCATCCGGCGAGTACAGAAACAACCGACGGGGAGGCCGAGGCAATGATGAGAACAAGTCGTGGGTCTATTATGACGCGAAGGGGAGGCCCATGATACAATGCAGAAGCTGTAACCAATGGGGACATTATGCCTGTAACTGTCAGGATGAGGCTACCACTCCACTAAAACTGTGTCGGTGGTGCGGACCGGGGGGCCACGAGGATGCTAACTGTCCGAAGCCCGGCTGCAACATTCTGGACATAGAACGAGGGGGCACGGAGAAGATCCTGGCAATCACACGTGGGCAAATGAAGAAAGCCACATATCCTCACCCTCCGACGGAGAAACAAAGGATGCTCGAGGCGAAGGCCAAGATCGCAAAGGGTATGGAGGACCGAAGGGACTCCACAAACGCCGGCACTTCTACCCGAGCAATGGCCGAACAAAATATTTTAAGGCAGATGATGCAAATGGAGGTACCTGTAAAGGTCAAGGACCTACTGGAAACTATGCCACACTTGAAAAAGGGCCCTATTCCTAGGCCAAAACATTCCAGCAAGCACGGTTGAACGGACGGAGGTTCCTAACGGCTCTGCAGCGAACCCCATGATGTTATCAATAAATAATGGGCGGAACCCTGCAGTGGTGGAGATGGGTATCTTGGGTACCATCCTTACAAACACGATCGTTGACGGTGGATTTGGGGTGAACATCCTACCGGAGGAAACCTGGAAGAGCTTGGGGAAACCAACATTGTGGTCGTCGACCTTGAACCTACTAGGGGCCAACCAGCACGACATCAAGCCCCTTGGAACCCTGATGGAACAACAGGTAACCATCGGGACCCAACCATTCATCCTCGACTTCATAGTAATTAAGCAAAAGGGGTATGATGCCATCCTAGGGAGGGGATGGTTGGTGACTGCCAAAGCCAACCATAACTGGAAAAAGAACATCCTGTCATTTGAGAAAGGGGGAAGGAAGTTTGTAATAGACCTCACAACGCAGATGGTCGAAGAAGAAATGGCATCCTCCTCCGATTCAAAATTAGATGACGAAATAGACGGAGGGGATGAAACCATGGAGCCCAATGCTGAAGGGATACTGAAAGTGGAGGATGATACAAATTCGATGGACGGTCTATTCCACTGGCAGATGGGCGATTATGAATTATTTCCACCATCCTGCAACATACTGAAGATTGAGGAAGGCCAGAGTGAGTTCCCTCCGGAATATACAGTATACCGAGAAGGGGAAGTCCGGATGAAAGAGAGCCCTGCCCATGAGTTTCGGAAGGAGGAACCCATCTAGTACAAAGAAGCAAAGTTGAAAGGAATAAACCTCGGGGATGAGAGAAATCCGAGAACCATCGTCGTGGGGGACGACTGGAATCCTGTGTGGAAGACCGCAGCCTTCAAAATCTTGATTCTCCTTATTTTTCTTATGTACGGGCAAGAGACCGTGGTCCTTGTAGAATTTATGGTTCCAAGCTTTTGGATTGCCATTGAAAACAGACTCGGCGACAGGGAGAGGGAACGGTTGCACACTCTGTGGACTCTTGACGAACGAATACATGACGCCAGCAATGGGACCAAATTGAAACCTTACCCGGAGAGGATGGACCTGAGAGGATGGAAAGGGACTCGAGAGGTCAAGCAAGCGACCCGAGAGTGGGAGGATGGAAAGGGACTCGAGAGGTCAAGCAGGCAACCTGAGAGTTGTCCGTACAGGTGACCAGAGAAGCATCCGGACAGTAAATTGGAAAAATACCCGTACGGCTATGCATGACTATACAGTGAAAAAAAAAAATTTAAAAATTAAAAAGAAAAAGAACATCGTACGACCGTACGGCAAACTTGTAAAAAAACACAAACTATATAAGTAAAGTGTCGTACGGAAGTACGGCAACCACGGCATATAGGAGAAGCGTCGTACGGCAGTACAACAACCACGGCATATAGGAGAGTGCCGCACGGTAGTACGGCAACCACGACACGCAAGAAAAATGCCGTATGGCGGCACGGCACCCACAGCAGCTAAAGTGTCACGCAGCACCAAGCATCCATACGGAAGCAAATGCAAATCGCAGGGTCGGAGGTCCGTACAGCAGTTAAAACACAGCAAATCAGTAAATATTCGTATACCACCCACGGCATCCCCCACGGCATTAATAAAGCACTGTACGACAGTGACATCCACGGTATTTGGAGTGTCGTACGGCATCATCCACGGCATTTATAGAGTGTCGTAGGCAGTGACATCCATGGCATTTGGAGTGTCGTACAACGATACCATACCCAAGGCCGCTTATGTACAGCATTATCCACGGCATTCAGAGGGGGAACGAATACAAGTTGGCGAGAGTATATATTTGAGCTGTACAGCAATCAAGACCGTGAGACATTCAATTTATATACGGCTCATAGACGTTGGCAGGGTAATTGAGAAGCAGTCAGACACCGTATGGCCAAAGGGAAATAAGCACATGCGTCAAAGTGTTGTACGGTAGAGAAGTTTGTATGGCTGAGGAACAAAACGCAGGAATTTGACAGACGATTAGTGACGGCAAGGAGTGGCAGCAATGGAAGGTTCTAAAAAAAAAAAAAAAAACTAAAAACAATTCAAAGTGAATAACATATGGTACCGAAGGGAAGGACTTAATGAGGTAGTGAGGAAAATATAAGCGCCAGGCAGCAAGAGTATGGGATCGGTAGAAAATCACAAAAATGGTGTGTTTCATGGACTTCTATGCGGGTTTGAGAGTGCTAATTTGGTCTTGGCGGTGGGGGCGCTGCCCCTCGACCCCGCCCTATACCGCGACAAGGAGCGCGCTTGGGGCTCTGCTCCAGGACCCCGCGGGGGCGCTGCCCCTCGACCCCACTAGGGGCGTTGCCCCCTAGACCCCCAGTCGGTTCAGTTATCAGCCTTTGGAGAGTGTGACTAGTTGATGAGACCCAAAGCTGCTACAGGCATGGAGTGTCTGCATGCCAGAGGTGAAGAGAGCACTGGAGCAAGTCTTTCAAGAGGGGTACTACGCTTTGAGGCACTTGAGAAGGTGTTGGCTGGACGTGAGGCTGTCTGGGTGGATGCATAGAGAGCTCGGGAGGAGCTGACCACCCGGTTGGAGGCAGTAGAGCGACACTTTGCTCAACATACCCAAGAGTTGGGAGCGGAAAAGGCAACACGGGTGGCTATCGAGGTTAGATTGGCTCGGAAGACAGTATTGTTTGAACAAGAGTTAGCAGAGGCTACAGCTGAAAAGTATGTTTTGGAGATAAGTTTGGTGCAGGCACGAGAGGAATGTGATGTGACGGAAAAGACCTACTGGAAACAGCATTGATGGGGAGGGCGGCACTTCATCTTTTCAGGGACGCCCCTCTGCCCCTTCTCAATGATTTTCTTCTTCTATGTGGTGTATTTCATCTCCCTTTTGTTGTAAGTCGTCGGAGACGACTTGTTTTTTTGGGGGGGGGATGATGTTGTCGGGATAATTGTATGTACGGGTTATTATGTTAGTAAAGTATTATGTTACTCTCGGTCGTTAGTGACCGAGAGGTTAGACAGTTACATCATGAAGTTTCGGTCGTGGCCCTTCGGGTACTTTATATACCCTCTCGGAGGTTGGACACGGGAGATATGATGGTATGAACATTATAATGTAAATGTACTTGCCAGTCTGGAATGATTAATGAAAGTATCTATTATCCTCTTATATATTCTGTGTTTATTATATTTCTGGTACTATGTCTGTGCAATATTAAGTTTATCCCAGCGGGCAAACAATTCTTTGTTTCATTGTTTATGATCATTGAGCAACCTCAGTGATCAAGATGTTAAAAGAATTATTGACTGTCAAGCTGAGACGTCAATAAGGAACAAGATATTGTAATTGGTGTTGAATCTCAATAAAGGATATACTCTTTCTGTGGGCTGGGTTGTTCCCCTCGGTGAGGAGGGTTTTTCTTAGGATAAAAGGTTGTGCATTCTGCCTTTGTTCTTCTGTTTTGCACTCTTGTTTTGTCCTACTTATTCTGGTTCAATTTTCAACAGCTAGAACCGCAAATCCCTCCATACATTAAAGAACGTAGTTTGTGAAGCAAGTTACTAAAACATAAAGTTGTATAAAACTTGGCTTTGCCAGCTTAGTGACATTTCCAAAATTGTAAGGAAGACCCAATTTTGGGGTGTTCATGGAAAATCTTGTGGATGGCAAGTTTGGGTTCTTGGTTCATATTTCGCATGGGTCACCAAATCATGTTGGATGGGAGCTCATGGACATGGCTAGGGATTATTTGGTGATTGATTAGGTGGTTGGGTGATAGTTGCCTTCAATAATTTGGACATCACAATCAATTCTATGGAAACACATTCTTGGTGGTTTGCTTCATGTTTTGGCATGCAGCTTTTAGTTGTGCAATCTTAGGAGCTTGAGTACTTAGCTAGAAGGATCTAGTAATCAGTTGTTGATCAAGTCACATTTTACTTCTGTAATGTCTCCAATTTTGTGCCTTCCTTAGTGTCATTGTTTCTAGCAGAGTTGGCCTATTATACAGTTCCCATAGGCCAGCAAATTGTGTAGGGGATCCATTCAGGGGCTTAAAAAGACATATCAGGGCTTTGTGAGCCAGTTTAGGATAGTCTCCTCATTTTAAGAGGAATCCCTATTTCTTAGGGATGGACAAGGAATTGACCAAGACACATCAAGAGACCTCCGAGATCAGCCTAGAGACTTTTGGCGTAGTTCCTAAATTTTAGGAGGGGACTGTCAATTAGCTCACAGTAGTCAGAGAACATCAGTGATCAGACAACATCAATGGATAGGTACCATCAAATAGAATTCAAATTGCAGACCAAATGAACGAGTTACGAATAAATAGGGAAATAATTAAATTATTTCCTAAGTTAGATGTTAATAAAATAATAATAAAAAGTGATTATTATAATCACTTTATAATATTTTATAAGTTTAATAAAAGGGGGTCATGGCACAACTCCCTAGGCAATAAGGTAAGTTATAACATATAATGGGGTCATTTTTATAATGGTAAATGAGCCCTCATATGGATTGAATTCCTAGGTGAGAATTATTTAAAATAAAGCTTAGCAAAGTTAATAAAATAGAATATGGGCAAAACCCTAATTGGTTCGAATGGGCTGTTGGAGGGAAAAAAGAAATAAAAAGAAATGGAGGGACCCATTTTTCATTATGTAGATTTGAGAATTTTCAATTGGTGAAAATGTGTGAAAGCTCTGAGAAGAGTTTTTCAGCAGATCCAGGCTTCTGCGAACAAAATCTCTCAGAGATTGAATGCCTACAGGTGTGAGAGAAGACCACCCAAAGGTAATTCTACAATAAATCTTCGTTACCGATCGATTAGAGGGGAGAATTTGTTGAATCAGATTAGCATTGGGCAAAAATTACATCAGCAGTTCATAGATCCGTTTGAGAGGCTTTGAGGATCAATTTTCTACCTTTTAGCAGCCAGCCGTACTACCCAAAAGGCCAACAACATCAGATCTGAAGCTGGACGTTAGGTTTTTAGGTCTTCCAGACAGACAGTGGTATCATCCCTCCTCCTTGTTGCAGATCAGTTGCTATCCAGGGAGTTGTCAGTGAAAATCAGAAGGGTTAAGCATTACAGACATCTCTAGCTAGCTGTACAAGCCTCTAAACATCATTCATAAACTCCCAGCTTGGATGTCTAAGGAGGGAGATTGTAGATTGGTTCAGATTTCTCAGTGATTTGGGGTAGCATTTGGTAGTTTCCAGTCTGCAGAGGTTTGCCAGAAAATTACCAGGAGGAAATTGGTTGTGATCTGGCCGTACCAGCCTAGGATAGGGCCACCTCAGTCATAAATGACCAGCAGCAACCTGTAGCAGCATTTGGCTCATAAAGGCAGTGGTATGGATATGTATTTGTTTGAAGCTAAGTTGCCGATTCCGGTGTGGATTCGGGATGCGTGAAATTTTTTTTTTAGGGGGTGCAGATGCGTTTGGATATGTGTGTGTGTGTGTGTGTGTGTGTGTGTATAAGAATTGGTTATGTTTCAGGTTTTGATTGTTGTTGCATTATGCCTAAAGTCATTCTGTTGTTTGTAATTTCTTGATAGTCTATTTGACAGTCTTATTGTAGACCACTGCAGTCTTACGACTGTAGACCACTGAGTGTGAGTGATACTGGACAGCTAAAGTCACAAGGTTCGAGTTCAAGTTCGAATTCGACAACTATAAAATTCGGATGAAGTTCGGCAAGGGCAAAAAATTAGGCATAAAATTCGCTTTATATAATTTTTTTTTAAATATAAATATATCTAGTAATTTATTTTTATTTTTTTCTTTTGACTCTTAAATTAAAAATAATACTAGTTTTCATTTTAAAAAACATTAAACTTTAAAGGCAAAATAAAATCACTAAACTATATCTTGTAAAACATAAAATGAAAATATATTGAGTTTTTATTTTAACTTTACAAAACAAAATAATAAATAATAAAAATAAAAAGATTAAGATTTATTGTATTTAAGTTTTAACATATTAACACAATAATAAATAATTTATATACCAAATATTAATGTTTTAATAAAAAATAATATACATAAAACTTATAAATAATAAATAAACTTAAATCTTTTTAATATTAAGAAGTAAATAAAAATAACATAATTATAAAAGTAATCTTAAAACATTGAAAAATAAAAATGAAACCTAAAAAATGAAACAAAATATTAAATAGAATAGTTTCACTTTCGGCGGCCTCCATTCCGTTATCTGCATGGCGACGGAGAGCTCGAGTTCCCTCCATTCCGTTCTCTGCATGGCGCAGTGTTGAGTTGCAGTCAAAAACCGGAATGAATACATATCGGAGTGTGTGGTTTCAATGATTTTTTTTAAAGTTCAAGCATCTTAAAAATAAAAAAACGTATGTCCTGCCTGATGGACAGGTGCTCGCTAAGTTTTTTGAATAAGAAAGACAGGTTTAAAAAAAAGAGCTCTGTTGTGGCACCCACAGGGCACCCGGACCAGCACCAGCACCAGCTCGCACCCGCTCCCGCATCCAGCCTCAGACCAGACGCACCGGTATCTTAGGTTTGAAGTAAATGAAATTTATCAGATTTTTTAGTTTGGTGTTTAGTTCCTTAAAATTGTTGTTATCAGCTTTGGTTAATTTTCCTCTAGCATTGCAAATCTTTACATTAAAAAGCAAGCAAAAAAAACATAAAACCAAGAAAATCAGAATTCAGAGAAAGGATCAGACTGGGCAAGATTCTACAACCAGGGGAGGGTATACTACAACTGAAGCTCATAGTTTAAAGGCATATTTTTTTAAAACACACCCTGCTTGATACCATCGTTTATTATACAATGTTCTTTCTTGAATATGCCTTTAAAAATGATATTATCGATAGACCACCGACAAATGTGATAACCCTTGAATATTCTCATTCCCCCACAAATGAAGCTCATAGTTTAAAGGCATATTTTTTTAAAACACACTGTGCTTGATACCAAATATGATGATTTTCTACGATATCTATAACAGCCCCAAAGGCAGCTGATGAAAGTTGGATACAACCATTGTTGAAAAACTCAAACTTCGCAATGACTCAGCAAGCCTTAATATTTTTAAAAACTTGGGACTTGTGGAAACTCGAGGAAAACCTCAGCAACTTTATCAAATGTTTGAAAATACATTTTTTAGATATTGTTCAAAAATACACATTTATATTAAACTAATGTCATTAAATTTATTTTTTTATTCTTTGGAAAAAACACATTTTTAATAGAATACTATTTAAAAAATTTAATCACAGTAATATTTTTTTGTATTAACATAGTAGAAGTAGCTGGGTTACATCACTGAAATATATGGTAACTGAGTTACCTTACAGATTTACAGCCTCAAAATAAACACAGAAAACTACAAGGTAGTACCAGAGTATCTACCTATTGAGAACAATTACTTACAATTTGAAGTAGCTACCTATTGAATACATTTACTTACAGCTTGAAGCAACCTACAGTCTATATTATCTGTTAATACAAAAAGATTCAAAATCAGCTTAAGAGAAGTGTCCTTCCAAACATCTGATAGTATCCTGTCATTCCTCCAACTCCATATGGTCTGGTGGTGTTTGAGCATGGAGATCTTTGTTTGTATCAGCATATCTATCTTCAATACTTAGACCTTTGATGAACTGGTTAAGATTATCAATTTCTCTCTGGCTGAGCATGTCCTTGTGGATAGAAAAGTATTGGCATTGGACTAAGTCCTCCTTGTGGATCAAGATCTGCCCTTCCCGCATCAGCACCATGAACCTGTCTCTGGAGATTTCTAAAGCAGCAGCAACCTGTGACATGATTTGAAAATGTATTTGTTTACATCCAAACTCAGTAAGCTGTCTCCTTTTCTTTCGAAAAATCTCACCATTTCGCTCCTTCCAAAGAAACCATAAAATTTCACAAGTTAAAGTAGACCAGAAAGTGTTAGTTTTAAGATCAAAAGACTCCACAAAGCCAGCTAAGATTTCACTCCAAGAAAGACCAGATCTACTGTTCCAAACAATGGGTGACCCAAAAAATATGGACCAGACACCACAGGCAAAGATACGATAAAAAAAAAGATGCTCATAAGATTCTGGGACAGAACACACACCACACACAATAGGGTTACCTAAATTCTAAGGCAAGGTATTACCAACAGCAAGTTTTCTCAAGAGCAGTAACCACCGAAAACAAGATTTCTTAGGCTCACAAGGAGAATGCCAGAAAAAGTTAAAGATAAATTGCCACCTAGAGACCGAACACCCCAACCCCCAGCCATGGTTCACCCTGTCAAAAATAGAACAGTCGTCTTTGAGCATATTATAAATTTGCTTAGTAGAAACCTTACTAAGCTGATTGCCATCTTTCCATTTGGTCCACTGCAGAAACTGATTAGTATTCATAGTATGCCTGGGAAAGAAGTTGCCCACAGCTTTAGCAATAATAGAGTAAGTTTTCTTCTGAGAATTGGGAATGTGAAATTTATCTAAGATTTCATTCCAATACCCTATCCTATTGTCAACCAAAATATCCTTGACTAAAGAGATGCCATTTTTATTCCAAATTTTAGCAGAACAACTTTGGGTTAATGCAAGAGGTTTACCATTAGCTTCTACTTCCCACCAAATAGATCTATCCAAAACAGAATAAGTAGGAGAACCACCACTTGCACCCCTGAATATGATAAGGCTTCTAACCTGGGACCAGGCCTTCCAAATAGATTGAAAGACTTTGGAGCCAAAAATAGATAATTGATAGTTCCCAAATACTCTGTCACATAGAGGAACATTGTTCCAGCTTTTACCTTTCTTGATTCCCGATCTGATGATGTTATTTCTGACCAAGACTTTCCATGGTTCCTCCCTTGATAGAGCTTGAATGATCCATTTAGAAGCCAATGCCATACCCTGAGCTTTCAAATCTTTAATACCCAATCCGCCCTTATCTTTAGGTAAACAGCACCACTCCCATTTAACACAATATCTTTTCTTGTTCCCCAACCCATCAGACCACAAAAAATCCCTCATAATCCTTTTCACGATATTGGTCTAGTAATTGGCAAATAACCATGCTGAGGAGAAATATATATGGTGAGCAGATAAAACTTTTTGAACCACTTTCACTCTGCCTGCTAGGGAGAGAAGGTGAGTTTGCCACTTCATATATTTCTTTTCAATTTTAGAAAAGAGCCAAGTCCACATATCCTTGAGAGATGGGTCAATAGAAAACAGGATTCCCAAGTATCTAGCAATATCATTTGGCCCCAGTCATTGCCACCCTTTACTCACAATCCATTCCAGGGGGGAGGGAGACCACCCAATGATGAAAGATTTATGGGGAGGCAATTTAGCCCCGGAGACCAAGCAAAAGAATTGAAGCCTGTGAATCATGTTATCAAAGTTGAGTTCATCCAATATAATGAACAAAGTAGTATCATCAGCAAACTATGCATTGAGTAATTCCTCCTGATTTGGAAGGGTAATACCTTTAACAGGATGACCTAATTGAGAAGATCTGAGAATATAGAACAAGGCATCATCTGCAATAACAAACAGAGAAGGGGCAATTGGCCATCCCTATCTTCTAGATCTTTGAAGAACAATACATTCAGTAAGCTCACCATTCACATCTATAATTGTAGAAGAATCCTTAAGTAAAATGCCAATCCATTTGCAAAAATAAGGAGGAAAATCAAAAGCTTGTAGCATCCCCATAACGAAGGGCCATTCAATTCTATCATAAGCCTTTTCAAAATCTAACAATACCATTGCTACATTTTGACCATCATTCTTAGCCCAGTGCATTGCTTCCGAGCTAGTAATAAGATTTTCAAGAATGAATCTTCCTTTAATGAAACCTGTTTGAGTCGGAGATACAAATTCATTAAGAAAACCTCCTATTCTCCTAGCAAGCACTTTAGCCACAATCTTGTATGATAGGTTCAGTAAGGTTATGGGTCTCCAATTCTTAACCTGAAACTTGTCACCACCCTTTGGTAATAATTTAATAACACCTCTGTTGATGTCAGCACCTAGTGAACCTAGATGGAAAGCATCTTCATACAATTCCAAGAGCTCAGAGCCAATCCAATCCACATTATGTTTGTAAAATTCAGCTGGGAGGCCATCAGGCCCAGGTGACTTATCATTTGCTAGAATGAGATTTGCATTCTTTATTTCATCAAGATTAATGGGCATTTCAAGCAACATAGCATCACTACCTGAAATCTTTTTGGGGATAAGTTTGAGACATTGTTCTAAATTAACTTTGTTATTCTCATTGAATTTTGAAGTAAAAAGGTCCTTTTAGAAACTGTAGAAGGCATCTTTAATGCAACTTGGATCATTGGTTAGATCCCACTAATCTGGATATTCTAAATCAATTATCTTTTATGTTTGGCTCTTATAATATTAAAAAAGTACTTGGACCCTTTGTCTCCCTTTTTCATCCAATTCATCCTAGCTCTAGTTTGCTGCCCTTTTATCTTGTACTGCTGAATCCTTCTTAGTCGGTTCTTAATTCCAACCATTCTCTTCTCCAGCTGAGGATCACAACCCTTAAGTTGTAGGTCCTTTTCAGTGGAATTTAGGGTACTCTGAAGAATTTGTTCCTCTTAAATCCTCTCAATAGCTTTTTTCTTACCAATAATTTGATACAATTTCCTCCAAGATTCCACTAGTCTATTCCACATTTCCCTGGGATTCAACTCTTGATTGCAGAGCTTACAAAGACGAGTCATCATTTTGATGGCACCATCATTCCCCTCATCATTAAGGAAGTATTGAGTTTAAAACTGCCTTTTTTCTTTTTTCTGCTATCTGGAAAGGTGTCCATAAAAACATTAGAATATATTGGGTCATGATCTAAAAAAGAAGAAGGGGTAACACAAACAGGGGCATGTCCATCTTGTTTTCCAACAAAGAATATGGAGTCTTCAACATAAACCCTATCCAATCGACAATAGACTCTTTGATGTCTTGACTGATTGTTGCACCATGTGAACCAGATGTCTGAGAAAAACTTTTTCTGAAGAGCGAAGGGGTCAGCAATTCTAAACTTACTCTTAAAATTGGACCAGAAAAACTGTTCATTTCCTTTCCAACAGTGAGTTTTCCCCCCACTTTTACCTTCTTTGCTTTCCACCAAATTGAAGCCTCCAACAAAAATCCAATGTGCTTTAGGCAGGCCACCAGATAGCCATTCCCATAAGGTTGCACGATCCCTATAATCATTAGAGGCCATAGATATTACATACACCAATTGAAATACCATTGTGCAGCAAAATAACCCACAGGGCTCTATGACAAGGGGAGGAGCCATTTGAGATAATCTTATCAGCCCATTGTGGGCCAACTAAAATAGCAGTGCCACCTTTGCCTCTAGGGTGATTAGAGTAAATTGTAAAACCCTATATAGACTGATCCCATATAAATTTCAGAATGGTATAAGCTTGAAACCCCACAATCTTAATTTCTTGAAGGCAAATAAAATCTTTAAGCTTAAGACTATTGCACCATTTCCTAACCATATATTTCCTGTCAGGCATCTCAAGACCTCTCACATTCCAACTATGTAGATGTATCATTTGGATTGTTGGGGTTTGGAGTTATTGTACAATCTATTAAAACAATCAGGAATACCCTTTCCAGATTTCCTACTATCATTAGAAAGAGACTGTCTCTCAATTATCTTCCTCTTTTTCTTAGAATTTTTATTAACGACTTCAGTAAAAGGCTCCTCATTTATTAAGTCAATTGTGCTACCATTGTTCTTTTGGCCAACAACTAATTTTAGGGTCTCAGTTAGATCCTTATCTCTATTCAGGGGTTCATCAGAAGTCCTCATATTCTCAGCTCTTTCATTAATGGAGTTAATAGCCAATTGTTGAGCATTAAGCTTAGGTGGGAGTGAAGCTTTATTACTAACCTCTGCATTAACAATTACAAAATTGGAGTTTGGTTAACAATCAATTAGAGGATTGGAGGTACCAGACCCTGAGGCTAGCATCACTTCAAAATCATCTTCAAACAAAGGGTTGTTCAAATTGACATATTGACCACTATCAATAATCCATGTTTATGTTTTATTAGACAAGGTTTCATTAGGATCCTTAAGAAAATCCTTATTGGCATCCAATGTGTCACCCTTAGAAGAATTATTAACATTAGAATCATCCTCTTTAGACTGGTCTATCTTACCACCATCCTTAGAATTAGATTTGACCTTACTGTCAAATCTAGGGTTCTACAGGTTATTAAGTGTCAGGCACTCTTATTTTGTGTGGCCGTTCTTTTTGCAATGAAAACACGATCCTAAATTTCCTAAAAAAGAAATTTCTCATACAAATTTTCCTTCTTCTAGTTACATAGATATAAAATCCAGGAATTCTTGGATTTTATCACTCAAATCCAAGGGATGCATCCCATGACAAGTGCTACCCACAATGAGAGCTACCCGACCCGTGATGACCTCCCATCGTGATCTGCTTGCGCGCTTCCCACGCGAGCTGGTCTAACCATGTGTGTTACTTGCTGCTGGTTTCATGTTCGCGTTTGTGTTTGTGTTTCCGTCTTCGTGTTTTCGCGTGTCTTGTGTGTGCGCATTCGTTCGTTCGCTCTTCTACTGCGATGTTGGCTTGCTGCATCCTTCCTTCTCTTCGGCTGTGTTCGCGAACACCCCTGCTAGTTGTTGTTGTCGTGACCTCCCGCGCGAGTTGCGTCTGGACTGGTCTTTCCGGCCGCAGGACACATTTCTCTTCCCTACATTCACGACCTCTTCCGCACCCACCTAGTTTTTTGTCGTCCTTCCTGTTTGCTCTCTGTCTCAGTTTTCTTCCTCCTCCGTGCGCGCATGCCGTCTAGTTTCTCTATTGGTCCCTTTTCTTGCGGGCTGGTTCTGGCCTCTGCTACACCAGTATAATTTTCTGTTGGATGTTTTGCTCAAAAGCTGTGTCCTCCTGCGAGCTGGAGCTGCTTCAGTCTTCTCCTACGTGTCATCCTGCGAACTGAGTCACTGAGCTGTTCAACACACCACAGTGCTTACGGTGTGTGGAGCTGATGTTCTGGGATGTTTAGACACACCTCGGACTTCCTTCACTCTGCTTGCTATATGTGGGACTGGTGTCTTGTTTTTGTTTTCGCGAGTAGGACTGGTGTTCACTGGCAGCTCTCTGGTCTTCGCGAGTGGGACTGGTGTTCACTGGTGTACACTGTTCCGGGCTGTTTGACACATCACTATTTGCTTGGGTGCATTGATTGGTATGTTGTTGCTGAACAATCTTTAAATTCTCTGTGTTGTGTTGTTCGAATGGAGGCCTCTTCTCAGACGACTATCACCTACCAACGGCTCTTTGACAAATTGAGCAAGCTGGAAACCGAGAACCAATCCCTCTGAGACACTGTCCAGTCTCTTAATGAGGCGCTGTCCAGTCTAAAACTGCACGTTCAATCCAACTCACAGCTTATCAATGAATTCTCAGCAACTCTCACATCTGAAACAGCGGTCATTAAGCAACAAGTATACTCTAACAACAAACAGATTTTGGAAATCAGCGCTATCAAGGATAAACAAGTACAATTGGATAACAAGCAGGCCTCTTTGATCATAGAAACCGAACAGCAATTGAAATCTTGGGCTTCTATTTGCAACAACACCAATCCCGTTCCCTTCTCTGGCATCGAGAAACTCGTTCAGGATAAGCTGGCAAACGAGCGTGTTAGACGGGCCCGTGAACTCAATTTACGTGTTCGCGGCCTTTCACTCTCTTCCTCTGATGATCCCGTTGTAGCAGGGCGCTCCTTCTTTACTGATCATCTTGGCATCTCCGATATCACCATTGACAGAGCATGGATTGGTCACGATGACACTCTTTTCCTCCGCTTCCTTTCCATGGCAAACCGGCTCCGTGTTCTTAGGATGAGGAGGAAGCTTTTCCCTCTTCCCACTAAGATTTACTTAGACGAGGATCTCACTAAATCTCAAGTCACTGAACTGAAACATTCTAGGGGACTGGTGGCAGAGGCTAGGCGGAATGGGAAGTGGGCTATTATTAGGAACCTCAGAGCTGTCATTCGCGAATCTCCTCCTCCGGGTTGGGAACCCAGGCCAGCTGTTAAAGCCAAATGACGCTCCATGCAGCAGTTGGGCAAGAGAGAACGTCATAGTTGTTCTTTGCTTGTCAACTGCTGGAACGGTAATGGTACTTTATGGTCCTTACCGGGTCTCTTTCAGGATGTTGTTGGTTCCACATATATTCTAGCTGTTACGGAGACTCACGAGAGTCTTGTCCGTCCTCTACCTGGCCTTCCTAGATATCAGTGGCTTTTCGTCTTTCGGGACGAGGTCAGGTCTTTTGGTGGGGTCCGAGGCTCTGGTGGGGTCATTTGCCTTGTCAACGACCATCTCTTCAAATCTACTTCTATTGTTCATGCCAACAGCTCTGCCAGATTCATGTGGATTCGTATTGGTTGTACCACGCCACATCACAGGGATATCTATATTGTTGTATGCTACTTTCCACCGGCTTCCTCATCCTATGCTATCCACAACACTGAGTGCGGTGATCCTTATGAGGACCTTCTTGAGCACATTATCAGGTTCTCGACAATGGGTGACATCATTATTCTTGGAGACTTCAACACGCGGACCAAAGACCTTCGGACTCCTCTTCATGATCGCGGTGCTGACTTTGATTGTTCTTCCAAGACTGACCCGCTTACTATGGGTTTGCAGCGTTCATCTGATGATTGCAAGGGCCCCCTCACGAGATATGGTCGCCATCTTCTCCAGCTCTGTGAGTCCTCGGACCTTGTGATCCTGAATGGGCTTCCTTGCTTTCCTGATTCTGAATCCTTTACCTGCTGGCCTCACTGTGGCAGCTCGAGTGTCGTGGACTATGCTCTATCTTGTGCCTCCTTCATCCCCTCCATCCACCACTTCACTATCTCTTGCCTCCCTCTGGCCAATCACGCTCTCCTCAGTCTTTCCATCAGAGTCTCCACTCCCCCCTTACCCACCCCTTCTCCTCCGCTTCGCATGCCGACCCTCACCCGCACCTCCTTCCGTTTCTCAGAGAGTGACCAGGATCTCTTTATTTTTCACCTTAGAGGACTCCTCCCGCTTGCCTCCTTTTCTGAGACCGGAGATGCCTCCTCCATGTTTGACATTCTTGCGACCACTCTTTGGGAGTCCGCACTCCTCTCCATTCCCCACCACACCACACCTCTATCTCACAGTCCCAAGCGCAGGAACACTTGTCCTATGAACCAGTGGTTTGACGAGGACTGTAAGACCTTCCACTGTTACGTTCGCTCTGCCTTCTCGGCTCACCCTCACTCTTTCACCCAGATGAGGCTCTCTTACCACCATTTCCTTCGCCACAAGAAACGTGCATTTGATTCGTTACAGTGTCAATCCCTCTATTCTTCTCTCCTGAGCTCCCCCAAGCTCTTCTGGCGCACTTTGTTCTCCCACCATCCTCCTCCTTCCACCCTGGATCTCCGCTCACTGATTTCCCACACTTCCATTCTCTATGACATTCCCGACCAGTCCTCTTTCCACCTCACCCCACCACCCTCTTGCCATCTCTTCACATTCTCCAACACCTGCAAGGCGATTAGGTTGATGAGCACTAGCAAGACAGCAGATGAGGAAGGGTTCCAAGTGGAGCTCTTCAAACTTGGTATCAGAGTTCTAGGTTCTTTTCTCTTTGTGCTCTTCAACAGAGTGGTCTACACTGGGTTTCCACACTCTTGGTCTCGACACATCATTTATCCGATCCATAAGACCGGTGCGGTCTCCGACCCCAGGAACTACAGAACCATCATGGTTGGGCACACTTTTGCCAAACTCTATGCTACAGTACTGAACACTATTTTATCCAAAGAGCTTGACAGTCGCCAGTGTCATGCGAAGGGGCAGGCGGGCTTTCGAACTGATTTTCAGACCATGGATCACATCTTGACACTACAAACCATTATCGAGGAGGCCTGCTACCGCTCGGCGAAGGTCTACTACTGCTTTGTGGATTTTCGCAAGGCTTTTGACTCTGTTCCTCGGGTGGCCCTTTTCCAAAGACTCAGAGACATTGGGATCTCTGAGATTCTCCTGACTGCTATTATGAGACTTTACGAGTGTGTGGTGGGCAGATTTAGGACTCCTCAAGGGTTCTCCGGGCCGATTCAAAGTACCATCGGAGTGAAGCAGGGCTGCCCTCTCTCTCCTACGCTTTTTGGCATCTACATTAACGAGTTCGAGGCTTTCCTCCGGGATCTCTCGCTCCCTAACAATGGCTGCTATCTGCATTAGGTGTTGATCTCCATTCTCTTATTTGTTGACGATGTGGTCCTCCTGGCCTCCTTCCCCGAGGGTTTACAAAGACTCCTCGATGGTTTAGCTTCCTTTTGTGATCTTCGGCAGCTGGTTGTGAACCTGGGCAAGACCCAGGTGATGGTCTTCAATTGTTTGAAGACTTCTCATCTGCACTTCTATTTTCAGGGCTCGGAGATTGAGATCTCTTCCTCGTACACTTATCTTGGTGTTAAGTTCTCTGGTCCTCGTTTCAGCTTGAGACCTACTATGGAGCCTCGAGTCAACAAGGGGTTGGGCTCCTTGGCTTTGCTTGAGAGACAGTGCTTCAGACATCACTTCCAGGACATGAGGTCCAAGTTGGCCCTCCTTGACTCTTTAGTCAGGCCGAATGTGCTATATGGCTCTATTGTGTGGGGGCCCTCTCTTCTTGAGTCGGATTGGACCTTTGTTGAGAGAGTGCAGATCCTCCTCCTTCGGCACCTCATCAGATATCATCATTCTACTCCTCACAGTGTTATCCTTGCTGAGTTTGGTGCTCACCCTTTTAGACTTGCAACCATTTTCGACCTGGTCTGGTTCCTTCACCATCTCCGGGGATTTGGTGATTCTATTGTCGGTCGACAGAGATACCCTTATCTTGCTTATTGCTCTTATTTGGCCCTTGCTAGTGCTGATCCCTCGAGTAGAGCCCGTTGTTGGTACACCCAAGCCGCTACCTTGCTGGGTTCCGTGGGGATCTCGATTGATCATCTACCCCCATTTCAGTTCTCCTTGGATGCTCCCACCCACCTCCTCCCCTCTCAGTAGGAGTTGAATGGCCACGTCAGACTTGACATCTACAGACAGTATATCATCACGACCTAGCGCAACCCTCCTGGAGGGCTATGTCCCAGGATGGCCTTCTATGCCGAGAACTATATGGAGATTCTGGACGAGGTCATTGTGCGCCCTTCATATCTTGTCCACCACTAGAGTCACGCTCTTTGTATCTCTTTGGGGTCCTTCAGAGTCGGCTCTCATTGGCTCCGCATCCAGACAAATCACCACATTGATAGGGCTGACCAGATCTGCCACCTTTGCACCTTGTTGGAGATCAAGTCTGAGACACATTTCATTTTCCGATGTCCCATTTACTACGAGATCAGAGGGAGATTTTACTGCTTGTTCAAAGAGCGTAGTTCCCTTGCCTCCTTCAGATATACCAACCAGCGGTGCCTTGCTCTTTATCTTCAGGAGACCACTCGGCTTCGGGATTCCACCCTCCAGCTTCTCTTTTCGTCCAGCCAGAGATCTGATCATCTTATCACATCCTTTTTCACCTCGGTGTCTCCTGCCCTCAGAACGAAGCGCCCTCTCGGTCCTCCTCCTTCCGGGCACACCAGGTTTGTGAGACCCTGTAGAGACCGCAAGGGTCACACTCGGCAGCAGCACTCCACCTCCAGAGTTACTCAGGGATGGTCCGGGCCTCCCTCTTGTCTCGGATCGTACCCTTCGGTGCTTGATTACTTCTCGCCTGGCAAGAGCCTTTAGGCGTTCTTCCTGGCTCTTTTTTTCTCTACTTTCTTGTTGTTGTTCTTTCCCCGGACACCGTTTGGTGCTCCTGTTGTTGGCTGTTTTGCTCTGTATGTTTCCAGTCCCTTAGACCCTTTGGTGGTCTCTTGTTGGACATTAATAATTTATCTTATGTTATCAGGCGCTAGGGCAAGTAAGATCCTAGCATTCAAATGAGGTAGAGTATACCTAGCATCCTCAATCTGCAAAACTGAACCAAGGGGCTGGACAATTTTTGCAATAAAAGGCCAAAATTTTGGTTGAAGGTTCTTAATTTCAATCCAATGTGGGGAGGAGCGAGCAACAACTTGCTCGACATTGCCTTTAGTCGACCATTGAAAAGCCCTAAACAGAGATCGACCCACATTCTAGTAGTTCTTTTATAAGACTCTTTCCTGCATTCCATGTGATTTTAAAAATACCATAAAGAGCCCTTTTTGAATCATTCTACAGAAACTTACTTGAATCCCTAATTTCCTTCCCCAAATGTTAGCAATCCAATCATCCAAAAATTTGTGCGAGGACAGGGAATCCTTATCTAAGCAAACAAAGAAAATAGCAATATCTTTCAACCGCATTTGTTCTTTCCTAATGGCCAAAACCATGTCTTCGTTAGGAGATAGAGAGAGAGTTTGAAAGTCATGAGGAGCAAGCTTACCATCTCGACATTTTCCAGCAGTTCCATCTTCAGTTGCTCTCCCCTCCAGTCTATCTCCATTGGTTGTGGGTCCTCCAAAACTACCCTTTTTCCTGCAGAAAACTCCATTAAAGGTTGTTGACGGTGGACAATCAGGTCTAGATTGGTCGGACAGCACTGCCTTATATGAAGGCCTAACATCTCCTTTATCATTTCCGGGTGGTGCCTTATCACGACCGTCTTGGCAATCATTATTCGAACCATTCTTGTCAATATCCATCCCGAACTCGAGATTGTCATCATTTTGTAGCACTCCCAACTCGCACACAGGTGAACCAAGCTGGGAGCAGAGGGGACTCAACTCCGGTGGCATATCACTTAAAACCCTAATCCGGCACGCAAAGCACAAAAAGATAAACCAAAACAAAGGATGAAAGAAAAATAATAGCAAGGGACACCTAATACCACACAAAAACCAAGCAAAGGTACAAAGGCCACAAAGAGGAAGGAAAAAGAGTCACGAGGTCTGCACAGTGTACGGCTGCAAACAATGATCACCTCACTGGGAGCCGTACAGTTGTAGAGCCCAAACACAAAATTATGATAATATTTTTTGATAAAAATACATTAATAATTATTAAAATCTAATATTTATACTTTATAATTTATAATCAATTTTATTTTTAATATTTAAAAAAGCCAATTATCAATTAATTCAATCTTTTGATTATAAATATATCATACGACTGGGGATGGATATCAATCAAAGCATAAGCAAAACTATTATTGATAAATGAAACGAAGGCCATCCTGAATACAGGAGTCACACAATGTTGTGGCCCTGGAGTCGCACCATTATCGTGCGAATCATGCTCAAAAACCAGTTGAAAACCCTTGCACATCCTTAGTCATGGTCAAAAAATAGAAGGAAACAATTGCAAAAGTTGTAAATCAAATTTGTAATGCCTAACAAGTTTTTCTCAAGATGAAGGGTTTAACTCACTGGATTTCGCAAGAGTTTAAAACTCGGAGCCAAGTTTAATGGCAAGTGACTCGGCTAAGGTTTCGACCCTCGAGTACTCATGAGAGGCGATTTTTTGGCAATTTTTATAACTATGGATACAACAATTTGCTAGATAGATTTTTATAACTAGCACACTTTTATTTTCATGTGTTCTAAACTTGGAAACATGGTGATCCTATGATGTGTAGCCCATTCAGGCTCAGGTTTAGCAGTTCATAATTTTTGTGTTCAGGTTCAATATGGCTCGGTTCAGCCATATGTTATAATATGAGTCTACATTAACAATAAACTTAATATACAAATATGAATAACTTTTTATATTTTATCTTTACTTAGAATATATAAATAATTATCTCTATTTTATCTTTACATAAAATAAGATTAAGTTATCTATCTTCAATAAAGTTTCAAATAGACCCTCATATTTTGAAATGTTATATAAACTGTAAATAAACTAACACTCATTTTTGGGATCCTCATTCTTCATATTTGCAGGTGGGAAATATCAAGCCTAAAGTTTCGAAGGTGCAGACAAATCAAATCCACAGTTTCCCATTGTTTAGCATGGGATCCCACTAATGTGTCAATACTCCATTTGTTTTGCATTTCAATAATGGAATTTGTCACTGCAGCTCATGAATACAAATACAAATAGAAGTTTCTCAATTGACCTTGTCGTAGTTCAATATTTCATTTATTCTACAGAAACGGCTAAAACAATACATTCTTTTGGGTACTTGGGTAAATGTTGGGCTCACCACAAGTACCACAGTTACCTTTCGGAAATGTCTACCCAAATCACCTGGCCACAACCCCAAAGGACACCATGGCCTAGACCCTTTTGTGGAGATCCTACATTCTTCAAGGGAACTATTTGGATTGTTTTGTAGCAATCTAAGTTATTCAGTTAGAGTAACCAATTCGGAACAACATATGTTCAATGCTTTTAGTTCTTCCGCTATAATCAAGGGTAAGCACAGTTAGTAAAAATGCATTCTTTGTCTCCTTAACCATTCAATATATTTGTAGCTAGGAGTCCTTTATCTATTTTAACTATATGTAATATCTAAGAAATGATAAATCTTGTGTATACATGTTTGTGTATGTATACACTGCCATTTTCCTGTGATCCCAAAACAATGGCCTGGATTGTCATCCTCTGTTGTCCTTGCCCTGAAAATCTCATGGAATATAGATAACATATATACGTTTTCCTCGCTTGTAAATTCTTGCCTGTGTGCCTTCTCTTGCTTTGGATTCTAGGGGCTTTATGCATTTTCTCTCTTGCTTTGTTTCTTAATTATTTGCATTCACTTTTGTTGTTTTAGCTCTTTCTATTAAGTTTCTTTCATACACAGGGTTTTTTCTCATAATTGAGGGCACATTATCAGTAGTAGTATACTAATTCTATGTAAAGCTTGTCAGCTAAAAGTATAACAAACATTAGATTGCTTCATTATAAACACACAGTTTCCAGGTATACCAATATAGTGCTCGTATGCAAAAACAAAAATCCACTTAACAATGCAAATATGAGATACAACTGGCTATGGATCTTGAATTGTGCCCTCATGAAGATGAGATCGTTGTTCTACAGCCTGAAAAGTTTTGCATCATGGATAGATTTGCCTTTATAACTCCTGATAGGCTGCTGAATGGTGTCGAATCCTTCAAGACTTAGTGCAGCACTGACTGTGGCTGGTACAGCCTGCTAGGAGGCTATGGCTGATTGTATGAAACTTGGATCTAGCCGATATCTTGCTTGTGCCGATGTATGTTGGTTGGATCAGATGTGACACAGCACTAGTAAAGCCTGATGATGTTTGTTAGAGACCACTCCTATAGCGACTAGATATATGAAGATATGACCAGCTTCAAACCCTAAAACGCTTTTGGTCCTCATTCACCCTTGAGATGGTGCAGGCCTCCGGTAGATGTGTATACTGACTCTTGATAATCAAGCTTGCTATGATAATGGCAATTCCCCAATGTGAGGTGCCTTAATGAAATGTGCCAACAATGTCAAACAGATTCAATGATGTTGATTTACTTGCAAATTTTAAACCTGTAAGTTTGCACAAATTGCAATTTCAGTCCACCTTGCAATCCTTGTGTAGAATTGCCAAGCAAGAGATCAAGGATTTCAACCTAACCTCTCAATGAGTGCAGCCAAGAGTTTTTGTCCTTGAGCAGACTCAAAGTGAAGAATTGCTCTCCTCAAAACTGGATCCTCTAATGAAGGTGGGTGCTTTCTTTAAATACCATTTTCAATTTGGGCCCTAGGACCTAAAGTTCCCTCAAACAATGCTTTTTTTTAATTTTATTTAATTTTGTCTTATTATAATTATTTATTATTATATCATTTGCCTACTTAAAAGATGGGTAGTGTGCTCAAGTACCAAAATAATATAGATCCCAAGGACCCAAAACAAGCTACCACATTCACATATTTGAAATCCTTTTCTTATTATTAATGGATCTATCTATAATCCACGATATCGGATGATCTATATTTGGGTCTACAAATAGCTTTAGTAATATAGGACTACTTGTACTCCATGCAAGAGGCACCTAACTATGCTACAAACGAGGCATACATACCTTTCTTGCAAGATTTGAACTTGTGACCTCTCTTTCAAGAGTAAAAGTTATCCACCATTAGACCAACTCAGATATTAATTAAAAATATTATCATATTATATTATTATTGTGTTAATGAATGAATTTTAATGACATCCACTGGACCATCAGCCTATGGGACCAAGAGCGGCATCATTAACAATTTTCAAGTTCTTTTCATTGTCGGGCTCTTCTGTCGTGTATCTTGATCAAGAAGCCCCCGGTTTTGTGATATCTTGCCTCCTCAAATAGTTCACTTGGACTACTCGCCTTCAAATTGTCCTCATATTGTGTATGAATATCCTCATATGTTGCACACATAAGATGAAGTGCCATTCAGTTTCCACTACCCCTTTCTTGCAGAAGAAAAGATGAGCTCTTTCATCCTCTCCTCCTTAGGATAGTCCATCTTCCCATCTCACATCTAATATGGTGGGACCTAGTTCTGATTTGCGCAACTAGAAGTCTAGCCTTTCTCTTAATTGCCGCCCTTTAGTCTTTTTCATCATGCTCACAAAAAATTAAACTCTTTGATATAATGCACTTTTATTCAACCAACCTGCTTTGTCCACATGGCAGTTCTAAATTTTTCAAAACACAAACCTTTTTACCTCTTCGTTATTGTTGGTGCAATCTTGCAAATCAGTGTCCCACTTGCTGATCCATTTGTTATTCTGCTTTATCCAAGACTTCTTCTTCTGTTTTAATTCTTCCTCAACAACTGTTTTGGGCCAGCGTTGCTTATCCATGTTTTTAACTTCTTTAAAATAACTTAGCAAACGAACTAATGTTGAGGCCTCCATTGGGAACATTCCTGCTTCTGCTAAAAGAATCTCATAAGGAATTGTTGACTTGACCTCGAGACTACCAATGATTAGATATTTTTGGATTCTTTTTTAATGCCTCCACTTGTGATTTGACATGCTGCTCTGTCAAATCTCACAAACATAAAGGACAAATAGGGTAACCAATAAACAAAGAGGGTTTTATTGGCTTTCAATCCCATAACTCTGCTTTCCTACATCTTTTTTGCAAGAGATAAGAAGCCTTTCACCCTCCCTGAATCCTTTTTGACCTACAAGTCTCCCAGTTGAGATTATTATGGAAATCAATTCCCAAATACTTATATTCTTCGACTATCTCCAACAGGCAAACTTCAAACATGAAGCTAATTTATTTTTATTTCTTTTTTAAGAGAAGATCATGAGTTTAGTCTTGCTGAAATTTACTTGCATTCCAACCTCTTGGCAAAAAAGTTCAAGCGCCCTCTAATGTTCTTTCAAATCATTCGCAGTCTTTACAATTAGGATAAGATCATCTGCATATAAAAGTTGCTTCACAACATACCCTGCATATAAGAAAACACTTTTAAAATATTAATAATAGAATAAGCTTTACCTTTGTGCGGAGGGAGCATGACATATGTAAACATTGATATAATTTCATTATTTCTACCATTGTTTCCTTTTGGTCTTTCCACAAATAATCTTCTCTTCCATTAAAATGCAGTCTATTCTTGCTCATTTTGAACATTATATATTATCATCCCTTCATTCACCTGAATATTTGTATCCTTTCTTTGTCATTTCTATCAAACCCCATCACCATTCTACACCTGATTAGTCAAAACTGTATACTATTTTCCAATGCCTATCATTTGTCCTTATAAGCATTAACTCTCCCATCTGTCCTGAAAAAAATACAAAATTTATAATCTCTAGAAAGACTACACTTCAACGCATCCTACAGAACCACCTGTCCTGTACAGCATTTATTCCCGGATTCAACTTCTGAAAAGAAAACTACTACTCACGGAAAGTCCACTCACATCAATGCACTCCTACCACACTTATTATAAATCTATCTCCAAATTGAGCATCCCTCCCTAAATTTTGTTTCAGTAATTGATCCCTTCTTGGGCATTCAACGCAAAGTGAGAAACCATAACAAAATTAAATTGTATTTCTAGAGTAAGACCTTCAATCAGCCTTGCCATCTGTAAAATCCAGCCTCCCATATAAATACATATTGTTCTGCCATACCTCTATTTAATTGATTTCCCTGCTTTCTATGCTATTCAACATTCCTTTGAATTTCAGTATTGACTTCAATTTCACCAACTCTTATCTGTTATTGCTGTTATTCCAATCTAGATTATCATTGCCCAAACTGTTCAGCATATCTAGATTAACACAATAAGGACCAGCTCACACAATATTACAATTTAAGAATAGAATACGAATAACCATAAGAAAAATCCTGAAATTTTAAACGAAATATATATATTGTACAACAGAAACAAGATCTTGGGCACACGAACTATCTTTGCCAGGGTAATTAATGAACACCAATTATGACAGGAAATCAAAGACATTGAATTTCCAGTCTAAAATAATTAGTGCAAGTTATTTCTGGATTCCACTGTGTAAGATTTTTTTGACATCAACATTTGGAATCACATTCCATGATCCACCATCTAGATGATAAGAGCTGCAGGATAGAAATAATTGTTCGCAGACTAAGACAAGATAAAAAAGAGAGGGTAGAGGGAAGATGGCTCAAAATCTAGTATTTAGATTTAAAACATGACATAGTATAATATATAAATATAAACAAACAATTATAATATTATAAATGAATGTGCATAACATCTTATATGTAATATCTTATAATATGATTCAGGGATAGACATATCAAGTAAACAAGAGTAAAATGCATATTTGTCTTATATACCTGCACACATACATAAACTTGTATGTGCATAATTTATGGGATATGAATATAACAAAACATAAGAAGTATGTTTAAAATTAGAAAGCAAGTTTATGTATATGGCCTAGAAATATGATTAAGGTATATGTTTAAATTAAATATACCAGCCCTAGGCTTATCATTTAAGATGTATATGCCTTTTATATAACATTTGTATATTTATATGAAAGCATACCATCAACATGTATGACGGTAAATAGGAAAGACAAAATTAGATGTTCAAACGTGTAAATTTGGAAATTACATAAATATCAAGACATCATGCATATCGACCAAGGAAACACTAGTAGTGTTGTGGTGGACTCTTATCGTATTAGCTGTCCAAATAGATCAAAATTTGGCAAACTTGAGGCATCTATATATTCTTAATCTCCCCCTCTGTCTTTAGAAAATGAGAAAATTTGAGCAACCTCAAAAGCTGTAGTTTAACATTAATTATTTTCATTATCACGTTGAACTCCTCAAGTATTACAGAGTTCAATCTCTAGACTAAGCCCAAGGGGTTGTTGTGTAACGTAGAAGAGGACACTGCTAAGACAGCCACCCAGATTCAAATAACCCCATTGCAATAACATAATCTCTAGTGTGAACAGGACTGTGGCAAGATTATGGTGTAATGATTCTGAGGTACATTGTGAGATTGACCTTTGTTGAAGGTCTTAAGTGTTAAAATAAGAGAGCAACTAAAAGGAATTCGAAAATAGAAATAGAGATTTGAAAGCAACACACAAAACAACAGTTTTATAATGGTTCACCGTAAAGGCTACATCCACTCTCAAGCAGGGCAATAATTCAATGTCTTTAGATACACACCATTCAGCAACAGCACCTCTTTATAAACAATCAGAACAGCATTATCCAAAATGTGAAGAACCAAAAGTTATTGGATAGAAACAAAGTGGCTGATGAGTTTCAATCTCCCATTGAAACCCAACCATAACGCTGAGAACAATGATATACCCTACATTTCCATTCTTAATCTCAAACCAACCTCAGAGAAAATATGCAAGACTTTAACTTCGCCATTATCTGTTCACAAACACTTTGGATCAGTCTTTTCCAGGCCATATCGGAATCGAAGGACTCAATATCTCTGTCCACCTGGACCAATCATTCTCTCATCCTGTACACTTGTAATACCTCCAGCTTCTCTTCCTTAACGCTAACTTTAAATTCTTCCTCAAGGGCCATTACTATCTTCATCGTATGAAGAAGAAAACTTGCAAGGAAGTTGTTATCAAGATCCCCAGAATTAACTTCTTCTGTTGCCTCAGCAAATTTATAATCTTCTCTAGAGGAATCTACTTACATGCTTCCTGAGCAAATTCATTATGTTCCCTAGAGTTTTGTTGGGATAATTTCCTCAAAATGAATGCTATGACCATACCTTTCCATCTTCCTTCTTGGGCGCAAGCCTTACCTCTTTTCTTTCTTTTGTATAACCATCCTAGAATGCTTGATAATTGCAATCTGTCTTGGCGTGAACAAGCCAGGTTTCACATGGACACTATATGTAACCCTTCTTGATTGTGGGCTTTTATCTGTTCATACACATCTTCTTTTGAATGCCTTCTTGTTGTGCTATGGTGTTAGATTTAACATCAACCGTGTAGTTGATCACGTAGGAGAACCCTCTTTTAGTTATTATTTTATTTTCCTTGGTCTGTGTGGCATCATGAGTCTATTGTGCAGCTTTATCTTGGAACGTTTCTTCTTCCTTGTTTTGTATGTTGCCTATGATTGCACTGCCATGGTCATAAGCTTTAATCTTCCCTTGCCATGCTAAGAGTTTCTAATTATCTCACTTATTGTGTCTTTGATGTTAATTGATTAAATGATGCATGAAAAAGTTTTAAATCCTTTAAAATCTTTGAATTTCTTAGGCTTTTCAATTTGCCGAGTTTGTACGCCGAGTCCGAGTCAAAAACTCAGCTTGTCGAGTCCAAGCCTTGTAACTATGACATTAAGAACATGATCGAAGAATGCCAATGTCATAGGCTAACACAAAGTTCCAGATATATGTGTCAAAATGTTTGCCAATCAAAATATAAAAGTTTTAATGGTACAACACTGATTAACTTCAACAAAATAGATCTTGTAATTGTAGAATAAAAATTTTCCAAATAAAGACATCTGCCAAAGCTCTTCAGATAGCTCGAATAGTGTTTCAAATGAGCTATCTAGGCCACAATCAGGTAAATGTGATTCGACAATGTCATTTATAAAAAATTGAACTGCCCCGTGGACTGTTGTCGGTTGGCAATTCCCAAGGAATTTGCCATCGCTAGCAAAGGTTCGATACATCACCTACCTCGGCCTGACTCAAAGGCAGGCTTAAGAAGCTGCAAGTTGAACAATCGCCCAAATCACCACAAAATAAGCAGTAATAAGAATAATAACTGACAAATTTGAAGTACACTCCATAATAGTACAACCCTCTTAAAGATTGAAACACTTCTCACGTATCATATTAACCAGGACACTAATAACTGTCTTCCCCTTCCTTGCACACACGCATCTTTCCCATCGCCAAAGTAAACCCTTCTTTAAAGCTCACAAAAATACTAGTAATTACTTTGCCCCTCGTGAACTACAAAGCACAAATTCGGAAAAGAAATATTTTATTTTTTTTAAATGCCAGAACTGCACCGGCAGAGAAGGCTACAAATCTTGGCATTTCAGTGAGACAACTTTTGCCATACAAATTGCTCCTACCACAAGGTTGGCTGTTCCACTCCCGCAGTAGAAAAATTAAAAAGCCATCAAATCTAAGTAACTAAAATAATCAAACCTTCAGGGGAAAAAAAACAAAATCATACATACCATGGATTAATTCAACATCTTATTTACTCTGAAATTTCGCATACAAAACAATAAAACACGAGCACAGTTGCAGATGCGTGGATAATAATAACGCAGACTTGTAAAATCTTACGAAAAGTGATGTTGAGAACGAGCAAAGAATAACTGTCTTTAATGTCGGGAGGTCCTGCTCGACCAAAGTGAGCCATGACCAGACGAGAAGCAGAGTTCGAGTTTGGGGTTCTTGCAACTCTCTCTACCGTAGTTTAGCCTAAACAATTTAGAAGCGTCTTACGAAAGCACCCGGATTGTCGCATTTGTAGCGTCTTACGAAAGCACCCGGATTGTCGCATTTGTTGCGGCTAGAGAAGAGGGGGCCCATGGTGGAGTGGGCTATGTAACATGTTGATCTAGGTGCATCTTTGTAGCTAATTAATAGGCATTTAATATGAAGGAGATCATTTTTAAAAAATTTAAAGTTTTTTCAATGAAATGTTTTTTTGGTTGGCTGCATAGTTATCAGTTGTTGATTTGATTATTCACATCATGGAAGAACAACAATAACTTTTAATGTCCAAGAGGAAACAAAAAATAGTCTATGGGACAGTTAGCCTTGCAAACTTATTCTTAAGCAGTTTCATTCTTTTTCTATGCAAGACTATGATGAGCTCCCCCAAATTTTCAACAGCCCCTTTGCTGAAAAGACTATACCATGACCCAGTTGTCAGTACATTACCATAGTTGGTCCTAATGTCATAATAAGAATCACACTACAAAATGAAGTGTCTTTTAGATTCAACTGCCCTAGAAGTACAAAGTACACACACTCTTTCTTCCCAAATTTGTTCCGGTCATTTCCATCTCCTAGCTTCACACTGAAGTTGATGAGAGTTAGTTCTTAATTGAGTAATGAGTATTTTGCCTTTCCACGGGATATAGGACTTTATGTATGCTTTTTGAGAGGGATCACAAGTGGGATTAAACTCCTCAATATAGTATTTATTTTTTCTCCCAAACACTTTACCCCAAGAATGTTTGTTAAATTTATCTAGAACAAAAGCTTTTATCTATTTGTTGCCTAAGGGGCACTCATTCAAAAATATATTCCATTTGCACATCCATATGTTATTTTGCCTCATCTAAGTCTTCTTTCTTTTACTCAAGCTATCGTTGAAAACAATGTTTGGTCATCTATGTGTTTCCATGTCTACAATTCTTTTAAATAACCTATGAGATGCATCATAGCAATTGCTTCAATAGGGACTTCCCCCACTTCACTCAATAAAATGTCATAATTAACCAAACTTTTAATCTTAAACTTGCTTATGATTGAGCACTTTTTAATTCTCTCAATTTGTTTCCACTATGAAATAGAAGTGTTGTTGGCCTGTTGTCGGGATATTTGAATGTACCGGTTATTATATTAATAGAGTATTATGTTAGCATCGGTCGTTAGTGACCGAGAGGTTAGACAGTTATGTCACGACATTTCAGTCATGGCCCTTCAAGTAGTTTATATACCCTCTCAGAGGATGGACACGGGAGATATTATGGATTATTATGTGAATGTACTTGCCAGTCTAGAATGATTAATGAAAGTATTTATTATTCTCTGATATATTCTGTGTTTATTATGTTTGTGCAATACTAAGTTTACCCCAGCAGGCAAACAATCTGGCGTCATTGCCAAACGAATTTGGCAAGTGATGGAATGAGTGGACGGATGGGAATACCATTGGAGGAGAATATCAATGTGAGGATGAATGAGGACAAAATCATTGAATAGAATTTATGCCTAATCAATTGAATAAAAATAGAAATTTAAAGAAGGAACTCAAAGAAGAACAAGCCGCTAGAATTGTCGTACTTGCACAATAGCAAGCCGAGCGAAGGGAGAGATTCTGTAGACACATCGAAGGACTACCGAAGGGAGTAAGTGAAGGCGAGGGTCTGGAGGAATTTGACCGGGAGGCCGGAAGAAGTGACGAGGACCGCCTGGAGGAAACAAGGAGCATGTTCGGGTCCTTAACCTTAACCCCACAGACGGAAGCAAGAGAAGCCCGAAGGAAGGAAGAAGAGGAAGCTGCACGAAGGGAGGCTCAGGATACCGCTGCCACAGAGAGTGTTGAAGTGATAGAGGGGCACGGGGATCATAGTAGTCCACCAAGCTTGGACAGTTCCAGTAGTTTGGGGACATCAAGCGGTACGGTACCGAACAATTTCGAAGGACCGACACCAGTAGTACCATCCCAGTCTGTAACACAACCGGTGTTGCAAACACAGTCGACACCTAGAAAAGTAAACATGGCGACTAGCAAAGAAAAGCTACCAAAATTCCATGGCGATGGGAAGGAAGATCCAGTATGGCATTGTCATACGTGTGAGATAATCTGGTCGGCGAATGGAGTCATCGACCATGCAGAATGGGTAAAACAGTTTTCGGCCACACTGAGAGGGGTAGCCATTAACTGGTACTCCGATGTAGACACAACAAAGGTGACCACTTGGGATGAACTCAAGACAAAGTTCCAGAAGGAGTTTCAGCTCCTAAGGGATGACAATGAAATTATTTTCGAGATATACAGTACCAAACAAGGTAAGAAAGAGACTGTGTGGGCTTACAGTCACCGACTAAAGGAGTTAATCGAAAAAATGGATAGCTAGCCATCGAATGGCCTGAAGAAAAGATGGTTCATGGAGGGCCTGAAATCTAACCTACAAAGGAAAATGAAGATAGTTCCCCCCACCTCATACGTAGACGCCTATAATCGGGCGATGGACTTGGAGAGCGAACAGAAGACCTCCAAGAAGAAAAGAAGCAAGTCCTCTTCCGAAGAAGATGACACTTCTGACGATGACAGTGGCAGTGAGGGAGAGTCGAAGGGAAAAGTCAAGACACTCCAAAAAGACATGGAGAGAATGATGAAGGAGTTCAAGACCATGAAAGGGGGTACCAACAAGGGGAAAGTTGACATTTGGTGTACGGACTACAAAGTGAGCGGCCATACAAAGGGGTTGTGTCCCAAAATGGCATTTTGTGACATTTGTCAGATCATGGGTCATTCCACCAAGGAATGCTCGTACAACATGAAGGTGAGGAATCAACAAGTGTTATTTACCCAAGAGCAACCATCTACATCGGGGGCAAAGACTAACAATAACGCATCCTCCAGCGGGTACGGAGGCAATCGACGCAGTGGCGGAAGGGGCAATAACAACACCAACATGAGTCAAATACAATATGACTCCAAGGGTCGGCCGATAATCCAGTGCCGAGCTTGCAATCAGTGGGGCCACTTTACAAGGGACTGTGACAAGGGTGACACCTCACAGAAGCTCTGCTGCTAGTTTGGTCTTGGCAACCACGAGGATGCCAACTACCCAAAATTTGGGGTCAACTTGCTCAATATCGAGGGAACGAGAAGTGACGAGGGGGTACTAGCCATCACCCGATCACAAGCAAAACAAGGGGCTTAGGAGGGCAAAGAAGAAATAGAGAAGGCGATGAAGGCACCAAAAGAAAGATGGGATATGGCTACCACCTTAGGCTGGAGGGAGGCAGAACAAAATATTCTAAGACAAATGTTACAATTAGAGGTACCGGTGAAACTCCAAGACCTCCTCCACACCATGCCTCACTTGGAAATGACACTGTTGGGAAACTTGGCCACGCAGCCAAATACCACACGTACGGACATCCCCGATGGGTCTGCAATGGACCCGATGATACTTGTTGTAAATAGCAGAAGGTACTCGGTAGTCGTCGAGATGGGCATCTTTGGCACCATCCTAACAGACACTATAGTGGATGGAGGGTCAGGAGTGAATGTCCTTCCAGAGGCAATGTGGAAAAAACTAGGAAAGCCCACCTTGTGGCCACCAATCTTCAACTTACTGGGTGCAGATCAATAGGGTATCAAACCACTTGGGACGTTGATGGCACAATCGGTCACTGTCAGTACATAATTATTTGTACTTGACTTTGTCATCATTCCAATGGAGCAGAAAGGCTATGACGCCATATTGGGTAGAGGATGGTTAGTAACAGCCAAAGTGAACCATAATTGGAAAAGGAATACCCTTTCGATGGAGAGTTGAGGAAAAAAGTTCACAATTGATCTATGTACCCAGATGGTGAGTGAGCAGATAGCTTCCTCTTTCGAATCTGACTCCAAAGGAGAAAACGATCGAAGGGATGAAGTAAGGGACGGAATGGAACCGAATAGTGAAGGTGTGCTAAGATTGGGAGAATACACAGAGGATGATGTAGATTCACTGAACAGTCTCTTCCATTAGCAAATAGAGGATTGCGAACTCTTCTGACCAACATGTAATGTACTAAGTATTGAGGAGGTGTCAGAAACATCTTCATCCGAGTACAATGAATACAACGAAGGGGATGCGAAAGTAAGCGAAGTCCCGATGCATAAATTTGATAAGCAAAACCCCATTAAGTATAAGGAGTCATTTGTCAAACCAATGAATCTAGGCAAGGAAGAGGAACCTAAGATCATTCACGATTGGCATCCTGTGTGGAAGACCGCAACCTTCAAAATCTTTATTCTCCTTCTTCTTCTTATGCACGAGAAAGAGATCATGGTCCGTGTAGAATTTATGGTTCCAAGCCTCTAGATCACCATTGAAAACAGACTCGATGTCAGGGAAATCTTTAGGGAATGACTGCAGAATGAGATTAAGCCAAGAAAATCAGGAAGTCGACTACGACAGGGCTGTCAAGTTATGGACTCTCGACGGGCTGGAGACACATGAGGCCATCAATGGGTCCAAATTGAAACCTTACATGGAGAGGATGGACCCGAGAGAAGGGACAGAGCACCTGAGAGGAGAGGATGGAAAGGGACTCGAGTGCTCAAGCAAGCGACCCGAGAGTCGTCTGTATAGGTGACCAAAGAAGCATCTAGACAGTAAATTGAAAAAATACCCATACGGCTATTCATGACCGTACGGTGGAAAAAAGAAAAAAGAAGAGAGAGAGAAAGAGAGAGAGAGAGAGAGAGAGAGAGAGAGAGAGAGAGAGAGAGAGAGAGAGAGAGAGAGAGAGAGAGAGAGAGAGAGAGAGAGAGAGAGAGAGAGAGAGAGAGAGAACACTGTATGAAAAAGGGAAAGGATGGTTGTACGACCTGAAAGTCACATGCAAGGGCCATCGTATGGCATAGAAGCTCGTACGGTCATTCCATCGTACGATAAAACAAAAGGAATTGCAAGCAGTATGCATGTGGGGAGGGTAATCAAAAGACCGTATGACCTAGGAGGTTTAAGAAGCAAACACCATACGACACTAAAGCAGAGAAAGAGTCGACACTGTATGGCACCGTACAAAATAGAAGTAGTGAAGACATTCACCGTACGACAAAGGAAGTACCGCATGGGAAAACAAAGGCAAAAAATGATCGTACAACATTTAAGCGCACATACACAACATCGTACATCGTACGGACTCAACATCAATCGTACATCATAAGCAGGGAACACACAGCATCGTACGACCATGAAAAGTTCAACAATTTTTTTAAAAAGGATCTTTATACAGTCATGTTGTGAAGACTACATTTATTGTTTCATACTCTCGGAGGAAGACTGTGCAAGGGCTAGTTGGTACAGTTCGTACAGCAGGGAAAAGGGAAAATAAAATAAGAAAAAGGGTACGGTATTAGAATGGAAGAACAGTTTATTGACGGAAAGGATTGGCAGCAACGAGGAGAAGGTTCTAAAAAAAAATGACAATAAATCAAAACATTTAACAGTGAATAACGTATGGTACCGAAGGGAAGGACATAAAGAGGTAGTGAGGAAAACATAAGTAGCTGACAGAAAAGAGTATGGGATCGGAAGAAAATCACAAAAATGGTGTGTTCCATGGACTTCTATGTGGGTTTGAGGGTGCTAATTTGGTCTTGGCGGCAAGGGTGCTGCCCCTCGAACCCGCTGGGGGCATTGCAACCTAGACCCCCGGTCAATTCAGTTATCAACCTTTGGGGAGTGTGACCAGTTGATGAGACCTAGAGTTGCTACAGGCATGGAGTGTCTGCATGCCAAAGGTGGAGAGAGCACTAGAGCAAGCCTTTCGAGAGGGGTACTACACTTTGAGGAACTTAGAGGAGTAGGTGTTGGCTGGACATGAGGCTGTCTTGGGGATGCATAGAGAGCTCGAGAGGAGCTGACCACTCGATTGGAGGCAGTAGAGCAACATTTTGCTCAACGTGCCCAGGAGTTGGAAGTGGAGAAGGCCACACGGGTGGCTATCAAGGTTGGATTGGCTTGAAAGACAATATTGTTTGAACAAGAGTTAGCGGAGGCTATAGCTAAAAAGTATGTTTTGGAGACAAGTTTGGTGCAGGCACGGGAGAAATGTGATGCAACAGAAAAAAAAACCAAAAAACAATGACACAGCATTGATAGGGAGGGCGACACTTCAGTTTTTTTAGGGAGGCCCTCTGCCCCTTCTCTTCAGTGATTTTCTTATTCTATGTAGTGTATTTCATCTCCCTGTTGTTGTAAGTCGTTGGAGATAACTTGTTTTTTTGGGGGGGATGATGTTGTCGGGATATTTGAATGTACCGGTTATTATATTAATAAAGTATTATGTTAGCATCGGTTGTTAGTGACCAAGAGGCTAGACAGTTACATCACAATGTTTTGGTCGTGGCCCTTCGGGTAGTTTATATACCGTCTTGGAGGATGGACACGGGAGATATTATGGATTATTATGTGAATGTACTTGCCAGTCTGGAATGATTAATGAAAGTATTTATTATTCTCTGATATATTATGTGTTTATTATATTTCCTGTACTATGTCTGTGCAATACTAAGTTTACCCCAGGGGGCAAACATGGCCCACAATCCACATCCATAAAGTACAACTAGGAGCACTATAAGACCAAAAAGAACCTAGATAGTATTCCAACCCCAAAGTTCAACCTCTCTACATCTATTTTGAAGAGCAAACAATGATCTTCACCACCCCAAAGTTCTATTTTTTTCCACAACCTTCCCAATTTAACTTTTTTGTTGAATTCAAACCCAAGATATTTGTACTCCTTAACTTCTTCAAGAGTGTTGCCTTCAAAATGAAACTTATGCTAACTTTGATTTCATTTGTTAGAAAAGATCATGATTTTAGTCTTTCATCCCAACTATAATACAAAAACGCTCAATTGCCAATAAGTGCTCTTGCAACTCCTAAGTTGAATTCACAATCAAAATAAGATCATCAGCATATAGAAGCAGCTTAATCACAAACTCCACTAAATAAACCCCATCACCACCTTGAGAAATTAACCACTCTTCAAGCTTGTCAATATAGAGACCAAAAAGAGTAGGAGACAAGGGGCACCCTTGCTTGACCCTGATGTCACTCCTAAAACTTTCTGAGATGCCTAAGCTGAAGATTTGATTTTAACTTTGACCTCTTCATAGAGCCTATGGACAACAACCCTAAGATGCAAAGGAATCACAAGTTCTTCCAATCTATGAATAATATGGTAGTTGAATTGGATACTTACTCAAAAGCGTTGGAAGGACTCATGTTCATCACCACACCAATACCAACAAGTGAATGTGTATTATTGTACAATTACTTCTCCACTATCAAATGTCAATGACTGCATTGCTTTTAGGTTGGAATAGTTTGACACTTGCTATGGTATGTTTTGGGTCCTTTGCAACTCCATTTTGTGGTTGTACTAGAGTGAGGGTGATGTATTTTTTATTACATTTTTCAACATATATATGTACACACACAAACGGTTAGGTATGCACACACATACACACACTCAAATATATATAGATGTGTGTGTAGATATATATACACATGACACATATGTATATCCATGTGTGCGTGTGTGGCATAATGTAATGTATATGAGACCTTATCTTCTAATCTTATTACAACAATGATTGTTTATTATATATTATTTCAATTGATTTTGAATTGGTTTTTTTATATAGTTTTGTAGTTTATTTTTTATATATAAGCATATACATAATTTTTTGGTAGCTCCCACTATGCACATCATTAACACCCAAAAAAAAACTCAATTCAAAACCAATTGAAAAAATGCCTCTATGCTCCATCATACTTCCCACTCTATATGTCATAAAATGTATACATGCCTCTATAATATATTAAATTATGCAATTGATGTGCACATGTATGTTATATGTTTATACTATGTACATATATATTGGTTTCAAACTGGTTTTTATAGTTTTATGATTTATTTTTCATTACAATTATGTGTATACTTGCAATTTTTTCATAGCTCTCATTGGGCATGTCATTAACACCTGGAATAGCTTATTTCAAAACCAGTTGAAAAAATGCCTATATACTCCATCATACTTCCCACTCTACACGTCATAAAAATATTATATATACTCCTATAATATGTTAAACTATGCAACTAATATATGTATGTATGTAGCATAATGTGATACATGTAGATGCTCAAGATTAGATGTTGAAGATGATTCACACTCATTGAAAAAGGCCACAAATGGTATCTTGTCGAAAGTTTCCAATGCAGGTCAAATGACTGGGTGCCACAGTTTCAGCATTAGTGGATGTTTATTTTCCCAGCACCAAAGCGCCTCATGCAAGATCTTCAGCCTATCTCGAGCATTTTCAAAAATAACAATAAAGAAACCCCTTGCACAGGGGTAAAGTTGTACAAAGCCCTTCATTAATGGCTCCCATTTCTCTGATATCCATTGGTGAAGCTCCACTAAACTTGACCGAAAACCCTGAAATCTACCCACTAAATCGAACTTAGAGAAAACTGTGATATTATTGTCAACTTCATTTTCTTTCTCCTCGGTCAAACTTACTGTTTTAGCCTTTGCCAAATGAGTAATCTGCCCCCCGACACCATCCCATCCTCCTTCAACCTTTTCTCCCTTCCAAACCCAAAAGGCCCAGTTGGGTGTCCATGTGTGGAGAGACTTTTCGCTACAGTCCCTAATCCTCCCTCCTTCTCCAAACTGACAAACCCTAGATTTCTGCCTCCTTTTTGGGCAAGTTTCCCATTCTTTGAAGCCTTTGTTGCCAAAGGTAAACGATGCTTGTCCATCCCTCCCATGAAAAATTTATCTCTATTTTCATCAGCAGTTGATCCTCCCAACCATGAGGGTTCGCCCTTTTGGAACCCCTTAAAATCACTGTGCCCAAGCCTTTCTCCATGAAAGCTCTCTGCCTGAACAAGTCAACCATCAGCCTGTGTAGGTGCAGCATCAACCTGAGCCTGAGAAGTCGCACCCACACCACCCGTCATTTTGCAAGGGAAGTCATTTCTCATGCTATATTATTTAGCATGTTTTCCTTGTAAAGAGTCGTCGTCACTGAGACTGCCCAAAGCAGAAGCACAGGGTTCAAAAGAAACCCTAGTTGCGGGAGCTATCAGGTGAGACATCATCTTGAGCAAAAAATTAGAATACACAAAATCGTACAATGTGTTATTAGCATAAAATATTTATTATACAATAAATGTAAAACAAACTATCTACAAATGGGAGTTGTACATCTTAAAATTATAGTGAAGATTTTTTAGGATTATGCTACTCATAAATCACGCACCTAAAAAAGAAAAAAGAAAGAAATCATTTTTAACGTTAAAGATGGCCTATAAGACATATCACTTTACATGTTAATTTTTACATATTGATTAGTTGAAAGGAATAGAAACATGTAAATCCTTGTTATATAGAATGGAAGGATCAAAAGACGTGTAATAAAAATAGTACCATCTCTCATATCACATTAAATGTCTATGCAGTCATCAAAAACTTAAATCTTACCAAGGAGAGACTTAATTTTTTTTTTAAATCTCCTTGATAAAAATCAAGTTTCTATGGTTGGATGGTTGTTGGGCATGTCACATTACCATCACATACCAATACTTGACGCTTAAGCACTCAGTCAGTGCCTTCAATATTTAATGTGGCATATCAGCATGGTAAAGAAAACTTGCAATGGATCTGAAGAAATCATTGGTCTTTCTACATATCCAAGTAATGGAGGTTGCCCAATTAAATGGAGGTTGATGCTCTTTTACATATCTATATGTTGTATGTTGATGAGATCCTCTAATTTATAACAATAATGCCTTCAAGAGAGGCTCATGTGCAAGAAACAAATATATACTACTTCAAAATCATTTCAAATCTTGGTCACTCCAATAATATGTGTCAATCTTCAATGTTGTTTTTCATATGGTTCTCAACCTTTTCAAGAAGGGATGATCTATTATGTATTTCTAATATAGGTTTGTAAAATACTCTATGGGCATCCATATATCCATACTTGTGTGTACAAACATAATCATTGTAGTGTAGTTGTAATAGTGCATAGTAAGACTATAGATTCTTGAAGTTAATTCATGTACACCTATTGTGTTATCTCTGAAGAATATCGAGCAATATGACTACGCATACTTGGCAGTCCAAAATTCACCTCCAATTGAAGATCAACTTGTTGCGAAAAAGACACATTAGATTCTATAATCCATGGTTACTTCAATCTATTATATGCTTTGGACATAGTTTAAAAAATCTTAGCTCCCACAATAACACAAACGGTTCACCATGTAATATGTTACTATCAAGGTTTTGCAACTACTTTCTATACTCGATTCGATCAAGAACTTTTCTTCATAAGGAAGGGTGGTTATTCTAGGAGCATTCACCAAAAAAGGTACTTGTAACTTATTACCTAGGACATTATCATGGTTTATAATAACTATGGGAATACTTATCTAGTTTATGGTACACGAAAGCACCTCCTAGATGATCGTGTTAACACAACGACCATGTATTAATCTCTAGCAATTTTTATACATGCTCCAACAATGACACAAAACACTTTACATAAGAAAAAACACTAATACATTAATCATAATTCATCTAAGCATCATATATTTTCTACCATAATTTCATCAAAGTATATTGCACCTTTTAATCAAACCATAAAGTTTAATTCACAAATCTTATTTTTGCATCATTGTAAGTGTCACTTTGTAAACTTCATATATTGTGATTGATGTGACAATCAAGATAACATCCAAAGGTCTTGTAGCATGTCAAGTCTTTAGGAACATGATAATAATTAGTTTAGATTCACAATTGTCAAAGAATGACAAGTCAAACAATGAAATAGTTCCACTTTCTATAGGAGATGGTTCAACAACATATCAATTGTTGGTGTTTGTGGCATGAATCTATGTAACCTATGCATACATATGTCTATAACATGGGTCAATCAATAATTGAATCAATATTCATGTAATTGAAATATGTGGTAAATAGGTAGATAACAATTGTAATCTTTCGCAAGGGTATGTTATGTACATACTGAATAACTAAATAAAAATACAACATTATTTTGGTTATATATCACTCTATCAAGTTGCAATAAGTTGTCTCATAGAGCTATCTATATGTACACCTAAAACTTCATCTAAATTCTCATCTACAAAGACAACCACTAAGGCCCCGTTTGTTTGTCGGAAGATGACAGGAATATGAGGATGATAACCTGATTATGACCCATATCCACTGTTTGGAACCCTAAAAGTCATAATCGGGTTATCATCTCAAAACCTGAATATGGGCCGAAAATGAGAATATCCATCTTCCAGCTGAAGAGGTGGAATTTGTTTTGATAACTTGGTTTTGGCATTTTATAAACCCAATTTGAGAGGCGGTCGAGTCCGCCATCTTCCCAATGTGGATACGATCTTTTGTTTTGTGGATACGATCTTTTTTTTCGTGGATACGATCTTTGTTTTTGTGCATACGAAAAATTTGGGTAGGGTCTGTGGACGCTTTCGCGGGCTAGTTTCCTGGTTCGACGACAACGTTGTGAAGGGCGTTTGCTTGCAGGTTTGTCTTCAACTCATCCTCCGGTGCATTGATCAAGGTACGCTATCTACGGCATCGACTATTGCTTCTCTGCATTGTGCTAGCCTGTAACTAGGTTTTTTCTAATATGGGTTTTTTTGGTTGGTATCCAAGTGCATTTGTAATATGGATATTTCTGGTTGGTATCGAAGTGCATTTGTAATATGGGTTTTTGTAATAAAGTTCTTTGCATAATATTTTTAAACTTTCTGTGCATTTTTTGAATGTTATTTGTGAATGGTAGAAGAAACCCTATTCTTGGCACGAAGACAATGTTGTTTTCCTCTTTTTTCTGCTCTATTAAAAGTTTGAAGTACACCAACGATATTTCTATGGCATAAAAGAGATAAAATCAAAGGCTTAGTAAATAAATTAACAAAATTTTGAACTGTACCAGCGATATTTCTATGGTCTGAACAGTATTCTTGAAGCTAAAAGAGTAAGGGTTCACTTTGTAAAAATACTGAGAAATAGAAGGGAGATCTTTGTCAGCCATGGCTACACTTGGCCTTTCACAGGATAAATGGAAAAGCCCAACTCCTAGTGGGTCTCCCACAAGGAGTTATCAGTCACCAAGTTGGAAACCTAAAGCTATATATAACTGTAAATCCTGAGAGTCAAAGCCTAGAGATAGTCGAAGTTTCAAAGATATTTGAGTTATAAAAAAGCTGGCCTATTGTCCCATTTTGACCACGACAAGGACTTGCCTATAGCTTAGATTCATGACTTGAGTTTATGTATTCTTGAACTCAGAGACTGATGCAACCAAAAATGTCGAGATTCCTCTTAAATTTATTTCTTTGCCAAACTAAAACGCATTAAATTTACAAATAGGCTGCCCAAATAGCTTGATTAGCTTCTCTGCCATGAACCTCAAGAATCAATTAGAAGGTTAAGATAGATTTTTTTAGCAAAGCATGTTTGGAACTGCCATTATGCCCTCCTGAAAGTTGGCCCTTGTTAAATCTGAAAAATTCAAATTAGCATGTCATATTTGTTCCAATATGACAGTTTGGTATGTGAACTGACTCAGGGATCCATATCAACTTAGTAACCTGTCTTCTTCATGAGAAGCTCAAAGGCATCTAATCACCAAAAAAATTGCATTAAAGCATATAAAAAAATTTGCATTAAAGCATATATTTGGATCTTACACTATCATCCAGAGTTGAATGAATAGTTTGAGAAAGTGTGTAATGTATAGAAGGTCTAAGTAATCTGATTATGCAGAGAGGAAAGTAACAGGATTTTTTAATGCTTTTTTAATTGGTACCCATAGCAGTCCATCATGCTCCATGGAGAGTAACTCCTTATAAGTTTACCGTAGAATACAGTTTTTCTTTAACAAGCAAAGATACAGCTGTTTCAACATTGAATTTTTCCCACATTAGATCTCTATAGGATTGGCAAGGTGTTCTAAAGGTCAATTATGTTGATGTGACTTTCTTGCTTTCATGTTATTTCAGTCCTTTAGATTGCCAAAACATTTCCAGTCAATTGCATGGAAAAAAATGTCTCTCTAAATGTAGATTTTAACATAATTCTTTAAGTATAGCTAGTTCAATCATAATTTTCAGCCATTAGTAATTCCAAATCTGTATTGATGGCTTGCACATTGGAATATCCACATCAATTACACATTAAACAGAATATAATTTGCATTAAATATCAAACTAGAAGTTAATATCCTTTCAAACACTTCAAACTAGGGGGATTTGATGCAGGAGTATACAAAATGCAGTCTACATGTTATTTAGTGAATCGAATTTTGTAATTTAGCGGCTAGCTTATAACAATTAAGATGAGACTAATTTATTGCATAATCATAAAAAGCATTTATGAGAGCATTAGAATAAGCAAGGAAATGGATGTTATCCAACAAAAATAATCTTAGCTCAAGAAAAGTAACTTCACTAGCTTCATTCTAAGCATGTCTTCAAAAATCATATAAAGGAGGATTTTGATACAAAAGGAGCTTGCTTGAGGACATAAATTGAAGCTAATCATTTAAACCTTTTTGGCTTTTGTCGGATATGTATGATAGTATTATTATTTCATGTATGTGTATAGTTCTCCTAAATAGGTCAGACTATTAGCATTTACAGTTGTAGGGTGATTACTATTAGCATTAGGTTTAATCTGGAATCACTTGCAACATTTAAGTCTAATTCCCGCATTCTTATCAAGTCGCTACACACACATTTTGGCTTGTCTTACGATATTTATACCACATCTCTTTATAGTTGTCTAATTTGAGAAATGTAGAAAAAGTGTTTTGATTATATAGAATGTGAAGTAAAATAAAAATTAAATGTATGATATGTAGTATTTCACTGGAGGTAAATCATATGCTTAATCTGTTCCGTTTTGCTATCCGTTTCTGTTTCCCTTAACAGTGAAATATATGGAAAATAGACAGGCACACGAACTATTTGATAGATTTTCCAAAGGATTATAGATTAGACATTCATTTTAAAACAATTTTTTTCTTAAATATTTTAAGCTTTTGCAATGCATAAGTTATGACAAGATTTCTTACTAAACTACTTAAAATGATTGGTATGTATGTTATGCAGATGAATTTGTAAATTGAATTAAAGGGAATGCATTGTAAATGTAGTTATGGAATGATTCAAAATTTAGCGTAATTATGAAATGCAAATGGATAAGCATGGAATATGATGGAATGCATTGTAAATGTAGTTATGGAATGATTGAAAATTCAGCGTGATTATGAAATGGAAATGGATAAGCATGGAATATGGATCAGTCTTATTAGCTTTGTCTCTGTCTCTAAGTTTGAACACCCACTCAACTGTGTAGTTTTTTGAGTGAAACTCATTGACCCATGATTCATGAGTAGTGGTGATGCTCACAGAGGTGAAGCACCAGGACTTCCTGGTAGGTCCCGGTGCTTCACCTTTATGAGCATCACCTAGATTCATTCATTCTCATGAGAGATGGGTTCATGTTGAACCAATAGTCATGAATCATGGGTCAATGAGTTTGACTCAAAAAACTACACAGTTGAATCCTGATAGCAATATCACATACTCATCCACAGTCGTATCCATGAAACAATATATCGTATCCACGAAACAATATAACGGGAAGATTGCGGACCCGACCGAGAATCAAATTGGGTTTATAAAATGCCAAAACTGGGTTATCAAAACAAATTCCACCTCTTCAGCTGGAAGATGGATATTCTCATTTTCGGCCCATATTCAGGTTTTGAGATGATAATATTCAGCAATCATATTCATGAACAATAGTACCATATCCAGTATCATACAACATTATCATATTTAGTATCATATTCAATATCATACAACAGTATCATATTCATTATCATATTTAGTATCATAAGCATGTTCATATTCAGTATCATATTCATGAACAACAGTATCATACAACAGTATCATATTCAATATCATATTCAGTATCATAAGCATGTTCATATTCAGTATCATATTCATGAACAATAGTATCATATTCAGTATCATAAGCATGTTCATATTCAGTATCATATTCATGAACAACAGTATCATATTCAGTATCATACAACAGTATCTGTTGATATTTCAGACTTATACTTAGGGTTTTCAGTTTATAATAATTCCTTTAAAAAATAATTATACACTAATACAAAATTGATAAAGAGAGAGAGTGGATAATACCCGGTTTGTGCTGTTTCAATCTTCTTACAATTTGATGCTGATGATCATCCAGTATGCTGCTCCAGATTTCCTTCTTCTAATGTGTATGAGAAATGAATAAATATTATTCAATGTCTAACTGTTGTAATTATCAAATTCAGATCTGCTTATGGAGTGAATATTCTACACATGTTATGTTTTCTATGTCATCCTATTCACTCCACAAAATACTTATTATATATATGATCAGGTCATGACCAAAAGACACACCTTATCGTCAATGATAAGGGCCGACTTGAAATGGCTAAGTATATTTCACAAAACAATAATACAAGTCATCCCTCTTTAGAGCAATGTTTCTTATCTTCCATTCACATTTTAATACAACATATCGATGACATGTATAATGAGATAAATAAAATAAATATATTATTTATCCCAGGATATATATCATAGATTTGATCTTTCCGAATAGGCCACAAATATCAACAGTATCATATTCATGAACAATAGTATCATATTCCGTATCATAAGCATGTTCATATTTAGTATCATATTCATAAACAACAGTATCATATTCAGTATCATAAGCATGTTCATATTCAGTATCATATTCATGAACAATAGTATCATATTCAGTATCATAAGCATGTTCATATTTAGTATCATATTCATGAACAACAGTATCATATTCAGTATCATATTCATGAACAACAATATCATATTCATTATCATATTAGTTGGTTGTTAGGGTCGATAATGTCATTTTGATTCAAGTTTTGGTATATCTCTTGATCTTGCTATGATATCTTAAGAAAAGAATGAGGCTTTTCTATGTATGTGGGTATGTTTCTATGTATCTATGTATGTATTTATCTATCTAATTGTTTATATGTATGAACTATCTAACCCTATATATCTATGTATGTAGGTATGTATCTATGTAACTATTTATCTATCTAATTGTATATATATGTACCTATGTTTTCAGGCCATTGATGGATCCTATTAAGAATATTGACGTTGTAGAATGGGTAGTTGTGGGGACCACATATTCTCAGTTTCTCACAGCTCTGATTGCTTGTGTTGCCGCAACCACAGCAGTGGTGGCCCTAGAATCTAATGCAGATAGGGGTAAACGATATAGAAAAGGAAATAATTTCTATAGAATGGTTATTCATTCCAATGACGTGGATTGTCATGATCAGATTCGCATGAGTAGGGGAGCCTTCTTTCATCTAGCTACTATCCTAAGGCTGAATGGATCCTTGAAAGATACGATACACTTGACATTAGAAGAACAACTTGTGATGTTCATCCACACCATTGGCCACAATTTGAGGAACCACAAGATTGCCCACAACTTTGGCCACTTAGGAGAGACAATCAACCGATACTTCCACAAGGTGTTGAGGGCTATCTTAGGACTCCACAAGGATTGCTTTCTACCACCTAGTCCAAACACTCCTCCTAAAATTAGTGGGAACGAACGCTTTGATCCATTCTTCAAGGTAATTATTGTGTTGTTACATTTTTCTTGTACATATTTTTATCATTGAGGACTGGTTGACCTTACAATTGATGATTGCATCATATCGTATAGGATTGTGTTGGAGCTATCGATGGAACCCATATACCAGTCACCGTCAATGTCGACATGCAAGGTAAATATCATGATAGAAAAGGCAACCTATCGCAAAATGTTATGGGTGTGTGTTCCTTCGATCATAAGTTTCAGTACTACCTTGCTGGTTGGGAAGGGTCTGCTGCAGATAGTCATGTTCTAGCTTCAGCTCTATCAAGAGCAGATCCTCTTGTTGTTCCCCCGGGTAAGCCAAATCATAGTTTAATAATATGCTTTATTTATGTAGGAAAATATTTTCACATTTCACATATTAATAATATACTTTATTTATGTAGGAAAATATTTTCTAGTGGATGCTGGATATCCCAATGCACTTGGATTTCTTGCTCCTTATCAGTGTACACGCTACCACTTGAAAGAGTTTTCAAGAGAAAATCCAATAAACTCAAAAGAAGAGTTGTTCAACCATCGACACTCCTCTCTTAGAAACTCAATAGAGCGTACATTTGGTATTCTCAAGCAGCGTTTTCCAATCCTGAGGCATGCCACATCTTATCCTATCATGACACAAGCCCATATTGTATTAGCATGTTGCATACTACACAACTACATTACGGTAGAGGATGGCATTCCACCAAAAATTGACATTGAAGAGGAAGATGATCATGATGGGGTAGATGTACCAGTGCTAGAGACATATGGGTTGTCTCAAAATGATAGAGACCAGTGGGCACAATTCCAAAATGATATAGCAAGTAGAATGTGGGAAGAGTATAGATCCTGACAATAGTTGTCCTTGTATGGCTCAACACTACTTGATGGTTTCCTTTTTCTTGTCTTTTTATTTGCAAGTATTGGACTTGTAATGGTCAATGTGTTTTATTTGAGTAAACTGATGTATGAAGATACTTTGATATACATGATGGTTTCCTTTTTCTTGTCTTTTTATCTGCAAGTATTGGACTTGTAATGGTCAATGTGTTTTATTTGAGTAAACTGATGTATGAAGCTACTTTGATATACATGATGGTTTCCTTTTTCTTGTCTTTTTATCTGCAAGTATTGGACTTGTAATGGTCAATGTGTTTTATTTGAGTAAACTGATGTATGAAGCTACTTTGATTAACAACAATTTGTATACACAACATGGCTTACACAAAATCATTGATGAACATGAATGAGATTGCTAACACGAGCCAGATATCTTCTTTGTCGAAGAAGATTATGTGGTCAAAGGACATGGAATGAAAGCTTATAGACTTGCTCCTTGAGCAAGTACAACTAGGAAGAAAATGTGATGGAGGCTTCAAAAAAGAAGCCTGGACCGCAATTGAGAGGTGGTTCAATGCTGATTTGAACCTTAGTCTATCCAAGGACAACTTCAAAAACAAGTTGAAAACTTGGAAGCTTGCATATAGAGTCGTGAAGGAGCTTCGGAATACAAGTGGTTTAGCTTGGAATGAGGCTACTCAGTCCATGGATGCTGAGGACAGCGTGTGGGATGAGCTTCTCAAGGTAGGGTAATCTCTCTACTATTTTGATGGAAATAATATTGCCTTCTTTTTAAGTTAATAATGAAAGACAAAGAACCTAATCCATTTATTTATGCCAACATGCATCGAAGAGAGTTAAAAAATGCAAGAATGTATAAGAGGCAGCCCTTTCATTACTTCACTGAATTGGGTGTAATTGTCGGTAATGACATGGCTGAAGGAAATGCAGCTACCACGGCCCTTGAGTTTGAAGAAGGGAACCCTTTAGAAGAGCCATTTGATGTGAATGATGAAGAGGACGATGTACATCTTGATAGTGGTGTTGATTGGGATGACGAGCCTTATAATTCCACTCAGTCCACTGCAACAGCAAGTACTAGAGGGACTCCTAGTTCATCAGGCAGAAAGGTGGGAAAGAGGAAGAAGGCAAGTCTAGCTGCTTTGTTGGATTCCATGTCCGAAATAATGAAAAAAATAAAAGAGGGCATGAACAATATTCACCTTGTTAAAATTGATGAATCTAGTCATGAGAATGCTTTGACGGATGCCTATAACGCTCTCAAATCCATGCCCGGATTGAGTAGAGGTGTATTCCTCAAGGTATATGAAACCTTCTTGGGTCAACGTGAAAGAGCCAAATGGTTCTTATTGATGACCGAGGAGGAGAGAAGCAACTAGATTGTAGCCACATATGGTGGTTTATAGTTATTTTAAAGGACATCATTTTGTGATTTTAAATGAGTTGGAAGCCTATAAAAGGCTAAAAAAATGACATGATACTGTTGTTCATTTTATGAATATGACATGAAATCTAAATATATGTGTATGCCAACTTTAATTCAATTTTTGCTGAACATGATAGTGAATATGATAGTGTTGTCCATGATCATGATTACTGAATATGATAGTGTTGTTCATGAATATGATTGCTGAATATGATACTGATGTTCATGAATATGATTGATGAATATGATACTGAATATTCAGTATCATAAGCAGTATCATATTCAATATCATAAGCTAAATATGATATTGAATATGATACTGCTGTTCATGAATATGATTGCTGAATATGATACTGAATATTATAATGTTGTTCATGAATATGATTGTTGAATATGATACTGAATATTCAGTATCATATTTAGTATCATAAGTAGTATCATATTCAGTATCATAAGCTGAATATGATATTTTTGTTCATCTCCATTATTAGGGCCCGTTTGTTTGTCGGAAGATGACAGGAATATGAAGATGATAACCCGATTATGACCTTACAAAATATAGTTTTATGAGAAATGGAAGCATTGGATATTTATGTTGGAGCCACTAGTAAGTACCCATCGGTATTTTTATTGTGTTAATTCCTTGGATCCATGCCAAGATTATTTTGTGTTGCTAGTGATTATGTTGGCTTTCACAGAGTGTGCTTGTCATTTTATACTTCATTTTATATAGTGCTCGTTTTCCTCTCCATTATTTTGTGTTGCTAGTGATTATGTTGGCTTTCACAGAGTGTGCTTGTCATTTTATACTTCATTTTATATAGTGTTTGTTTTTCTCTCCATTTTTTTGTTTTTCTCTCCATTTTTTTGTTTTTCTCTCCAATTTTAGGAAACCTTGTTTCTCTCGTCTTTTGAATTTTGAGTGCTTTCAGACATATTAGCTTGCATTTGTTTTTAAGTGGAATACATGAAGGAGTACCACATGATGAATGCTTCATTTAATGTATTGTTAAGGTGTAGTCTCTTAACTATCCATTTCTAGTTCTTCAGACATGATTTTATAAATGTGTTTTGGTAGACAACTGTATTGTTCATGATTTTGTATGTATTAACCATCTTGTTATTATTGTTGCGTTACGAAATTAAGTTTAATAATTCTACTTTGTTTAATGCTCTATTTCATCTTCAATTTCTTTTCATTTTTCATTCATTTTAAAAAACCACGTGATAGGTACAGAAATAGAAATGGATAGTTTTGAGACTACACATATGATAAAGTGAGACTACACATATGCTGACATTAAATATGTTTGAAATAGCTTCTGGATTCGATTTTGTAGATATTTTATGGTCACACTCTATGATCCTTCATCGAGATGGAAGAGATAAAAATGACTGAAAGAAAAGTCCATCATTTTGGTCTATTGCAATCATTTTGGTCTCAAACTATCTATTGCAATCCCGATGATGAATCACAGAGTGTGAACCAAAACTATCTACACAATCGAATCAAGAAGGTATTTCAAACATCGATGCAAAAAATATCCACATATGTTGATAAAAAAATGAGCTATCTAATGATTGTTTACTGTTCATGTTTGTAAACGGTCAAAATTTCTGATGGTACTCCTTGGTGTATTCCATTTAAAAATGAACAAATTTTAGTTTTTGTATCATGTTTACTTTGTAGATGCAGGATTGATCATCGAATGTGGGGCATAAGGGCATAGACCGTGGATCTACTTGCGTTTTCTTATTTAACGGTGTGTTTTCACACCACAAAACCAGTTCATGGATATTGTTATATCTGATGCTATAGTTGTGTCATTATATTTTTTGTATAACTTTTTCAATTTGTACTCATAGAATATAGTCATGTTGTTATAGTGAACAAAATTAGTATGAATGAACAAATTTTTGCTTGATACAGTGCTGATGGCTACGAGGAATGCTCCTATGTGTCACTACGGTGATGGATTGCGTTGTGTGTTGAGGAAGTCACAGACAGAGGACAATCTAGGCCGTAAATTTTGGGGTTGTAAAAACTTCTATAAGGTTGTTAATTGCACAATATTTAAATATTTACAAATAATAAATATTAGTCATTATAGCGAGACTAACTTAGATTTCTATTGTAGGATGGAGGTGGATGCGGTTACTTCCGATGGGTCAATGACACCCCGTCATTGTCTACATCATTAGTACGTTCTACACACAGACCTGTTGTAGATGACGAGTGCAAGAATTGCAAAAGACTCGAGAAAACTATGGCAAAAGCGGAGGCTACATCTAAAGCCAAAATCTTGTTTTTATGACGTCTTCTTTGTGCAACAATCGTACTATTTAGTTTGATCATCGTACTACTTAGTTTGATCATTTTTTGAAGATAGATATATATGTGGACTAGATGACTTATTTATATTTTGATGTGATATGAGCAATGTTATAATTATTATTTTTGTTATAATATTGTTTATGATAATGTATAAAATTATTAAAAAAAGTTAAGTTTACTGTTCAATATTGTTTTTGTTAATGTATAATATTATTTTTTTTTTTTGTTAATGTATTGAAAAAAATATATTAAATTTTGTTAAAGTTAAGTTTATTGTTTTTGTTAATGTATAATATTGTTTAGTTTTTTTGTTAATGTATTGAAAAAAATATATTAAATTTTGTTGAAGTTAAGTTTATTGTTTTTGTTAATGTATAATATTGTTTTTTTTTTTGTTATGATATTGAAAAAAATATATTAAATTTTGTTTATGATTTACTACATAAAAATATAAATTAATATAAAAAAACTATACATAAAGAATGGACCAAAATAATAAATGTATAAAATTATTTAAGTTTTCTGTTCACAAAATTGGAAAAAATATATTAAATTTTATTTATGATTTAGTAAATAAAAATATAAATTAATATACAAAAACTATACATAAAAAATGGACTAAAATAATAAAATATCAAATTAAAAATTAAATTCTAATTCCAAATCAAAATGTAGAACCAAACAGAGAAGATGAATTTCTATCTTCCAATTCCAATTTGAAATTGCAAACCAAACACATAAAGATGAATTTCTATCTTCCAATTCCAATTTCGAAAATGACAACCAAACGCAGAAGATGGATTGTCTCATCCATCTTCCGGGTCAACCAAATGGTCCAAAACATATTCCGAATATACAAAATCAGAATATCAAAACCTTATTATGAGATAATCAGGGTTTGGGGCCTAAGATCAAACATGGGCTCATATTTTAATGAGAATTAGCTCCAGGCTAAAAGATGAATAACTCTACTATGTTTCTAGAATGTTAGACTATATTAGGAATAGAAATAGGAAATCCAGGTTTATGTTTCATGATAGGATTCATGCAAGATTTGTACTTTGTTTAGATCAAATTTGTGCTTATCTAGATTACTTCCATGTTAGTGGATTTATTCTTTATTTAACAAATCTAATTCTACTACTTTCATGCCTTTTCTCTTAGATTTTGTTGAGTTGTTTGATGTTTTCCCTTCTCTAGATAATGGTAGTATTTATAAATACCTTAGAGGGCTAGCATATTGGTAGGGGGTGTTCCCCCAAGTCAACGCTTATGAAAGTGACTTTATGATTGTGCCAATGATCAAAGATGACAAGCTTTAGTTGTGCAAACGCTCCTTGGATGAGTATGCAACTTGGGGCTATCTAGCCAACTAAACCTTGTGATATACAAGGACATTTTTTTATTAAAAAAAACTAAGTGTCCCCTTAGTAACCCGTGCTTTTTAGTTTGTTGTTTACACATAACTTTTATAATTAGAAGATTGATCTTGCACATGGAAAAATGACCCAAGAAAATAGAGTACTAAATTTAGATAATAATAGATGTTTAATTATAGTAAATGTAATAAATATAATTTGTAGAAACAAATATACAAATATGAACAATTATATATAGAAAAAAGTCTAACTTCATGCAAAATCACAATATTTATAATTATATAAATAAAAATTCAAAATTAAATAAAAATTAACATAAATATATACATTTAATTTGTTTTTAAAAAATCAACCCCTCCAATTCTTATCCATACATCAAGTGTTTTTCCTAAAGTATACTTACTCCAATCTTCAAAATTTAGAAAGTAAATGTCATCTCATACAAATGCAAAAAAGTGGATGACATAAAGGCAAGAAGACATCCTGTACCATTCCCCATGGTCTGACTTCAAAACAGTTTCAGTTAACTGACAGAAATCTAAAGAAGATTTGAACCCTAAGCCACTCAATAGATCACAGTTGAGTTAAGAAAACTATGGTCCAGTGCAATTAAACATGAGAGATGAGCAGATGAGCTGCCACGCTGGCGGTTCCAAAAGATGACGTGTACAACTGTTACACAGCATATTCCCGCAATGATGCCCGACACGTAGGGCAAGAAGGCCGCGTAAGCAGCCACTTGTCAATGCACTGGGCATGAAATCCGTGGTTACACTTCGGCATTATTCTCACTTTGTCGCCTGCTGTAAATCCTCCCAAGCATATGGGACAATCGGTTCCTAAGCCCGGGGGATTCGAACCCGGGGCGCCGAAGACCAAACTGGGAATCTCTACCGCAAATTTTCTTCTCATTTCTGTGTCAGTCACCCCTGCGGCCGATTCGTCCGGGGATTCGACCCTGCGATCCCTCCCCCAGTGCAGAAGACATCGGACAACAGAATTAAAGAAGGCGGCGAACAAGAGAGCGCACAGCAAAGCAACGAGCACAATCAAAATATTGCTCCCCAAATTGTTCGTTCCAAAGTGAAGAAACCCTGACTTCTGTGATGTCGTATTACTCTCCAAGAATTTTCTTCTCTGGAATATACACTCGCAAGCCTCGGAGATGCACAGCCGTGCCATGAATTTACAATAAAGAGGAAAATAAAGTCGAATCTTGAATAAAAAAGTAGAAATGGCTGAATCTTGAGGAGTCCTACACATGAACGGTGCGCCGCTTTAGAATCTTGCAAGCCTTGGAGATACACGGCCGTGCCATGAATTTACAGGAAAAGGGGAAAATAAATCACGAGAGGAATCGAAACTTGAAAAAAACGTAGAAAATAGCTGAATCTTGAGTCCTCCTTCTACGCATGAGCGCTGCGCTGGATTATACTCTTGCAAGCCTCAAAGATGCACAGGCGTGCCATAAATTTACTGGAAAAAGGAAAATAAATCACGAGAAGAATCGAAACTTGAAAGATACGTAGAAAATGGCTGAATATTGAGTCCTCCTTCTACGCATGAGCGCTGCCCTGGATTATACTCTTGCAAGCCTCGAAGATGCACAGGCGTGCCATTAATTTACTGGAAAAAGGAAAATAAATCACGAGAAGAATCGAAACTTGAAAAAAACGTAGAAGATAGCTGAATCTTGAGTCCTCTTTCTACAAATGAACGCTGCAACGGATCCGCCGCACTCCAGTTTTCTTTGTATGCTTCGATGGATCTGCCGTACTACAATTAAATTCGTCTGCTTCAACGGATCTACGGCACTCCAGTTTTCTTCGTACGCTTTAATAAATCTGCCGAAGGGAAATTCAACAGATTCGAAAAGGAAACATTTGGAGGCTTCTCTGTGTGTGACAAAGCGAATGTTGATTGACGGAAGAATATAATATTTTTCCAATTCAGAATTCATCGGGAGGAGCGTGATTGAGGAGGTTATGGGCCAGGGTTTATTTAATAAATCCGCAGGAATAGGGAGAAGATAAGAGCGGAGAGTCAGCATTGATTATGGCGGGTCCCTGAATTACAGGATTGGGTAGCTTATCCAGGTCAACTTATCTCTTACGAAATTTTCAGGACCTTCACAACTGGTTTTGCTTTGCAATCTCAGTCGCGCCACTGTTCTAAATTTGTTTCTTCTTTTTGTTCCGTTAGATCTGTCTCGAAAGAATATCTCTCTGATTTTTGTGGTGAACTTCAATGTCATTAAATAATGTTTCCAATATAACAGTGTTCGTACGGTTTTCCAAAAATAGTTTTATTTTTAAGGGAAAGAAATAAGGACTCTATTATTAGTACTATTGTATCAGTTTATGAGTTTTTATATTAACTAGTGATTAAACCAGCTTTTCTACACCAATGAAAATATATTCTATTTTATATTTCATTATAAGTTTTTTCATTTGTAAAATATAGATGCAAATTGTTTAACTTTATAATATTTAGAAATTAATTTTTAATCATCTCATTGGATGAATGCATTTGAAGTCTTATACACGGATTTCTCACATTGCTCGAGTTGTGAATATAATAGTTTATGAAAGTTCTTTTACCTCCATAATCCATCGTTCTCGCCCTATTTTCTTCCCATATTTTGCCTATCGTGCCCATATTCTCGGAAAGATTAACATTTATAGAAACTTCAATTTGGTTTCCACAGTTATTGTACTGGTTTGTTAATATCTTTGTGCGCATCAAAATTCTTCATCAAGAGTTTTTTTCCCCTTTCATTTTTCCTTTTGCATATTTATTAGTGTAGATTTGTGTTTGCAAAAGATTATTATTTTGTGTTTTCACAGAAAATGGTTATGTTTCTTGTAAGAAAGAAACTCTATAATGTATTGCTTAACATTGACATACAATGATTGACATTGAAAGTTGCACATACTTGAAGAAAATAGACAAATTAAATTAAGATATGGCATAAAAGTACATTATATTAATGATTAGGATTGAAAGTATTAATTTAAAAACTTGCAGAAGTTGCACAGGGTGATTATAATTGACTAATCCCTTATGACTGGTAACGTTGTGGATTCAATCTCGTTGTCAGGATGACTTTCCGGTATGGTTGTTGTTTGTTATTATCTTTGAATCATAAAATGTTGGTTTTGATAGACTGGAAAAGTGTGTTCCCATTTGTAAGATATTTCTCTTTCCTATATTTTCTTCGATTTCCAGAAAACTATTTTTCAGAAGTAGAAATTGCTAAACGCACCGTTTGAATAAATTTATATGGGCAATGTTGGTAAATCTAAGAAAAACTGAGCTCGGTGTTTAGTTTAATTTAATACATCATTCAAATATATTACTAATGGCTTGGCCTAATTTCAAGTGACTTTTTAACCTATTGTTCTTCCTAATAGCAAAGCCATAATTTTGATAAAATTAGGTAGCTGGAACTCAGTTTTCCAGTTTTTAGTGGTTTTATAAGCTTCATAAAGTTGTTTTGGTTTAAAGATTTCTTGGTTTTCTTTTTATAAATAAAAATTCTGAAATGCTTCATCACAAATTAGACCTTATAATGCTTAACAGATTCGTTACCATTACCATAAATTTCCACTTACATTTCCTGATAGTTCCTTCTATCATTTATTTAATAAGTCCACCAAAATGATGTTGTTTGTGATCTATCAATCCTCACTCTCATTATTTTGTTTCCAAGATGTGTGAGTACTTGCTTTGGATTCTTGGTACAACGTAGCTTTTTAGTTGTTTATTTTAAAAAACATTTTAGCTGAATAAAATAGAGCCTACAATTGCTTCATTGCGTTTGGCAAAGAATGGGAAATCAAAGATTAACCAAAATTCTTTGCCAAACAAGGTTTGGAAATCAACATATTCATATGATAACCAATCATAACCTTCAGATACTCGGTAAAGTTTAAACAACAAAAGCATCAAAGAGACAGAAGCAACAGATAGGACATTCTTTGCCATTCTCTTGCATCTCTCCTCTGTTCATTAAATTCTTTTTCAATTTTAGGTCGGTGTTTTATTTCTTGTTTGTTGTTCTTTTACCAAAGAAGTCCAGAAATTTTTTTAAAAGTGAACTTTTATTTTTGGACATTATATTTTTTGAATGTCTTTGTCTTGTATTCATGAGAACTTGAAATTTTTAGAAAATATATTTTTCCCCTATTTTTTTGTTAAGTCTTTGATCAAATTAGAATGTTTGGAAACATAATAACGATACTGAGTGGTCCAGGCTTTAATAAGATAATTGGAATGCTATAGCTCAATCCTATAACCAATATTTCATTTAGGCTTTATTAAGACAACTAGAAATGCTACAACTCAATCTTATAACCAAAATTTCCATTAATACTCTAGACATCTTGATTGTTTGGCAACAGAAGAGTGCTACTGAATTTCTAGGTCAATAGGCCCAACCCAAGATGAATATTTAATTGTCAACTATAGATTCAATACAACATTAGCTTTTTCTGTAGGGATTGGAAGCCTAGGACTAAGTTGTGCGTGCATGCGTTTCTATGTGGTTAGGTACTCTTGGACATTTTGTTCCCAACTAGTTATATATTATTATTATAATATAGATTATAATATAAATTAAAATAATAATATTATATTTATAATTATTACACATTCTAAAATATATTATATTATAATTATAATTTATGTATAATATAATAGTACTATATTATATATACAATAATATTAATCATATGTAATATATATATATATATATAAAATAAAATTAGCACTATTGTTATATTTACAAATAAAACTAAGATTAAGGTTTAAATTAATTATAATTTGCAATCAATAATTATCTATATAATTATAATTAAAAAAAATGTTTATTACTACAATTATCATTATATAAAATATTATAATTATATAATTAATTAAAATATCTTATATATTATAATAAATTTATTAAAATTAAGATTAAATTTATATTAAAAATTAAACTTAAAATTAATTACTAAAGGCAAGTACTTGGCCACTACGTGGCACTTGTTATTCATAACAAGAGGTATTAAGAGGAACATTGTAATCATTAATTGATATAGTGAATGAAGATAGATGCATCTTTCATTGTTAAAATAGATGAGGACACATTCTTAGAATCTAACTTTAAATAATTATTATCATCACACAAAATTTAATGTTTCCATTTTATATTAAAAAAACAATAATTAGAGTTAAACAATTGTGATAGATTTCTATTGATTTTCTAATTAGTAAAAAAACCTAACTTCCTTTAATTGTTGTTTTATTTTATGTTAAGATAATAAATTAAGATGATTTTTTTTAATATATAAATATTTTAATTATCTTACATATTATACACTATCAAACTCCTCGCTTTTAATATAATATAAGTAATAGCCATCACAAATGTTCTGAACTAATTAAAAAATATCTTCAATGCACTAAATTTGTAAATTTATAACTAAAACAAGTGATATTGTAATGTGTCATTATCATCCCATCATCAATCTTCACACATTATTTACTTCTAAAATTATAAATTTATTATTTCAAAAAGCTTTTTATATATCTTTAATTGTATAGATAAAAAAATGTCTCCAATAGAAGGGCAAGAAGTTGGTAAAATTGACCTTCAATAAAATAAAAAATTATTAAAAAGAAAAAAAAATCATGTGATAGATATGCTTGTACACGTATGGTTATTATAAAAATTAAAATCAAATAGAAAGCATTAAAAAGAAAAATATCTTAGAAGTTTGCAACCTTTTCCTTTTATCTACATCTTGATGCATAAATGCTAATTTTATATAAAACATTTCAAGTATGATATTAGCACATAAAAATATGTGTCATCTCATATTTAAAAAGAAAAATGTAGTAGGTTAAATTCTAATTTTAATTAGGCATGTTAATTTGATTAGTTGTAGTTAAAGATTGCATATTATAATATTAAAATTACAATACAATAATTGAATTAGAAATAACAAAATAAAACTTGCTTGCATTCTAAAAAAGAAACGGCAAAAACATCGAGATTTACGAAAGCAACAAAATCTGCACAAACGGTAGAATCGCGAAAACCTACTTCCTTCTTCAATAAAACTCGATATGCATCAAATAACCCACTTTTGCTCGCTAAGGGCCCCTTTGGTACCGGAAATCAGGAAATGATGGATTTGATCAAATGTTGGAAATGGTCAAACCATGGATTTGATAATCCGGTTTTTCATTTCTGGATTATGTTTGGATCGTTTGGTTCCATTTTTTGAAACTGGAATTGAAATTTGAGTATGATTTTTTTTTTTGAATTGTTTTAATATTTTTGAATTTAATAATTCATTTTTATTAATGGAATTGAATTTAAAATGGAATCGCAGACCAACAAAAAATTTGGAAAATAAATTCGAGAAAAAATTCAAAAAAATAAAAAATTATTTTTAAAAAAAAAAATTTGAAAAAAAATTCGTCAAAAATTTGAAAAAAAAATAGCAAAAAATTTAAATTTTTTTCAAAAAAATTCGAATAAATAATAGTTACAAACCACCAAGACAAATAAAAAATAAATTAAATCCCTCCCCACACAAATAAAAAATTAAAAAATTAAGTGTAGACATGAAAAATTAAAAAATTTACTTTCCCTCCATTCAAATTCCAATTTTAAATTTCAATTCTACCTTTTGAGATGGAAGATGTAAATGCTCATTTTTGGCAAAATGAGCATTTACATATTCCTATTCTATTTTCATATTGCACTCCCAAATTGAGAATTCGACGAAATGGGAACTAACAAATGCTAATTCCAGTCTAATTCTTGCATTCAAAATTCTACAACCCAGCCACAATGGATTGGGGAGGCACGGTGAAAAACATTGTCTTAGTACTGGACAAGCATGCCCTAGGAAGCAGGGAAGAGCAACAAGCAGAGGAGGAACACACCTAGGAAAATCATCAAAACAAAAACAATTGGATCACAGTGACAAGTAAAAGAAGATGAAAAAGAGTCAAGCATTTCTCCTCCACAATCGCTCATAATCTGCGCCCCTGAAAGATCTCAGAAACCAATAAGACTCCACTAGGGGGAATCTCCAGCAATAACCAAGGGGCTAAAACAAGCTCTTCTCTAACCCTAGCTCCTTTAACAATTAGACCTAAGTCTCTGAATCGTAATCCCTTCACCAATGCTTACATTTCACCGGATAAAGTAGCCCCAACCGTGTCAGCGCTTCAAATAGGAAATCCCTCTGCTAGACAATTTGTTTGTGTTTCCTCGAAGCAAGACAACAATGATTCCTTAATCAACTCCAGGGCATAATATAGACAAAAAAGAGAGCTACCAATAGGGAATAATGTGGATCTCAATCCAATCAAAAGGAATCATTGTTACATACCAATGTCAATAATGTCCTAAAAAAAGAGAGCTACCAATAGGGAATAATGTGGATCTTAGTCCAATCAAGAGGAATCAATTGTTACATACCAATGTCAATAATGTCCTCATTATTAGTGACATCCATAGCGAAAACAAATGGAAGGATTGCCAAGATTTGGGTCTCTTTGCATACTGGAGTGGGCCAAAATCTAAAAACCCCAATCTCATCAGATGGCTAAAAGAATTCTGGGGAGACCAGGTAAGTATCTCTAACTTTTCTAATTAGTTGATTTATATCCATTGTCAAAATAAGAACATTAGAGATTTTTTTTTTATCAGTCCGGCACTACTTTTATAAAGGTTACACAATGAAATTATAAAATGGGAACCAAACTTCAACAAAACTTTGATAAAAAAACTTCAAGCACCAATATGGACCTCTATTAAATCTTTACCTGCAGAGCTCAATCACATAGATATCCTCAAGCGTATAGGCTCTTCCATAGGAGAGCTAATTGGAATAGAGGCAAGTTATACTAGGTCTAATGACATAAAATTTATCATTAACTTGGAATTAGGAATACATGAATTTAAACCTTTAAAGCTAATAATGAATAGATCTATTTATGATTTAAACATTACAAGATTTAAATGACACATTAAAGAAATTGTCAAAATGGATCCAATCTGATCTAGAAATTTTAAGCACATTAACAAGAACTCATCCCTCAAAGAAATCTTTCCACTAATGAATATCAGGAATAAGAACAGGCTCAAGAAGGTTTTAATAGATGAAAGGACACGTGCAGACAAAGAAAGTGAACAAAGAAAAAGCATAGATAAGCTATATAAGTTAGGGGAAGAATTAGAGGAAGAAGAAATAGTAGTTGATGTTGAGGAAGTCATGCAGACACATAATCAACAAACAAGGAAAGGTCAGCCAAGAGAGAAAGATATACATCAAGATATGTTGGAAACTAGCATCAAGGAAAGACTCAACATGGAAGAGGAAATTGTCAGACTGCAACAATGTGACCTCTATTCCCAACTTGACCTATTTGCTGAAGATATCAAAACCAACCTACACACCTTAGATAAATTGACACATGAGATATTGTTAACAAAAAATGATATAAAGGATTAGTTTATACTATGGGAAGAAGCCCATAAGAATCATCTTTAGATGATAAAACAACCTCTGTCTATTATATGCAAAACAAGATGGAAAACAAAGGAGACGAAAGTAGGGGAGAATGATACAAAGAAAGAAGAAATAATTGCAAATGAAGCACCTAATGAACAACTAACAAAGAAGCAAGGGGAAGAGACTCTGCCCAGAGAAAGAAGAGATGGAAAAGAGGGAGAATTAAAACATTGGCTTAGAAAAGAAATAGGGAACTATAGAAATAACTCAGAATCCTGTTGAAGAGAATGAATTAAGGAAAATGGAAAAGGAAGACCACAATCTTTCACATTCAGAATCAGTTATCAAAAATATGCTTACAAATACTTGTGAGAATAAAAAAATAGATGATATAGAAAGCACCTATTAGTCAAGTTAGGATCTAAATCAAAATGAGATAGGAGCTCTAACTCCAAAAATAATAGGTACGCCAATGGTAGTAGATAACACAAAGAGAAACTCAGAACTGGATAGCACCCTCTCACTTCCTTCAATATCAGGAAAAATAGAACATATCACCATATGGAAAAAAGATAAAAAGAAATCATATAAATTCTAGCAAACACCTCTAAATGGGAAAGACCCCTTTGATAGTAAGGGCATGGGACAAGAACCCAACATGAATCCTATCCCCTTTGAGGCAGAAACCTTTATGAATGAAGTAAGGAAGACAGATCAAGTTAGGGAAACAAAGAGCATGAATGATACATAGACATCTTCAAAAACCTACTAGGAGGATTTTTGGGTATTAGACTCAGTGGAACTTGAACAAAGTATTAATGGGAAAAGCAATTCAGATCGATTGGTAGAAGAAAGGGCAGCTATTGAAAATGAGAAAACAAATGTCAGCAACTATATTCTATAAGAAATTAGACAAGAGGGGGAAGAGATAAAAGAAGATCATATTGTGAATAGCCCATAGAAAGCTAATGAGTATATAGATAAATTAGGACTAGGACAGAACATGGAAGGAATTGAATATCCAAGGTGTGGAAAGCAACAAAAGAAGAAAAGAGGAAGAAAATCACTTGCAGAGTTAAGAACGACAATAGGCAATGCAGAGAATCAACAAAAGATTCAAGACATCTTAAAATTAGGGAAGGGGAAGAGCCTTCCCACATCACAATGAGATTAACCACCTGGAATGTTAGGGGCTCAAACGCCCCTAACAAGAAATGCTTACTCAAGCGCAAACTCACTTTATTTAATTCTGAACTTGTTCTAATTCAAGAAACCAAACTAAGTAAAACCGCAAGCGAAAAGCTAAGTAAAAAACTAGGCTATTGGAAAACAAGCATGGTAGACTCTGATGGGGCATCATGAGGTATGGTAATTATCTAGGACCCAAGGGAAAATAGACTTTAATAAACTAGCAGGTAGCAACAATTGGATAGGGGGAAGAATTAAGTGTTACAAGACTGACATCCAATTCATTGTTATCAATGTATATGGACATGTTCCAATAATAGATAAGAGAGTACGATGGAATGAAAATAGAACCTTCACAGATAATTTTCAAATGGACAACTTCTAGATTGGTAGAGACTTTAACGCACTATTAGAACTAAGAGAGAAAACTGGAGGATCACAAGCAGTCACTCAAGTAATGTCAAATTTTAGAGATTGGTTTACCCGAGACAACTAAATTGACATCCCACCAACAAACATGCTATATACTTGGCACAATAAAAGGAAGGTTTTTTGTCAAATACCAGAAAGGTTGGACAAATTTATCTTCAAAGGAGATATGCGTACTTTTAACTTTGTAGTTCAATCAACTATCTTACCGAATGCTGGATCAGATCACTTCCCAGTCAACTTAGAAATAGTGGAACAACATAAGCCGTCTAGAAATCCATTTAAGTGTGAAAAGGTGTGGTTTCTAGATGAGAATTTTATGGAAAATATTAATCAATGGTGGCAAGAAGGTAGTTTTGAAGGTTCTAGGATGTTTTGCTTTGTCTCTAGGCTAAAACTATTAAAATAAAATATACTAAAATGGAACAAAAACCACTTCAACAATATTTTCAAAGAAAAATTGGAAATAGAGGAAGATCTACTAAAACTCAATGAAGAAATCATAAAAAATGGTATGAATAACAACAATTACATAAAAGAGAAAGAATTACTTTCCAAACAAAAAAAAACTAGCAAAGGAATATTTTTTTTGTAAACAAAAATCAAGAGAAACATGGTTATCAGAGGACGGTAGGAACACCAAATTCTTTCACAATAGTACGATTAACAACATAAATATTAACAAAATAACTAGCATCAAGAATGTTGCAGGAAATATGGTAGATAATCCATCACAAATAGCAGAAGTATTTGTTAACTATTATACTGATATTCTTAATAACTATGAACACTCGAATCTATCAGCCCAAAATATCATGCTAAGTACAATCCCAAAGTTAATCACAAATGAGGACAATAAGTTCTTAAATAAGACATTTACACTTGAAGAAGTCAAGGAAGCCTTATTTAGTCTAAACCGGGATAAATCTCCAGGTCTGGATGGCTTCCAAGCTTTTTTATTTCAAAAACGTTGGGCAACTCTAGGGGAACATTTATGGCTAGCAATAGAAGCAACGAGAAAATTAGGTTCATTATTAGTAGAAATTAATAATACCTTCTTATCTCTTATACCTAAGAAACGTAACTATGAGGAACCCAAAGATTTCCATCCTATAGCATTATGCAATGTACCATATATAAAATTTTAACCAAGGCTTTGGATAATAGGCTCAAATTGGTTTTACCTAAATTAATTTTGGAAGAACAAATAGGCTTTGTCCCCAAAAGATCTATATTAGATGGAATAATCATTATTCAAGAGTTCATCCACTCTGTCCAAACTTAAAAGGAGGCTTGTATGCTAATGAAACTTGATATTCAAAAGGCCTACGATAAATTAGATTGGATATTTTTGTGCAAAATGTTAGAAGCCTTTGGATTCTCACATCAATGGACAATTCTTATATTTAGTTTCATCTAAACCCCTAAAATCTCATTGCTTATTAATGGTACTCCGGAAGGCTTTTTCAATATCTCAAGAGGTATTAGACAAGGAGACCCAATCTCCACCTTTATTTTCATAATCATGGAAAAATCATTTGGCAGAGCTATTAAGAAGGGCCAGATGGAAATAAAAACCAAAGGAATCTCAGTTATAGAAGGGATTGCCAACATCACACACCAACAATTCACGAATGACACAATCCTTCCAGGGGAAAGCACACTAGAAGAGACAAGAAACTATAAATAAATTATTAAAACATACATGGAAGTGTCTGGGCAAAAGGTCAATGCAAAAAAAACAAAAATCTTCTTCTTAAATACTATTCCGGCAACTAAGAGAAGTATTTGTCATTTGATGGGCTATAAAAAAGGATCATTCCCCTATAAATATCTAGGTATAAAGTTGGAAAAATGAGTCAAAGATAGTAAATCTTGGAATCCCATCTTATAAAAATTGGATAAAAAGATAGGAAATCGGAAAGGAAAATGGCTAACCAAGGCAGAACGAGTTACAAAAATAAAATCTATTCTATCTACTATTCCAACGTACCAAATATCTTGTCTCCCCCTACCCAAAGGGGTGAAGCATAAAATTGACAAAAAATTAAAGGATCTCTTTTGGAAAGGGACGGATGAGAAGAAAAAATAAGCTTTGATAAAGTGGGAAAATATTTGTAGACCGAAGGAACTAGGTGGATTAGGAATCAAAAACCTGAGTTGGTAAAATGAAGCATTGGGAGTGAAGCTAGTATGGAGAATGTTCAAAGAAAAGGATAGAAAATGGGCACAAATCCTCTATCAGAAATATCTTAATAGTTATGATCCTCTGTCCTTATTTTGAACTATTAACCCTCCCGAAGGATCCAAAATTTGGAACTTTATGATGCAATGCAACCCCCTCATTTGTAATAATTTAACATGGGATATAAGTCTAGGGAGAGAAGCCTTAATTTGGGAAGACTCTTGGGATGGGCTTCCCTCCCTAGATTCCTTTGACCTTCCCCCTAACATTAAAAACACGCTCACTAGCACTTGGGGCATGCATGTAGTGGATTACAAATTTAAAACAAATGAAACTCAAAATGAAATATGGGTATGGAAATCGACTGAAGGAACAAACTTATCAGAACAAGAAAAGAAAATTTATGAAAATTTCATCAAACAAGGCCAACAAATCATAAAGAAAGACAAGGTAAATTAATTTGGGGAGCTTCAAACAAGGGTATATATAACGTCAAAAAGGGTATGAATTAATAATCAATTCACAAAGATGGGATCAGATAGACAGCCCCCTTGCCCTATGTTGGGATTCAACATGCTTACCCAAGGTAGGTATCTTTCTATGGGCAGCTCTACAAAAGAGAATACTCACAACTGATAGATTCACCAAAATGGGCTTTGAAGGCCCCTCTAGATGCCCCTTATGTAAAGCAAACTCAGAAACAATTAAACACTTACTATTTCAATGTAAAATTGCCAAGGAATGTTGGCAATGACTAAGCCACAAACTCACCTCGGTGACAACCCTTCCAAATAACCTCTAAGAGCATCTTTAGAGTTGGCCCAAAAATGGACAATCCAAGATTTATAACGGCTTGTGGAAAATTTCCCCCTCCATCCTATTATGGAAAATATGGGAGGAAAGATATAGAAGAATTTTTAATAATGAAGAAATGAACATAAGATCCTTTCTAAACAAAGTGGAGGCAACTGTAACAGAGGTCATCAACAACAATCTTAGGAATTCAATTAAAGAAGAAGGTACCTTCTCAAACTGGGATGCAGAGATGCATAAAAACTGGAGCAAACTTATAAATCCTCCAATAATATACCCCAAAGCTAATAAAAAAGTCAGAGAGAATTGCAAATGGGAACCCCCTCCATTAGGATGGGAAAAAATTAACTTTGATGGGGTGTATAGAGGTAACCCTGGAAAAGCAGGATCAGGGTGTGGCATCCATTCGAATGACGAAACTTGTCTAGCTAGACGGGTGAAATTTCTAGGATCCACTTCGAACAACATAGAAGAATTAGAAGCCTTGATAGAAGGTCTAAATCTAAGTCTAGAGTTGGGTATCTCAAATATTATCATAGAAGGGGACTCCCAAATTGTATTAAATGCTATTAGGAAAAGTACTCCAAAATGGAAGCTCAACTCCAAACTGGAAAAAGTTCTATCATTAATGGATAGGTTTGCAAAGAACAAGATCCAACACATCTATTAAGAAGGGAACAAATAAGTAGCTATGTTAACAAATTTAGGTGTCTATGACAAAGATATGACAGACAAAATGAACAAGCAATTAAACAAAAACCTCATAACTAGCAAGAAAAGAAATTTTTTACAATTAAAGTAAGACAAACGGATATAATCATAACATATATACCTCTCATGATATCCCATAATGAACTGAAGTAAAATAAGTAACAAATCTAATAAAGAATAAATGCAAATGCAAATTAACATAGAACATTTAAGGTAATGTGTCGATGAATATTAACATGGATAATTTGTATCATTCTAGTCTTAATAACACGACGACATTAAAAGATGAAATTGTAAAGCCCAGTAAATAGGATAAACATTGCTTCTTCAGAAGTTATCATTGATTTCCCAATCAAACAACACTACTCCAAACGTTAAACTTCTAAAGAGGGTTAAATCCCAAGTTTCACATATAATCAAGGAATACTTTGTTATAGACTAATCATTAGGAAGTCGTATAATAATAACCTTCTCCTATTTTATTGACCTCCTTCAATAGACCCATTTAGTATGGATATATCAAGACTCTATCTAATCCCCCTTGGATCACAGATCGACAAAATTAGACCTCTAACCTGCTCCAAAAGATTGATAGTTTTTACTTCCTCTCCTATTACATAGAAATACCAAATCTGATCAGAAAGGCTTAACTATAATTTTAATAGGTTTGTTTTCAATTTTAAAATAATGGGTCAAATAATTGCTAATAATTTATGACTTCAAACTATAAGTTTTTGTAGTTAAAACCAAATTATTTGAAAGAAGAAACCCAAGGGTGAACCAAAGTATTGAATCATGTTTTAGATAAGAGAAATATTATAAATGCCTTCAAAACAACTCACAAAATCGAAAGCCAATCTTCAAATGCTAATAGAAACAATAATAACATATCCAGCGATAAGAACCACATCATTGTAAAGTCTAAACAATTACACATTAGAAATTCAATAAACTCTAATGGAATATAATTAAACCATTCCCAAAAAACTAGAGTAGCCAAGATCCTTACATTATAGTTTGTTTGTTGATGTTTATGAATAACATTTGCATGTGAGTGGGAAGCTTTCTTGAAGATGCATATATTCACGTAGGAACTCAGGAATAAACAACAAAAGTAGCCAAAACTCGCTAGTTCAGTGCAGAGAGAGGCTCTAATAAATTGTGGTCTTATTTCGGTGATCTAATTGATCTCTCAACAAACCCAAAATAAGGGATCTTTTAATTATACAAAAAAAGATGTAAAGGAAGGAATGCCTTCCTAAGACCCCAACTATGACAGGGGCACCTATATATAGAATCGATATAATCAAGATACCTGGATTCAAATGTAAAGAAGGGTAATCCCTTCAATAAGTTTTGGAAACTGGGGTATGCCCCTTTTAACATTGTATTTATGTATAAGACTTATGTCCTGGGAAAGACTAGAGGCTTTCTTCTCCATTCTTTCCTACCAATGCTCGCTTGAACGAAGACTTTGTAATCTTTCTTTATTAATATAATCTATAAGGCTTCATCCTTTTACCAATAAAAAAAAGAAGTTATTTTCATTCTAAATTTGAAGTAATATTCTAGTTGGGTAGAACAAAGATAATCTTTTTTATTCTATTGAGAAGTTGAAGTTTGATCTTAGGGTCCATTTGTTTTGTAGAATTGGGATGGAATTGGAATTTACATATTCCATGTTTGTTTCTCAAAAATGAAAATGGATTAGGCATTTGTGTATTCTAATTTTACCCCAAAACCAACATTCTTATCTTTTTCCTAAAACTTGAAATTGGAAAACGAATTCCAATTCCCACCCTTTGATGATATTTGCCCCTCTCCATTGTTTCCCTCTCATTCTTCATTGTTTCCCTTAGCTTCTTGTTGCCCCTCTCCATTGCTACTCTCTCCATTGTCGTCCCTCTGTGCTTGAAGGAGATGGTGAGAAAAATTCCTCTATGTATTCAATATTTCACTAAAAAATGACAAATAAATGTCTCTTTTTGAAGGAGTTGGTGATAAATATGCATGAATAAAGGTTGCTTGTTCTTTTTTAAAAGATTTTGTTCTTGTTAAAAAAATAAAAAATAAGCATTATCGCACACTATCTACCCATTTTCTAGGTGGTATTCCAATTCCAAATTTATGGAACCAAACACAGAAAATGCATCTTCTCACTCATCTTCCAGGTGAAAAAAACAAGTTACAACCATATTCCAAAATTGATTTTCCAAATTTAAAATTCCAATATTTTTAAATTCCAACATTCTTATATTCCAGCAAACAAATAGACCCTTATCTCACAAACTTATGATCTTGGGTAGACAACTTGAAACAAGATGTCAAAGTAAAAATTTCTCTTTGTCAACCAATTGATTAGAGAAAACAACCACTTTATAATAATGTGGTGAGTTTTTCAAAAAATGTTTTAAGTTCCTCTCAAGAAAATATAAGCCAAAATATATTAATAAATTAATAATTCAACTTGTTTTAATAAACTAATAAGTTCTATTTTTAACCAATTGATTAGAGAAAACAACCACTTTATAATAATGTGGGGAGTTTTTCAAAATAGACTTTAAGTTCCTCTCAAGCAAATCTAAGCTAAATTGTTTTAATAAATTAATAAGTCCTATTTTTAACTAGTTAAGTCAATTAAAATTAATGGCTATCTAGTCCCTACGATGCATTGATGCATAAATTACCCTCATACACCATAAGTTATACATTGGTGCATCCTACTAGATAGCTACATCCAACTAAAATTACATAATAAGTCTTATTTATTTGTGTCCTTAAGAGACCCAAGTTCCGAATGTAAATAAATGTAAATAATTGATTGGGGAATCTTCTTTGTATTTGTAAAAAATAATTTTTAAATGAAGATAAAGTTTCTTCATTTTATGTTATGTTTTTATGAGTCTACTTATTTTAAGTATGTATTTTTTAATTATAAGAAAAACATAATTTGAAATCTTTCCTTATTTTAATGAAGTAGCTACTAATTTAAAGGTTGTGGAAATAAAAGGCCCAAAAAAAAAGTAACTATTGTATATTGTCAAAATTGTCACATGACTTCATAAGTTTCTTTCCCTTTCTTTACATTTGTCTTCTTTCAAAAAATAAATTAATTGCACAAATTGTTTATAATTAAAGGGCAATACAAATTTTGAAATCCCTATTACAAAATCTTGCCCAAAGGAAAAAATAGTCAATTGACAAACAAACAATAACTAACACAAAGAAACCTAATTCCTAAATTAAAGAAAAATCAAGAAGCATTACTACAACTTCTTCAAGGTGCTAGCAACGTAGAAGCCATCATGTAGTTCTGCAAGGCCAAGAAACTCAATCTTCTCTTCCTCATATATTTTCTTCTTGATGCCATAAGTTTATAAGATTGGACCCCTTTGATCATTGTGCTTCACCTTTTTACCTTTATATGTGTAGCCTTGGTCCTCCTTCCTAATCCCAACAATGCCAAAATCATAGACATGTTCCTCACTTTGCTCCTTAAGCTTCTCCATTCAAATTCAAATGCCCTTGGTATTATTTTGGATGGTGCAATGGCTAACCTTCACAACTATCTCCTAATTCTGGCTAATTTCATGTGACTTCTCCTCCACACCCATTATCCTTTTATCACAAACATTTCTCAAGTTGAGAAGATCCTTATTCATCTCTTCCATTCTAGGAATAATCTCCCAAACATGAAGAATTTCCTTGTTCATAGCATCATTCAAGTCTATCCTATTAGACACACAAGTATACTAGAGGTGGGGATGTGTTAGGGGTGAATAAGTATATGCATGCCAAAATCACTTAATAAACATTAGTTAATATTAATAACTTCTCCAATCAATATATCCAGATTTTGTCATTCTAAAACAAACCTCATTGGCCAATAGAACCCAGATATTTTCCACTTGGTGTATCTCCTCCATCATAGAATAGTAGGGGGCCACCCAATTGTTTGTTTGTTTGGTTGAAATGCCTATTAGAATAATAGGGCAATGTCATTTTCTGACCCAACCAGGAAGTTTTTTCTGCAGCTCCAACTATCATGTCCAATGATCTGATATCGATATCTAATCAAATGCCTCCAAAATATGGTGACCAAACCTAGATAGATAGATGGATTCAAGTTGTAGCTTATCAAGTAAAGATCATAAACACATCCACACATATAAATACTAGATGTTCATAGAAATCTAGAAGGGAAAAATTACAATAAGAGTAGTTGCTTTGACCTACTACCCAATCCTAGCCTAAAACAATAATATATCACTTACAATATGAACTAGGCACCAAACTACTAGAGACACCGATCACCAATTTTATTTGTAGGCACCAACCTACAAGTTACATTAATCTCCTACACTAAGATCTAAGAACACAGAGTAAATGAGACCTCAATATCAACAATAAGAAAGATATATGAAACTTTGAATACATTAATACTCAACTTCCACCTAATTTGATCATTTTTAAAACACTCTCACATAGTTCATATGATATTATGATTAAAGTGCACAATGACTAAGATGAAACTCGCACTAGATCACTCACATATTAGCACATTACTGCTCCTCTTGGGATATTTATTTCTAGCTCTCAAAAAATATCCTCGATCATCTATATGTATGCATGACATTAATTATTATATTCATAAGTTAGCCTAAAATAAATATGATCACATTTACAAGTTGGCCACAAACATAACCCTTAACCAAACGTGTTACAAGCTAGGTCTAAAGGCCCACACATTAGTTTATGTTAGAGTTTTAGGTGACTTTACAACACCCCTAGGATCAAATAAAAGACAAAGATAACTTCCACAAGAGAATGGCAAGATGGTTGCATTAAGTTGCAAGAATGATATTAATAATGGACATAATTAAAATGTACATAATAGGCCTACTTATATAGGAAGGGCAACACGAGACAATGATAAGAAGAAGATAAGTCATCACCTATATGAGGTGGAATCACATGTCCACCAAAGGTGGATCATCCTCCATCATGCAATGGAGTATGTGGAACATGTGGAAGATGATGATGTGATATGTGCACTAAAGGTGGATCTCGCACATAAAGTGGAATGAGATAATTGCTATCACCACCTAAAGTGGAATTTATTCTACACCATGTGCTAATATAAGTGCAAACTCCTAGGTGTCTCATATGAAAACTACTATGAAATGCATTATCCTAAGTAAGCTTAAGAAAAGTGTAATTAGGGATATTTAATTATACCAACACCTCCCCCCCCCCCCCCAACCTTAAGTTCAACTTAGGGGAATGCACTTAAACTCACAATGCAAGATGGGTCTCGACTATTAGGCCATGTTAGGTACCCATGTACAATATACAAATGCAATCTCTCCTAAAGAAGAGAAAGGGAGAAAACCTCACAGGACAAAAATCCCCTCCAAATTATTTCATGAATCAATCCATATCTAAATGAAATGAGGAAGAAGGTCTCCAAATATGCATCTCTAAAGACTGAATATGTATCTTCAAGCTCAAGGAATCCATCACATCATCAAGTTGAACCATGAAATGTGACAAACCAAGTGAAGGAGAAGAATCAAGAATGCCAAACTCCAAAGAAGGTGAAGAAGTATCTCCAAATCCAAGTGTGATGAAACATTCATCAAAGAGAAGAGAAACCCCCTCAAGTATGTCTCCTGATTATGAAATGTGAGACTTCACAAATAATGAGCCAATATTTTGCAAATAGGAATCCCAATCACAAAGACAAATAGATATCTCTTGGAATGGCTCACTGGAATAAGCAACAAGAGATGAATGTATGATCTCAACAGAAGAATTAGGAGTTGTAGGTGGAGTCAGTGGATCATCCTTACTCTCAATATATGCATTATATTCAATCTCATCTAATGTATCATCATCATAAGGAATATTATCTTTATCATCAATTTGAAGGAGACAATCTACAATAAGATCATCTAGGAAAGGAGGAACATGTGGATCTCCAACATGCTCCCAAATAATGGTCCAAGCTATGTATGGACAATAAATACCATCAATTTTTTAGTCGAATGCATGGCGTAAATTGAAACTAAGACTCAAACCAAGAAATCCTATAATATGACCATTTTTATCTTCCTAAACTATTTTCTTCCACTTTGTCTTTGTCTCAGGTATGACTCCATAAAGATGAGGCTCGAGATTAAGCCATCTATAATGTGCAATGATTCCTTTTGCCCATGACTAATAATTATCCCTAGTCAAAGTTATTATAGAAGGATGTGTTCCATATCCCCTGATTACATCAATGATACACTTCTCACATTATAAATTGAGATCAATAATTGATTACCCCCCACAATCAGGTAATAATATACTTAGATCACTGTGAAAAATACCAAACTAAGGTCTATGCATTACAATTGCAAAACTAAGCTAAATTCTGTGAGTAAAATTTCTGATCACACTCACTATAATTTGATAGAAATATAAAATACAGAAAAAATTATGCACTTTCAAAAAAAATTACACCTGAAGAGGAGTTCGTATGAGCCCAAACAAGGCCTTGGAAGTAGCAAAAAACAAGATTTGCAATTTAAAAAAAAATTAGGAATAGAGATTAGAAATCGCTTGCACCACTGTATGGAGCACAAAATTATGTCGTAAAACAAAACAAAAAAAAACTCTTGAAAAAAAGAGTTTGAATGACTAAGATATTACTATTTGAAAATTGCCTCCATGATTATTTTTTCTGAATTGTTGTTGTCACACCTCCAAAACTCAAATTGCTCTAGATTTGGCTTCATGTATCCAATTTGGATGAACCAAAAGTCTATTTGGTGGTTTTTGGGCCTTCTAGATATGATGCTAACCTTTGATTTGAACCAACAAGCTCTAGCCTTGACCTATTATAGAAAGCCACAAATTGTAGTGATGATGTTTGAAAAGCCTTATTCTACACCTATAGTTGAATCAAGCCAGATTTACACCTCTTGAGAAGGAGTCTTCACACCTTGAGAGCTCTAATACAATGTTAGAGTTTTAGGTGACTTTATAATACCCTCAAGATCAAATGAAAAACCAAGATAACTTCCACAAGAGAATGGAAAGACAATTGCATTAAGATGCATGAGTGAAACTATTGATAGTGGACATAATTGAAATGTTGTACATAATAGGCATGCTTATATAGGAAAGGTAATAGGAGACAATGATAAGGGGAAGATAAGTTATCACCTACACAAGGTGGAATCACATGTCCACCAAAGGTGGATCATCCTCCATTATGCAATGAAGTATGTGCAACATGTAGAGGATGATAATGTGATATGTGCACTAAAGGTGGATCTCACACATAAAGTGGAATGAGTAACTACTATCACCACCTAAAGTGGAATTTCTCCTACACCATGTGATAATATAGGTGCAAACTCCTAGGTGTATCATATGAAAACTAGTATGCAATTCATTATCCTAAGTAAGCTTAAGCAACGTGTAATTAGGAATATTTAATTACACCAATACTTTAGAACAAGGGACATCTTGTCCCAATGGTCACCAACACAATGTTGGAAACTACAATTGAAACAATTATTATATTGTCATTGATGTCAAACCTTAACTAGTGAGACAGTTGCTATCTAGTAGAGTACCATATCTTTTGATTGATGAAGAGGATTTGAAAAGAGGATATAACAAGAAGAGCTAGTGGAAAGGTTGAGTTATGAGAAACAACAATGGGTACTTGATTAGTTGGTATATTGACAAGGTAATGAGTTGTTTATCTATTACACTAAGTGAAGAAGATAATTGATTCAAAGCATAGAAGATATGAGGAAAGAAAACCTGCAAGCATAGGCTTGATCGAGTAAAAGAGTATAAGATTAAGAAACTTATGTGTAAGTGAGTGATGCTAGTGTCGACCGAGCACTAGTATAAGTTGAGCAAATTTAGTGTTGACTGAGCATCAGTAATTATCAAGTATCAGATAATTAACCAAGCGAAGACAGTAATTGTTGAGCAGAATAGTTTTAGCAATGACTGAGTTATCTAGTGAAGACCGAGCAGATGAACACATTGATGACGGAGCGACAATATTTTATAGTTTGTAAAGGGATTGAGATTCTCAGTTGACATAGTTAAATTCTTGGAATATATAAAACATGTTGAAGATAAGGATGAATGACCTGGAGTATTTAATGCATGGTAAACCATTTTCTTATGGATTAAAGGAGAAGTTTTAATAAGTATCTAGAAGGAAAAGAAGGTGAACAAAATGTTGGAAGGATTCAATGAATCTGACCTAAACCTAAGATCTATGGAGATGATTAAGCAACAAAATATTAAACTAGCTAATCAAGGAGGTATGAGGATGACCTAATTGTGGGTTAGATAAGAGGTTGATTTAGTTGATTGGCGAACCTAAGTAGAAGGCTGAGAAGAGCTAAGAAGAGTTGTGAAGTGGTTGCTTGAAGGATTTCCAAGAAGATCAGAGATAGAGATGAAAATGAAGGCCAATTAGTGGATCAACATATGAGCTACATTGGATCTATATTTGCAAAGTGATTTGTATGAGTTAGATCAAAACCTACTGTTACTTTCTAACCATTGCATCAATCAAAATCCTTTAATCAAGGTTGACCTAATAGTCATTTGTAAATCCTTTAATCAAGGTAAAATTCTAATGGGATGTTCTTAAGCCCTCTAACAAGGCCACTCCTAACAGGGTGATTAAATCATTTAACAGGGTCACGCCTAATAGTGTGTATTGTAACCTTTAACAGGGTTGGCTCCTCACAAAGCTCACTTTAGAAGAGTGAAAATTTGGTAGCATGTTAATGGTGGTTTTTCCCAAATTGGGTTTCCACGTTAAATCCTGGTGTCATACTTATGTGAATGTTATTTGATGTGTTTTATAGTTAAGAGTTTTGTATTCTACAAGTTGATTACTTTTGGACAGTGGACTGTAGGTTTATGTTACTGATTATATTCTATAGAGACCGAGCTGATTTCTAAATAGATCTAAGTTGGTTGAAGTATTGAAAATTTGAATTGGTACATTTGACCTGAGGATAACTGATTCAATCCCCCCTCTTAGTTGTTATAAAATCATTCTAACACACATTATCTTTGGAGAGCATCTGCATTACAATCTTTTGGCACATCAACCCAGTCGCCCAATTAACTAGTCTCCATTATGGACAATTAGTTGGTGCAAAAACTCAATGCACACTTCTAATGGGAAAATTAATCCCCTATCAAGTAACTTTTCATCATAAGGGAGTCTTATTTGATTATCAACCAGGGAGGTATGTACTTGGTTGGTACTGGCACTATATGTGCAACAAATAATTTCAAGTTTTTATTCAATGCATAAAATAATAACATTTCTTAATGAAAAACAATAACAATAAAGGAAATCTAACACTAATTTTATTCACACAGTAGTGGTTGCAGGTGTAACTGCATAGGTTTGGTTGTAATGCAGGAGCATCCAAGTTGTAAGAGCATTCTTGCATCACCCAAAAATATTGTCTAGTTTTTCAATAAGGGATAATTTGGGTAGGGTCACTATTTTTGGCAAGTTTACTATTTTTAGTAAGTCTTTTGTTTGAGAACAGATTGTTTCAATTTCTTCCCTAGAGGTTCATTTTGGATAAATAAGCATGTTAGTAAAGTTTCATGGTAAGATCAAGTTTGGTTTTGGAGACATTGAATTTTTTAGTTTTGGTGGGGTGGTATGAAAAAATTTGAACTCAGTTTTGAAGGCCTTAGAGGCTCCAGAAGGGGTCAAAACTTGTTTGGGACAACACTTTGTCATCCTAGCTATAGAGAACTTCAAGAGGTTTCTGAAATGGGGGTTATAATAGACAATTTGGTACATGGTTGATGCAATCAAGGGAGGAGAAATCCCCAAAGAAGATTTCCAACCTTGCAGCTAGAGATTACATAGTGGAAATGAAAAGACAAGACAACAATAACACCAGAAAGTTACAGGGAATCAAATTTCATATGACTAAATCAACCCTTTGATCCTTCACATGTCTTCTCTATGCTCTATCTCTAGCATCCCAACACTCCTAAAAAAAGAACTACTACCTAGATTATATACAAGATCACCAACCAAAAGTCATCTTATCACAATCTCCAAGATAAAGAAAAAAGTGTTTTACAAATATATAGGTCATGACTTAAATCCATAAGATCATCAAAAAAAAGTATATCATGATGTGTGATTGTACAAGAAGGTCGAACATGAACATAAGAACATCAAACAATGTGCCATGAGAAACCGCAAACCGTGAACCTTCACTGCAAGTCAGATCTTGCTACCCTAGTTGTTAGAACAAGAAACCAATATAGGACAAGACCCAAACATAAGATAATTTTATCTAGAAACATCATATCAAGATGCGGTCATAGACATAAGATCTTCATGATGTCAAGAACACATCATAGAAATTGCATAAGATGACGTGCCAACTAGATCAACTACACCTAAAAACAATAAAAAATGCTCAAATGGAACAATAAACAAGCAAACTGAAAGGAAATATTTTTGGGTGATGCAAGATTGCCAACAACCCAAGGATTCTCCTACATCAAACACCCTAGGTTAATACAAGATGTTCCATAAAGGATTTATAAACATCTGATAGGATTCAACACATAATCCCCATGTTCATTCTTAACCAACATATCCTCTTCATCAAAAGGAAAATGACTTCTCTGACTTTGCTCATGACTACTCCTACTGTTATCCTACAACAACTTCTCAGTCTCTATCACTGATATAATCACAAGATTATATTTCTCATCTGATACCACTCTTCTAGTGTTCTATTGTAACATCATTTGGTTGTCACCAACCTTCAACTCTACTAGTTCAAGTCATCATTAAACTCATCATCAACTATAACATCTTAGAAACCTTCTTAGCTACCTGCTGCAAATCCATCACTATTTGATCCAAAACAATCTGATCTCCTAAGGTGTAAGTCTCCATCACACTCAGGTTCTTAGCTTTCCTTCCTTCCTCCATAAAGGAATTAAAGTAAACCTTTTTCCATCCTTCATGATAGATACCACATTCCTTCAACAATCATGAATAGCTCTAGTATCATACTACCAAGGTCTTCCTAACAAGAGATGACAAGCACTTATGTTAACCACATCACACAATGCATCATCATAGTATGGACCAATATTGAATCTAACCTAGCATTTCTCTTTCACCTCCACCATGTGGTCATCCTGAAACCAACTTATCCCATAGGGACAAGGGTCTTTAAGTCTCCTAAAACCCAACTTCTATACCATCTCCTTTGATACAAGGTTTTTTGTACTACCACTATCCATAATCACTTTGCAACATTTACCTCCTGACTTACAGATTGTCTTAAATAATTTTTGTCTCTTCTCAGGCTCTAGTTCTTTGGTGCCACTAAGTTTTGTTTGTCCTTTCTAGAACTACCCAAATATTGGAAATCTCTATGTCCAATATTTCCACATTTTAAACAAGTGCCTTTGAAATCCTTGTTGCCTCTACTCCTGACATGAATCTTCTGATCAGGTTCTTCTTCAATCATCAATTTATCCTTGCATTTATCATTCACCAGTTTATCCCTAACCCTAGGGGTAACTTGTCTTCTTGTTAACTTATCTTTTATCTTTAGAGTATATTGATAAGCATCTTCAATGGTACTAATCCTCAGAATACTTAACTCATTCTGAGTATTAATCCTCAATCCATTAACATACATGGCCACATTTTCCTTAGATGACTCTTTTTGCCTAGATCTAATTGTCATCTTGTAGAAATCCTCAGTATACTCCTTCATAGTCAAGTCTTTTTGCTTCAAATTTAGTAACTTCTTGATCAATTCTAGTTCATAATCTTCATGTATGAACTTAGCCTTAAGTCTAGAAACCATAACTCTCCATCTAGTGATATTAGTTTCACCATTATCCTCTCTATATGTATGCAATTCCTTCCATGATAAGGAAACATTACCTTTTAACTTAGTATGTGCTAACCTAACTCTCTATGGATCCTCAAGATTTTTAATTTCAAATTAGTCTTCTAGTTCATTAATCCAATCTATCAATTCCTCTAGATGCAATGAACCAACAAAACAAGAAATATCTATTCTATGAATCTTACCCATTTGTGTCATAACTCTCAACAATATTTATTCTTTTGCAGGGATCTCAACTTCTACTATTTCAAGATCTTCAGAAGCCTCCTCATATTCATCTTCAGTCTCAGGATTCCTCCTAATTATAGCTAAAGCATTTCAGATTCATGTCCTCTTTTCATTTATGAATTCCTCCATCATTTTCTCTAGCCTTCTAGGATGCATTCTTCAAGGTGGCATGTTTACATGGATGTCAATATTAAATATCCTCAGGTTCAACGATATGATCACCAATGTTGATTTCCCTAATCTGATCCAACAATCTACCAACACCAACAATCTACCTCAAGCAACTAGGTCAACTGATAACCTAGAAACTATGAACTCTCACCTTCCAATTACTCACCAATCCTTGTGGTAATATCTTCTACAATTGTAGGTCATATCTCGCTACTATCACCCCACAACCATAAATTTGAAGATCCACAACTATTGAAACTCGATCTATCCAATCCCTTAATTGGTGTCACCCTCTACTATGTTTGTCAACAAAAAAACCTATTCCAAACCACCTTGCGCAAACCATCGATTGATGTAGGTCAAATCCTCAATTATGCTTCCCCACAAACAACAAGTAAACAACTTCGCAAGCTCAGGAATCTAGATCCATAAACCAAGAATCGCAACCTGGCTCTGATGCCACTTGATGCAGTCAAGGGAGGAGAAATCCACAAAGGAGATGTCCAACCTTGCAGCTAGAGATTACACTGTGGAAATGACAAGACAAGACAACAATAACACCAGAAAGTTATAGGGAATTAAATTTCATATCAAAAGCACTCTGACTTCATACATGTCAAGCTATATGTCCTACCTAGTTGCAACCTTATAATATGACTAAATCAACCCTTCGATATTTCATAGATCTTCTCTATGCTCTATCTCTAGCACCCTAACACTCCTAAAACAAGAACTACTACATAGCTTATATACAAGATCGCTAGCGACAAGTCAGCTTATCCGATCACAATCTCCATGATAAAGAAAAAAAATGGTTTACAAATATATAGGTCAAGACCTAAATCCATAAGAACATCCACAAATAAGTATATCATGATGTGTGATTGTACAAGGTTGGCCATGAATATAAGAACATCAAACAATGTGCCATGAATAACCAAAAACTGTGAATCTTTATTGCAAGCCAAATCTCGCTACCCTAGCCATTAGAAAAAGAAACCAATATAGGATTGGACCCAAAAATAAGATAACTTTATCTGGAAATTGAGACACAATCATAGCCATAATATCTTCATGATGTCAAGAACACATCATAAAAACTACATAAGATGACATGCCAATTGGATTGACCGCACCTAAAAACAACAGAAATTGCCCAACTAGAACAATAAATGAGCAAACTGAAAGGAAATATTTTTGGGTGATGCAAGATTGCCAACAACCCAAGGATTCTCCTATATCAATGGTTCAAAAGTTATGGAATTCAAAATTTGTGCCATCAAGACTCAAGTTTTGATACAAAAGGAAGAGAGAGAAAAACCACTTAAGGATGGAAATTGAACTAATGGGTGCCAAAATGGGAAAATTTTACTTTCTATAATGTTCTAAGGTGGTTAATTGTGTTACATATACAAGGATGAAGATGGATTTTAGGTTTAGTTCTATAAGAGTAGTTGTGGATATGTCTTGTCAATTATTGTAAAGAAAATGCCCATGTGGTTGTAGCATATTATACTTCTGAATATTGCACTGTCATTTCATTGAAGATAATTTAGAAGCAAGTATTTCTCTTCTTGCTATTGTTTTTTTATTTTCATTTTATGTTTCTTTCCCTATTGTGTTGTGTGTGTTTGGGTTAGTAAGGGGAGTACCCTTCATCAAGTGGTATTAGAGAAAAAATTCATGAATGTGTAAACAAATCACCAAATGTGAGGAAGTTTGCACCAAGATTGTGGTTGTGAGTCTGAGAAATAAGTAAGGAAAATGCCTCCACAAATGAACCATGGTGGAAGAATTTTTGGTGTGATAGAAGAGGGTTAGAGCCCGCCAAAGATAAGTGCAAGCACCGCAAGAGGAGATGATATTAGGGAAATAGATGAAAGTGAGGATGAAACTAAAGAAGAATGATAGTTTGAAGAAGATCAAGAAATAACTAGGGATCCTGATGAAGCCTGGTTTTTTAGTGACATTTCCAAGATTGGAAAGAGACCAAAGATTGAAGTTTAAACATTTTCTAAAAATCTTAATCTAGAAGAGTTGATTATTTTGATTAATGATATGGAGGATTACTTTGATTTTGAGGAAATAGAAGAACCTGAGATGGTTATATTTGTAAAGGCCAAGGTAAAAGGTCATGCTAAAATTTGGTGGAAAGAGGTTCAATTGGAGAGAAATAGAAGATGGAAGGATAAGATAACAAGATGGGATCATATGGTCTACATTTAAGAGACAATTCATTCCTTTTGGCTATGAGCTTGTTTTGCTAAAGAGAATGCAAGGATTGAAGAAAGTAGGAAAATCTATCTAGGAGTATACAAAAGAGTTCAATCGAGTCCTTAATTAAAATGGGTAATTCTGAAGCTAACAAGGAGAAGGTTGCTTGTTACATAAATGGGTTAAGGTTGATTATTCAAGAAGAGTTGATAATGGTAAGAATGTATACCATTGAAGATGTAGATCAATTTGTTGGACTAACTACCAACATTTCCCTTCGGGATTTGTGACATGGTTTAACAGCCTCATGTGTTCTATAAGTCTAGTGGTTGTATCGAGCATTAATAGGTTGACCTTTTGGTGCAATGACAACCACTACTTGTAACAAGCGGTATCAGAGCTTCGTCATAGGTTTGAATCCCCTCAAGTGACACTGAGGGGGGGATTGTTGGACTAACCGCCAATGTCTCCCTTTGGGATTCATGACATGGTTTAACAACCTCATGTGTTTTATAAGTCTAGTGGTTGTATCAGGCATTAACAGGTCGATCTTTTGGTGCAACAACAACCACTACTTGTAACACAATTTCCTTAAAGTTAGAAGAAAAACTAAATAAGAAGTTTGAGAGAAATCAAAGTCAAAGAGGTTGTGGTGGAAAGCCTAGTGGATTGTCTTATGGAGGTTGAAATGAAGATAAAAAGAAGAATGATGACTCTAGTATTATTCAAAATTAGAGGGGAAATAATTCCTATCATCCTCATGATAAAAATAATGGAGATCAAAGAGGAAGATGAAGAGGATGAAGACTAGGAAGAAGGGGTTTCTGTATAATGTGTTTCTAGTGTGGAGAAGAAGAGCATAGAGCTTATGAGTGTCCCCAACATCAAGGGAGGAAAAATAGGAGACCAGCGGGAAATGCACAAGCTGCACATGTAGATAAGGATGTTGAGTCTTCACATTCTAAAGATGTTGGAAGAGGAGAGGTCCTTGTTACCAGAAGAGCCTTGCTAAATGATGAGAAGAAACTTGAGCAAAGGAAGAATTTGTTTCGCATAAGATGTAAGTGTAATGGTGAAGTATGTAATGTCATTATAGATGGTAGTAGTACTGATAGCCCTTTTTCAAAAGAAATGGTTAATAAATTGAAGTTAGAGAGAAGGAAACATATCAATCCCTACCGAATTTCTTGGTTGTAGAAGGATCACAAGGCTTTGGTCAATAAATAATGTCTGGTAATGTTCAAAATTGGAAAATATAGTGATGAGGTATTGTGTGATATTATGCCTATGGATGTTTTTCATCTACTGTTAGGGAGACCATGACAACTTGATCATTGTGCAATACATGATGGGTATGAAAATGCCTATTTTTTGACAAAGGACAAAGTCCAACACAAGATGAAGCCATTGAAGGAGACAAAGGAAAAGATGTGTAGTAATGAAAGAATATGTTTAGTTGATGGAATGAAGTTTCTAGAAGGAATAAAGCATGAGCAAATGTGTTTTTAGTTAATTCCAAGAGTTGATAAGGAGGAAGTAGAAGATGTACATGTGGAAGTTAAAGATTTTTTATATGAGTTTTAGGATATTGTATCTGACAATGTACCTAATGGATTGCCACCAATAAGAAAGATTAGTCATCAAATAGACTTGATTCCTGGAGCTAGTTTTCCAAATAAGGTAGCCCATAGAATGACTCTAGTAGAGAGTGAAGAGTTGAAAAAATGCATGCAAGAGTTGTTGCAGAAGGGGTTGATTCAAGAGAGTTTGAGTCCATGTGTTGTACCAAAAATACTAGCACCAAAGAAAAATGGAGAATGGAGGATGTGTATAGATTCTTGGGCTATCAATAAGCTTACTATCAAGTATAGGTTTCCCTTTCCAAGGATGGATGATATTATGGATTGTTTGAGTGGAGTTGATGCTTCACAAAGATAGATTTGAAGAGTGGATATCACCAATTCAAGATTGGAGAAGGAGATGAATGGAAGAAAACCTTCAAGACAAAGGAGGTATTGTATGAGTGCACACCTTTTGGGCTAACCAATGCACCAAGCACATTCATCTAGCTCATGAATGAGTTGTTGATTTTTTTTTTGAGTAAGTTTGTAATCGTTTACTTAGATGATATTTTGATCTTTAGTAAGATATTAGGAGAGCATATAATGCATATTCGTATGGTCTTTGATAAGTTAAGCCCAGAAGAAAAGTTGTTGATTAACTTGAAGAAGTGTAGTTTTGTGAAGGATTTAGTATACCTAGGATTTTTTTTTATCTCAGAAGAAGGTCTTGAAATCAACCCAGAGAAAGTGAAGGTTATCCTTGAATGGCCTACTCCAAGGAGTGTTGTTGAGGTAAGATATTTTCATGTCTTGTCTAGCTTTAACAAATAAATTTATCAAGAATTTCAGTAGTATATGCAAGCCCCTAACTTAAACAATGAGAGGGGAAAGAAAATAGTATAAGTGGACAACAGGGGCATCAAGGAGTTTTAATTTTTTGAAAATAAAAGTTACTTAACAACTTGTTCTGGTACTTCTAGATTTTAATAAGGTATTTCAAGTAGACTACAATGCTAGTGGCAATGCCATTGGAGCTATTTTGAGTTAGGAAGTTAAACCAATTGCTTATTTTAGTGAGAAGTTGAATGATTCCAAAAGAAAATATTATGTTTATGATCAAGAGTTTTATGCTATAGTTTAGACAGTGAGGAAGTGTGCTATAGTTCAGACAATGAGGAAGTGGAGAAATTATCTTTTGCCTAATGAGTTTATTTTATTTACTAATCATTAAGATTTACAATATTTGAATAACTAAGGAAAGTTGAATCGAATGCATTTAAAATGACTTAATTTTTTGCAGAGTTACACTTTTATTTTGAAGATCATGAGTGGAAAGTCCAATAGGGTGGCAAATGCCCTAATTATGAAGCAAATTTTGTTGATAGAGATGCATATAGAAATTGTTGGGTTCCAGGAACACAAGAGTTTGTATCTTGAGGATCCTAATATTGGTGAGGCCTGGAGAGCTTGCACAAAACCTGCTACTCTAGACAAGACCAAATGGTTGTATTTTATAATCCAAGACATAATACTATTCAAAGGGAGCCAATAGTGCATTCCAAAGAGTTACATGAGGTAGAACCTAATCAAAGAGAAGCATAGTGGAGGATTGTCTTGACACTTTGGTTGAGATAAACCATTTCTTTGGTTAGTGAGCATTATTATTGGCCACAATTGCAACAAGATACATGTTACGAAGTTTGTTTAGAGTTGTAGAATATGTTAGATGGAAAAAGTAACTAAATAGAATACATGGTTATATCAGCCATTAGGTACCTATACTAAAGAGGTCATGGGAGGATATTAGTATGGACGTTGTTCTTTCATTTACCAAGGACTCAAAGAGGACATGATTCCATTTTTGTGGTGGTGGACAGGTTCTCAAAGATGACACATTTTATTCCTTGTAGGAAGACTAATGATGTTGTTCATGTGGCTAAATTATTTTTTAGAGAAGTGGTGAGACTACATGGCCTGCCCAAAATAATAGTTTTAGATTGAGACACTAAGTTTGTTGGATAGTTTTGGAGGACATTGTGGAAAAATTTGAAGATAGATTTGGATTTCATCTCACCGCACCATCCATAGACCGATGGGTAGACAGAAGTGGTGAATAGGAGTTTGGGGAACGTGTTGAGGTTCTTAGTAAGAAATAAATCAAAGGGGTGGGATTTTATTTTACCATAGGCTAAATTTGCATACAATAATTATGTCAATAGGAGCACCAATAAATCACCATTCCAAATTGTTTATGTAAATAGTCTTAGAAATGTTTTAGGATTAAGGAAGTTGGACAAAGGAAAAAAGAGTATCGTCGAAGCTGAAGACTTTACAAAACACCTAAAAATTTTACATGAATAGGTGAGAAAGAATATTAGTAAAATGAATATTTAGTACAAGGCTAAGGTGGATCTGGAAAGGAGATATAAGGAATTTTAGATTGGAGATAAAGTCATGGTTCATTTAAGAAATGAGATATTTACAATGGGGACATATAATAAGTTGAAGATGAAGAATTTTGGACCATGTAAAATCATAAAGAAGCATGACTTAGGAAATGCTTATGACGTACAGTTGCCCAGTGAACTCAATATTTTACATGTGTTTCATATTTTAGATTTGATAGAGTATCGTGAAGGAAGTATTGAAGATGAAATAGCAGAAGCACAATGGAACATTCCAACACCTACGTCAACTACAAAGAAGATAGAAGACATCTTGGATAGTCGTGCTGGCAGCAACACAAGAAATATAAATTATGAAGAGTACTTGGTCAAATGGAAATGAAGGTTGGTTGAAGATTTGTCATGGCTATCAAAGGAAGAGGTTGACTGCCTTGGTTTTCCTCTACACACCTGAGATGCAACAAGGTCACTTCTCAAATTACCTCAAGTGTCTGATGCAAGAGCATCCAGGGTGTAAGACAAATCATGCATCACTTAAAAATATTGTCTAGTCTTTTAATAAGGGCCATTTGGGTAGGGTTACTATTTTTAGAAAAAAAAATCTTTTAGCACAAATTATTCCAATTTATTCCATGGAGGTTCATTTTGGATAAATAAGCATGATGATAAAGTTTCATGGCAAGATCAAGTCCAATTTTGAAGATATTGAATTTATTGGTTTTGGCACGGTGGTGTGAAAAAATTTGAACTTAGTTTTGAAGGCCTTAGAGGCTCTAGAAGGGGTCAAAACTTGTTTGGGACAAAAATTTGTCATCCTAGTTGTAGAGTGCTTCAAGAGGTTTCAAAATGGGGTTATAAAAGATAATTAGGTACATGGTTCACAGGTTATGACTTCTAGAAGTTGTGCCATCAAGACTCAAGTTTTGATACAAAAGGAAGAGCGAGAAAAACCACTAAAGGTGAGAAATTGAACCGTTGGGTACCAAAATAGAAAAATATCACATTCAAGAATATTCTAAGGCAGATGATTCTGCTACATATACAGGAATGAAGGCGAATTTCAGGATTCATTATAGAAGAGTAATTTGTGGCTTTGTCTTGCAGATTATTGTAATGAAAATACCCATGTGGTTGTAGCGTGTTATACTTTTGAATATTTTAATGTCATTTCATTTAAGATAATTGAAGCAAGTATTTATCTTCTTGCTATTATTCTATTCTTTCCATTTTCTATCTGTTTCCCTATTGTGTTGTGTGTGTTTTAGTTAGTAAGGGGAGTACCCTTCATCACGTTGTGTGTGAATGGAGTAATAAACTATTAGAATGTGACTTTAATGAGATTCTCATTATAATGAAACTCGAATGAATCTATCATTAAGTAATTTAACTGAATATTGCAAAGTGAATAAAACTAACATCTAGAATAACTAAAAATAAACTAATCACATTACTATTATGCACAAATACAATAAATGAAACAACTAACTAATCTAGACTCTAGCCAAAGGATTACTTCACCTCAAGTGGCCCTTGCTTGAGGAGTCGTAACCACAAATTATTTGAGAACTTTAACTCAATTGAAGATCATCATCCACTTGTATTGTATAGTACTAGAAATAATAGTAGTCTATATTGATGACTACAATCTAGGAAATTGTTTTATAACATTCAAACCACAACTCTTAAGACTATTAAATTTTATAGGAAAAAATTAGAAGAAAAAATTAGGAATGTCATTAAAGTCTTATTACATACATTTCATTCTTTGGAAAACTATGACTTATTCTAAAAATGTAACAACTACTTTAACAGAGCTACACATATGGAGTCCAAATAGAACTCAAACATTCTATCATGGATCATGTAATTTTATAGGAAAACTATTGTCACCCAATAGATGACCAATGTTAGTTCATAAAGTATCCATCACCACACATGTAGAAGTATCAAGGGAAGAGTCATCAAAGTGAGTGCAACCTCATCGATCATTGCATTTGACTACTTCTTTTTCATTATAGCAGAGATAACAACCTATAATTGTATTTCACCATTCCTCCTTTTAAGATACAAATTAGTTGAGAATAGAGAAAATACACAAACATACCAATTTTAGTCTAAAACATCATATTACTAGAATTAATCATGCTACATCACACAAATTTATAGATATGTCATATACCATTGTATTATATCTATCAAGTACCATTATAGATTCATCATAATATGTTTGAGTATATAAGGTCTTAATAAAGTATATTAAAACAACATAAAACTAACCCAAGACACTTCAAAAGACACATATTTTTAGGCTCATCACCAATGACCATTATATCACTTCTAACTTTATTTCTACTGAAGCTCAATTAACAAGACCCTAAAAAGATGTGTAGACATAATTTCCTTCTAATCCACATGATATTGCACTCAATGTGACATAATGTAGAAAATATCAAGTTGCTAGAGCAAGCTCACTGTCTAAGTAACTTACCATATGTACTTCCTAATCATACTTATAGATCACATTCAACAATGGGAATGAATGCAATGGCTATTACCAACATAACAATGGGAATGAATGCAATGGATATTACCAACATATTTTCTTTAAAATTTGAGAAAATGTCAAGCGGGAGGAGGTCGAGTGGGCGTCCCTGGTTTGGACAAGGAAGAGGGTGATTATGAGGATGTGGATGGTGACACAAGAGGGGGTTTGGGGGAAATCGTGGTGGGGGGATGCTATTTTTGCACCCAGGGCCGTCTTTTCTCTTCTTTAGCGACATCTGAGTTAAGGGTTTGAACTCTCTGCAATGGTAAAGGTTTGGGGGGGGGATCTTTCCCCCTTTATTTTGGAGAGGAGATGCCTCTGGTTTTCTTAGATGGTTTGCGAGGGTGAGTGGCTGCTTTGGGTCCTCCTTTGGGACTCTATTGTGCAGCCATGTTTTAGGGTTCATCACTCTCTCTAGGCTCCTCAGCTCCTTTCATTCATGTGGGAGAGTGGTGATGGCTCACTTGGAGTGGTCTCATGTGGGATCCCTATTGAGGTGGGATTGCACATGAGTGCTCTTTGGCAGTCTATGGTTTCTTATTCTCATTACTCCTCCTCTTTGCTTCCTATTGAGGTGGAAGCTCATTTTGAGGTGAAGGTTACTCTCCCTCTTAACTCTTCTTTCCCACTTTCTATAGAGGTGGAAGTTCCTTCTGAGGTGGAGGCTATGCCTATTGAAGTGGCTAGTAGCTGGATGGAAGAGGTGGGTGGGAGTTTTGTTGGTAAGATAGGCCATAGTTGGAGGGTTCTGTTTCTGCCAATGACCTTTGATGGTATTATCATTTTCTTGGCAGGTTGTGATCAGGTGAAGTGGGGAGTTTTCCTCATTCTTAACTCGTTGTGTAAGGTTGGGGGAGCCATTCAAAACCCTACTATGCTCGACCTTTGCGGGAGAGTCCTATTTTTGCCAGAGATCCTTGATGGTCTTTTCTTTCTTCTAGTTGATTATGTTTTGGTGGTTTGGGGAATTACCCTCATTCCCATTTCGGTGTTAATGGTTGGGAGAATCATTCAAAATCCTAATAGCTATTATGCAGCTAATGTTGGTTGGAGTACTGTCGGAGTGCTTGGCTACTACTGGAGGGTTTTGATTCTGCCAGAGACCGTTAATGACCTTGTCTTTTTTCTCGCAAGTAGTGATTTGGGGGATTGGGGGGTCTTTCCCTTACCCTTGTCTTTGTTTAAGGTTGGGGGAGCCTTTCAAAACCCTGATGTAATGGTGCAGCTGAAGCCTAACATGCCCAATTATTTAAGTTGTTGTTTTCTTCTTGGTTGGGATTTGGTGGTTCAAGGAGCTAGCCTCATTCCCAGTTCGTTGTTTAAGGTTGGGGGAGCCTTTCAAAACCCTGATGTTTTGGTGCAATCGAAGCTTAACATGCCCAAATTTTTAAGCTATTGTTTTCTTTTTGGTTATGAGTTGGTGGTTTGGGGAGTTAACCTCATTCCCAATCCATTGCTTAAGGTTGGGGGAGCTTTCAAAACCCTAATGGTTTGGTGTAGTTGAAGCTTTACTTGCTCAATTACTTAAGCTGATGTTTCAATAAGTCTGGTTATGGGATCCATCAAAACCCTTATGGTTGGTTTAGGGAGCCTAAAAACCCTAGATATCTGGTGAGGCTGTAAGGCGTTGGCTTTACTCTATTGGTCTCAGCAGCTTGAGCCTTCCTGATTATTTTCCTTCTAGCTGCTGTTGTTGTGCTGGGTGTGTCCTGCTGGTTATTCTATTGGCATTGTGTGTTGGGGGGTGCTGTATGGTTTATCTTTTTTCCCCAGCTGTTTCACTTTGGTTTGAGATAATGCTTCCTATTTTTAATCTCAGGGTTATAGCTCCCATCAAAAACTAATTGTAAATGGTTTTGGGGCCCATTCAAAACTTGCTTTTACCTTAATAAAAAACTTGTCACTCTAGAACTCAAATACTTAGGCAAAAACCTGACAATTTTTGCACTCTTCTATATACCTTGACATCAATGACAAAACTAACCAACACCTTTGACATCAATGACAACCTTTTTCCAACATCTCTTGCTTCTCATCCTTCCCTAAATCATGTACAAGTATTTTTTCATACTATTAATACAATTTTAAGATGACCACTTTCAAATAAGTAACAAAAAGTTAAATATTCATGGGGCTACCAATTCCACATATAAGCCCTAACAAAGTTGAGCAATGTTTGCTAGCCAAAATAAGCTATTTAGTTGAGTCCCTTAACAAGTTATTATTAATCTATTAATTATCCCTAGAAATGAGCCTTGTGTCCAGCATTAAGGATACATGATGGTATATATGGTGTCCATCATTCATATAGTTTAGTTGTGTATCATCTCATTTGATTTAAGTGGTATTGGAGCATTGTTGTATTTTTATTGTTTGTTTATAGATTTTTATTATATATTTATGTTTTTGAGATAGCAGTAAACTTATCTTTATGCTCTTTGTTTTTCCAGCTGTGTGGGTGTTTTTTATGAATATACATCAATGATCTATTAATTTGGAAGTAAAAGTACACATATTCACAAAAAAAGTTGGATGGATACAAAATCACATTGTGACTTGTGGCACTAGGATTGTAATAAAACATCTAAATAATAAAAGGTAAGACAAGGACCACATATTAATCTCTACAATGTTTCATACATACCTAAACAATGACACAAAATACTCTACATGAGAACAAACACTTCTCCATTAGTTATACTTCATCCAAACATCATTTAGTTCCATTGTAGTTTCATCAAGGTCTATTAGACATTTAAATCATAACATAAAAATTAATTTTAAAATGTTTTTATTGCATCATTGCAAGTGTCACTTTGTAAACTTCATATAGTGTTATTGATGTGACAATCAATATGATATTCACAAGTCTTGCACATCTATTCTCCGCAATAGAAGTATACTTACCTTGGTTCTTTTTGTTTTGTTGTGTGCAAATTTCATCTTTGATGAGTAGATTCAAACATTAAAAAGCATTAATATGAACACAAAAAATCTAGAAGTGCAAAGTATTGTTATTTACTATTTAGTAATTTTATCATTTATTATCACTTTTCTTATTATTTACTATTTGGTAATTCTATGGAGTCATACAAAGGGGGATTAATAAGCTATACACAATGAAGAACATAATTTAGAAGGGTAAATTACTTGTTGTGACACTTATTATGATTTTGATGTAAGTCATGGTATTTTTTTTCATCTAGAGCTTAACTCAAAGAAGTCATTAAATGTTTAAATGTGGTGATCACATTCTTATGTTTTTATTAATAAGCCAATAATATAAGCATTAATCAAGCAATATAATGTTCTCTTTAAGTCAATCTTATTTACTTTGAGTTATTATCCATCTTATATAGTTGAATCATAGTACTATATTATTTATTCCTTCTTAATATTGTTGTTGAAAGAAATAACATAAAGAGGTAATATTGTATAATCCTTGTTATTCCTTTAATAAATATTTTATTAAACATTAATCCCAATTAATATTATTCAAATCCTAGTAAATATAATTAAATGTTTCTTTAAGAAATATCTTTTAGAGTTGAGAGGCATATTGATTTGGTATTGTATATTGTAAACAATCATTTTTAATGCTTAAAGGGAATGATACCTTTTTTGTAATTGAATTGTGGTAAATATGCTAGACAGATCAAACATAAAGAGGTAAATTTTATTGTAGAGAACCTTTGACAATAATAATAGAAGCTATTTTTAGTTCAAGTAAATGATGCTTTATATTCCAAAAACAAATAAGTAATTTGGAAACACAAATCATTTGTTTAAAGTTGAACAAATTTATAAACATGAAGGGTAAAAAGTAGATCATGTTCTAGAGTCCAATGTTAGCATAGTATGGGCATGAAGATATATTTTTCACTATAGTTAATAGATTTCATTAACATACATGTCTTTTCTATTATCATATCATTATCTCCTTCCTCTATTTTTTCAATATGAAAGTCTTTCTCAAGATGAGTCTCTATTTCAACTTCAAGTGTTATGCCATCAAAATTTACTGCCTTTGCATAATTTGAAGGGTAGAGCCTATTGGTTTGACAGTTCTAGTTGAAATATTCTCTTTCACTTTATCGAGTACCAATTATTGTATATTTTTCTTATGATTAGGGTTGTTTAATTATCAATTGGATTTTCTTTAATCTTGTCTTATATTACAATGCACTCAAGGGATTTAGAATCACATTTAACATATTGGTTAGTATTTTTATTTACCCCCATAACCTCTGAGGAGATATCTTGAGGATTTTCATTGACGTTTTAAACTATTTTCAAAGATTCCATATTCAAATTATTACCAGTTATATCATATTCATTTTCCTCCTCATGGGATGGATCTTTAGGAAATGAGGATTTAGGATTAGGCATTCTTCTATTAATACTAATTAAGGGGAAATCTTTTTAATATGTCCATCAATTTTGTATAAGAAACAAGAGTTAAAGCTATCCATGACTTCAATTTCACACCTAAACAACAAATCTTTAAGTGAGAATTCTAGTTTGTAAGGAATGTCAACACCCTCATTGAAATAAATAAGGAATCTAGCATTCATATATGGGATTAAAAACCTCATCTCCTCAACTTAAAAGGTCTTTCCAGTGGGTTTAAGCAAACGGAGAATGAAGGCCCAACATTGAATAAGAAAATTATTTAAGCAAATCCATCTAGGTGTGGAATAGAAAAGGATTTCCTTTTTGAGAAACATCTCGAGAGCGTGGCACAACTTCAAATAGTGATTTCCCTATATTCCAATACTTTTTATCAAGAATCATTTTTGGCATAGTATAATTTTTCAAGAACATGCCAAAAATCCCTTTCTGTATCATCCTTAAAAATGAGACAAGATGCTCATATTCTTACCCATACATTGTTCATCCATTCATCAAGAAACATTGTTGGTAAGTTATTATATAGTTAAAACATGCCAAAAAATAGGGTAGTTTTTTAAGTCTATTTTCTTCATTATTTAAGACATGTTGACCATTACCTCATTTGGATAAATTCTTAAAACCATTGGCAAGAAAGATGCTTACCTCCTTCAGTTTGGACACCACAAACTCCTCCTTCGACTCTAAAGGCCTGCGGACTGTTTCCTCTGATCCACACATTAAAGGCAATTTTTGGCAATTTTTATAGTTCTTCTTCTTGTAGCACTTCTTTGAATACTTTTTCCGGTTTCCATCATTTGCAATATGTTCAAAACCTCACAACTTGCCTCCTCTTCTATGTCAATCTTTTGGCCACTATCCATATTCCCTCGCATAAATAATCAAATCATTTGCACGAGCAGTCAATCTAACCCTAAGTATACGTTACAAATACACCTAATTAAAAGCTAATGCAAATAAAAAATAAACAGATACAAGAAATGCAGAACAAGCTCTACAATAGGCAAGACCAAGCACAATCACCAAGGCAAGGATGCAAGGATCTATGATGGGAGCTTGCAAATGTATTGAGAACATATTTCCTCTCACACTTGTAGAGCTCATATTTCCTTCTCCTTTAAAATATTTAAAACATTTAGTATATTATAACAAAGAGGAATGAATTTGATTATGTATTTTTGTATACACCTTATAATTTGAATTTTAAAAAACTAATAAATAATTGTTAGCCCAATAACACAAAGATACTAAGCGGAGATCAACGTCCAACTACCAGATAAACTGAAGATCTAACATTAAATTAATAAGGACTTTAAATAAATCCTTGGGTTATTGTTTGTTGTTATTCTTTCAATGTAAGAGTTCAATAAATGAAAAGAAAGGAGATAGATAAACAACAAATAATATGTTATCAAGTTGATAAATATATCTCATTTATGATAGTTATTATCAATTTATCTATCAATTTTCTTTATTCTTAGCTAGTAAATCCTTTTAAATAATGCAAAAGCAAATAGATAAACTTATTATAAGTTAAAGCCACTTTCGGATACCAACTAGTATAAAAGGTCGACGTTCTTAAAAACCTCAATAATTAAGGTATCATAAGTGGGATTTAATTATATTAGATAAAGAAATGGTGTATATTTCAAGTTCCCTAAGAGGAATAATTTGAAGGTGAGTTTCTTTAGAATATGTGAGATTAATAACCTTGATAGAATAATAATGAATAAATCAATAATGAGATATTTCTACAATTCATAATGTATAGAGAAAATTATTTCAAGATTAAATTATGTACAAGTTTTTTGCATTGACATTTTAGATCACATTCTGTGATCCATCATTAGAATTTTAGAGTCAAATGAATAATATTGATTCAAATAATTAATCACTCAAATTATACAAAAAAGGACAAAAGATGAGATAACTATAAAAATACAATTAGAAAGTAAAATTTCTCTTGGAATCAATGACTCCCATGATAATCTATATAAAACATATGATAATCACCAATCTCTAAATGTAATACAATGACAATTGATAATCTTTAGATACACATATTACTTATAATATTTCTAAATGTGTTTGTTACTTAATTTAAATTTAACTAATACAACACCATTATTAAATTGTTTTGGATGACACCCCTTAAACCACACACACTAAGCAACATATTAAGCCTAGAGAATGTTAGTCAACCCAGTATTTAATACTTCTAGTCTAGAAATCATCGCTTAATGTGTGTGATTAAAACCTTTAGATTTTAGACCATTTCTTAATTATAACTTACTTTTTTCCATTGTTATCTTTTAAAAATGCTTAAAAAGCCTCCAAGAGAACATACAAATTTAAACTCGCTTTTATCCAATCCATTGAAAATTTGTTTTGATTTTCGAACATATCAAAACATTAAAGCACAATAGATTTCAACCCTGTACTATCCAATCAATTGAAAGTTTATTTCACATTTTCAACATGAATGCATTATCTCTAACATCAAAACGTAGAGTATATTCTAGTCCTATTTAGGCCTGTTTGTTTGATGGAATTAGACTGACATTGGGATTTTCAAATCTCGGAATTGACATTTTCGATGTTTGTGTTCAAAACATGAAACTAGAATAGGGATTTGTTAATTCCCATTTACCCCCAAAACCAGCATTAGAATCTTCCATCTAAATAGGTGGAATTGGAAAATCAAATCCAATTCCACTTAAATGAGAATTGGGGGTAAAACAAAATTTATAATATTTTGAAATCCATATGCAAATAACATTTTCCATCTTCTCATTATGAATTCCATGTGAATTCTAGGTGAACCAAACGGTTCCAGCCATATTCCAAAAACTATTTTCCAGATTTAAAACTTCCAAAATTATCAAATACTAGAATTTGACAATTCCAACGTTATTTAATTCTAGCAACCAAACAGACCGAGTTTACAATTGACTTTGCTGATTGCTACGGCAGCTAAACATATAGCTCAGAGATGAAGAGAAGAGATATATAGAGAATTAAAAAGAAAGCAAATCAGTGTAAAACTCTAGTCTTCATAAATGAGACATTCATGTGCATCTGGATGTTCAAGGCAGTAAGCTTCCAAAGGATCATTTGGGCATCTGTTGGAGATGAAATGAGCCTTCGCCTCACTCACTTCCTCCACTTCATCCCACGCCACTGCACACTCTTCTGATCTCTCATTTCCTTCACAAATCTGCTCAGCCTCCCTCACTTTCTCCACTATAATCTCTGATAACATTTCATTCCTTCCATCGCTACTCTTCGCCTTCAATCCACCTCTTCTCTCTACCAATTTCTTCCCAATTTGCCTCAATGAAAATTTAGCCTCAGATCTTTTGTTTGTTGGCAGCCCACATGAAAATTTGACAATACCCATCAAAGAAATCGATAGAGAAGCCATCTTTCTGATGCAAAGATTTTCGAGATGAAAGAAAAGTTATAAGTGAAATCAAGCGTCTGCTTGGCTTCCATGCAACAATAATGGTGTGTATTACGTAGCTGATTCTTTCTAAAAATGGACAGCATGCTTATCCACAAGGACTATCAAACTACTCAGTTGATAGTTTTGTCTACGTAAATGGAATCTTGAAACGTAATGTTTTAATCATTACTCGAGTGGATGTTGAGGATTGAAGTTTCTTCTTATTTCTCTTTAGTTTCTTTGGTTCAATTGTTAATTTGTAGATAAGCATATTGTGAATGCTAAGAGAATTATGATGGTGGTAGTTTTTTTTTCAGATATTTTTTTTGGTTTTCGCTTACAAAATGTGCAGATTATGAAGAAAAGATACTGAAAATTTGTTGTGTTTTCTGTTTTTTGAAATTTGGTCAAAGGTACACTTTGGGTGGAGCTTAGCCGTGTCCAATTATGATATTATTATCAAAATTCAATTTAGTGGTTTTTGAATCAAAATCATTTATCTTAAGTGTATCATTTATTCTCATGAGAGATGAGTTCTTGTGAACTACTACTCATGAAACATGGATCACTGACTTTGACTAAAATATTATACACTTGAATCCTCATAACAATATTATAATTTTACTATTTGTAGAACATATCTCCTATTTATCAATTGTAAAAAAAATTAAACATAAAAAATAAAATAAAGTAAAATGAATGATTTGATAGACCTAATAAGACTTATGTTTGTTTGCTTTCATTTGTTAAATTTAATTTTATTTAAAATTAAAGTATTTTAGATGAATATAAAGTATCAAATATATAGACCATTTAATAGAATTAATTAGGTATTAGAAATGAATAATATTATACTTTTAGATGAATATAAAGTATCAAATATATAGACCATTTAATAGAATTAATTAGCTATTAAAAATGAATACATTTATATTTTTATTTTCATGTAGTATGTTCTGATTAGTTGAGAGATGGATAAAGGCTCCCACCAATCTTCTTGTACATGTCTAAAACCTTATGAGCTTGGATAGATGTGGAATGATTTTGAAGGCATCTTTGTTAGATAGTCCAACTTTTATAATACAATGGAATACTATTTGACTTTCTTATAAAGGAAAGATGCATTTAACATATTTGCCACTAGATGAAGACCTCCATCTAGTCTTGTTGCATAATTATAGACAATCTTATGCGGAGCAATATAAAAATAGGCTACATAAGAAAAGATGCAATGGTTGAGAAAATAAGTCAATGGCCATTAGAATAGAGAAAGCTTTATAATCATATATGCTAAGGTATTTTTTACAACTTCTAAGAAGATAGTGAGACTCAATTTAGACATAAGTTATGAGCTCACAATAAAAGAACAAAGGATTTGAGCTTAAAGAGGCTCATATCCATATGTGTACATTATATTTACTATTACAAGAGTGAGAATGAATTGATAACATTTTATTGTGTTGTTTTTTTCCACATTTATATAGCACATGTAATTAGTAAAAATGTCTTGTTAATCATGTGTCTTTCTATTTATTTGGACCATGATTACCTTGCAATTATATTTGTGAAGTACTTAACATTTTATAAAAGTTTATTTCTTGTAAATTAATCTTTGGAATAATTTTAGTGACGCAGGACAGGTAAGGAGGATCCAATTAAGGACAATCCAAACATGCAGCCAAACACCACAATGCAGAATAACACAACAAGATAATGTTTTCAACTGAATTTTCATTAACATGTCTGGTTGTAAGGCCTTTCAGGTTAGTGCCAAATACAATCAAAGTATTTATGCAATCTCTCAGCTAGTCCATCTCTGAAACAATCAACAACTGATGGAAACACTAAGGTAGATTTGAACTTGAGCTCGCAAGCCTCCAAGCATGCAAACCCCTAGCTCTACTATTATAACTATCAGATAAACAATTTGATCTTCAAGATCTCGTAGGATCCAAATCTATCCTCACACTTACTAACTCCTCAATCCCCCTTAAACAACTACCCCAAGCACTCCTTAAATACATTTCCTCAACCACAAGTCGGCTGGAGGAAATAATTAACTCCTAAGCCAAGTTGGCTTCTATTACAAACAAATATTAAATGCAATAACAGTCGGATCTCAAATAGCCTTACAAACATTTAATTCTCCATGTCGACCTCTAGATCCACATAGGAGAATACAACAAAAGCTACCAACAATAAATGCACCAATTCGGCCAACCAAATCTTCAAGAACTCCAGTCGGTAAACTAGAACTACCAAGCGCCAGAGAAACAACCGAGCACCAATGAAACAACTAAGTAAGCCAAGCATCACCGAGCAACACAGGCATCACCGAGAAAGCATGTCGATCAAGCACCACATGCATCGCTGAGTACAAGTTCTATCGAGCATAAGAGGTTTCACCGAGTTCCTTCAGTGCTCGAGCTTCCTTCAATAATTGAGACCGTCGGTTAAAGCTGCAACCGAGTAACACAAAACCAAATCAACACCCCTCCATGCAGATTTTCCGAGTACCCTAGAATGCCCCTGCATAATTTAGGTAAGATTATTTTAAGTGACTTAAATTGGTATTATAATTATTCTTAGACTTACATAATTATTATGAAGTGTTTGAAAATTATCTTATGTGATTTTGAAAACTCAAAATAAAATCACTTTAATCTTCAATTATAGAACATTGGAGAAACTCCTAAATCTTTGAACAAAATTAGATCAAGTTCTAAAAATAATTATTTATGATGGATAAGACATGTCATTCTCAATCCTAATATTTACATAATAGGAAGTGTGACTACAATGAGAGAGTTATGGTCTTGACAAGTATACCATTATAAGATACCTTCTAACAAGCATTGAACTAACTTCAAGTTTTTCATTCTAAGATGCCTTTTAACAAGCATTTCTAACCAATGTTTTTTAGTAACCATTAAAAGACTAACTGCTACATCATCCTACTTTTTCCCCTTTTTAAACCTATCATGCCCAAAAATACCTCAACAAGAAAGCCTAAATAATTTTTTGACACATCATTCAAGGAAGCGCACCTTTACAATGTGAAAATTGTGAAGACTTGTATAAGTAATTGTAATATCCTAAAAAGTTAGCATCCATAACTAGACTATTTATTAGAACCTATTAGACCCCATTTTGGTGATTTTGAGGTTTGATTGCCCATTATGCTTGATCCTGACAACATGTTATTCTTTCCCCCACATATTTTCACCAATCTCAGTACCATGTTCAAATTTGAGCTCATTCTTTAGGGTACAGAACACCAAATTTAATCTATACCTAAGACAAATTGAGTTTGGTGATCAATCCTCAATTGTGGCCCAAATTTGGCTTAGGGCCAAATGTCAAGGTGCCAATGGGGAATTTGGTCCCTTGGTTGGCCTAGATTATTTTTTGAATCCTGGAAAATGATGGATTGAGTACAAAAACCACCTATCTCTCCTCATTTTGATAATAATTTTATAATCCATTATCAAATGCACACATTTACTATCAAGTTTTCAAGCAATCAAGAGCAATTGGATTGAGATTTGAAGGAAAACGTCTAAGATCAAGTTTACCCAAGTTTCCAATTCTTTAAGTCCATCCAAGTCAAAGAAAATCTTATCTAATTGAAGCAAGTTTCTCTCCCATCATGGCCAAGTAGAAGAATTCTCAATCAAGCAAGAAGATCCTTCCATTCATTCACATTCTCTCTCCTTCATTGCAAGAGATTATCAAGCATATATCTACATTCAATATCTAGGATCGATGTTCATATATTCATGCATTTATGAGGGCCTTGTTGATTCTAAATTACATTCTAAGGTTAACTCTTTGATTTCAAGTACATTCAAGCATCTTCATGGGTATGAGCAATTTCTACATTTGTCCATGAGGGTTTATGCAAGGTGAATCAAATAATTACCTTTTTACATACTTTCCTTTATGTAATTTCATTTTATTTTCAAGGTTGATTCCTAAACATGGGTTTGACCAAGGCAAACCCCTTTAGACAACTTTTTTCCAATTTTTTTTGTATGTGTAGGTATAGGTTACAATGTTGTTAGACAGAATACAGAAAGATAAAAAACTATTAAAATACCCTTGAAAAATTTAGTAAAAAAACACTAGGTGCAAATCACCAAACTCAATTTGTACCCAGGTATATATCACCAACCCATTCTATACCTTGCATTTTATTCCCAGATTTTAGCCACAAGTTAGCTATGCATTTTGGTTTTCATTTCTATACATTTCAACTTTTTGTTAGTTTGTATTAGTCTGTTATTTCTATTTTTTCAGTAACTTGCCTAAAATATCATTTACATTGAATTTTCCCATTATTTCCATTTTCATTGTTACATATTTAGCAAAGGATCATTGTCCCACTTAGCCTTTGAGTCTCCTCTTGAGCCTAGTGGGGCATCTTCTTTCCAAATGTACGATTGTGAAAAGGGAGGTGTGAATTTAACTACTTACCTCATCTCCCTATATTTTTATAACCGTACATTCTTGGTGAACTAGACTCTTCTTACATACTTTTGATTTTGGTAGTTATATCCTCTTTGCATATCTAGATCTACTTTGTATGCTTTACATTAAATCTTGATATTTGATGGTTAGATGTTTTTTTCATTAAAATTGCTATTTTGCTTAATTAAATTGTATATATCTCTTTCAAAATTTGCATTAGATGTATCTATCTTTAATTTTCTTGTGCATGAGTGTTACTATCTTGAGTCCTACTTATAGTATTTTGATTAGGAGAACTCGTAGACTTAAGGGTTTCTTTGATACTAAGTCCTTTATTTTTCCTAGAAATCTTGATCAGACCAACATGTCTACTATTGATATTCATACTATTATTGAGAACAAATCTTCCCACTCTTTTTATGATGAAGATGAGACCTTAAGATTATCTCCTATGCAAGTTCAAAAACTTTCGCATGACTTTGAAAACTTTGAGCAATATTTAGGACAAGAAAACTCTAATCCCCAAGTCATCTTTGTTGTTAGGGTCTAAGAGAGATAATCCATAATGATTAGCATGGTGTTAATAGCTTGTGTAGTATATCTCATCTCATTTATATAACAATGTCAAGCCTACTAGATATTGTGCCCAAGACTAGGTTTCATTCCACCTATCACTATTGTTGAAACCTATATGCCTATTTCTACCTCCATTCCTAGTTTGTCCAGTTATACTCCACCAATTATCACTACTTTCATTCAAAATCTCGACCCTACACATAGTAGAATTCCTAATTCTATTGTTTCCACTATTCCTTCAAGTGTTCCATGTGCTTCCTTACCTTCATCAATGCCCACTTTCAATAGTATTCATTTTTCTTATTCTACTATTCCTTTCATTTCTCATAGTGCTTGAAACATTTCACACATATCTCCTACCACTCTTTCTACCAATTCTACTATTAGTAGTTTGGCTCAAACCATGTCTTCCTTGTAATAATAAATTACTTCCATGACTCAATTCAAGTTCAAATTTCATACTTGTGACATTGCTAGTCCTTTGTCCCTAGATATCATCTATGTCATTATTCCTTGATATATGAAAATTCCTCTCGTGGAGACTTAAAATGGTAAAGGTGATCTATTTTCCCATGTCAAAACCTTTCAAATACTATATAGTGATTTCTCTCATGATCATAGGTTCATGACTAAATTATTTACTAGAACCTTTCAAGATAAATCCTTGCAATGGTATTTTTCTTTACCTCTTTATCCTATTGACTCCTTTCAAAGGCTTGCTAATGCTTCCATACAAAAATTTTAAAATAATATTGGTCCTAATATTTATTTGTCTGATTTAATGCATTATAAACAAGGTATTAAAGAACAAGCGATAGATTTCATTTGTAGATTCAAGTATTTACATGCTCAGATTTCTTATCTTGTACTTGATATTGATGTGTAATGTATTTTCATTTCTAATATATGAAAATATATTAGGGATAAGATTTTACATTTTGAATTTTCTTCTTGTACTCAATTGTGTGTAGTGCTTCATAATTATTAGCTTCAAGTGAGTCAATTTGAGAACACCACCCTAATGGATCTAGTTGGTAAGAGTGATGTCGCATCCTAGTCCTATGACAAGTTTCAATAACTCAATAATTTCAACAAGATCCATAATTCATGCAATAATATTGATGAGAAAGTGGCAACAACATCCAAGGGTGTGGCTCCTTTGTAATATATTTTAAGACCTTCTCAAAAATTTACATAGCCTTTTGAATATTTACATAATGTGATGTTGAAGTTGATTAATGATAAAGTGTTAAATCTTCCTCTTATTAAAATGATTGACACATTGAAACGTTTGATCACAAAGCTTTTTGGCAATACCATCATCGACTTGGTCATGATACTGAGAAGTGTTTCTATTTTAAATGTATTATTCAAGACCTCATTAATTATAATACTATATATGTTGAGGGTATTAATGATCAAGGAAACAAATCATTATCACCTCCCAACCAAAGTTTTTAAATCTATACCAATCCTTTTCCCTCTCATTCGACCAAATACCATTGAGTCTACCCATTCTTTACCTTATCTCTCTACCCATGTTGTTGACTATGATGATAAGTGTATTGAAGCTAATAATTTTGTCAATCAATTTTAATCTAAACCTAAACCCAAACCTAAACTTGAGATTTCCATTACCTTTTATCCTAGTGAGATGGTTAAAGCACCTAATTTTTCTCTTTACATTGTTGCAAAGGTTATTGATCTATTTACTCATGGTATCCTTATTGACCCTACTTGCATGGTGAATGTGATAATTGAAGAACATATTTTCAATAGACAATTACAAAGATATTTTTATGTCAAATCTAATATGATGATCCAAAATTTCAATGGTTTCACTTATCCTACCCATGGTTCTATTACATTTCCCATAGAAGTTGGTGGTAAAACTCTATATGTCACCTTTGTTTTCATCTCAACTTCCAATCAATTTTAAATCATACTTGGTCTTCCTTGGCTTACTTACATGAAATTTGTAGCTTCTCCTATCCATAAGTGTTTAAAATTTTCCTATAAAGGAGAAATTGTCACTATTAATAATTATCTCTATTAGCCTTCAGTACCTCAAGAGTCCTTTGAACTTGGATTATTTTGGCCTTCTGTGCCTAAACCAACTCAATATTGCAAAGACAATATCTTTTGATCAAATCAGAAATACAAAATCCAAAAGATTTATGAGCTTAAAAATCATAAGGATGTTCCATTTCCTTATCTTGGACCTGGACTCATCTCAACACCTCCTATACATGATTGCATTCTACCTCCTATATCTTATAAATGTTTTGTTGATGCTATCTCTCCACCTAGTGAGGTTCCTCATGTTCTTCTTCCTCGATAAGAAAAGGGCCTAATGTTGATTGATGGTAAACCAAACCAAATCTCTATCAAAACCAAGCGTAGCCATTATGCTCATGATCGTCACCATAAATGCCAAGTTAGATCCTATGAACGTACTTCCCAAAACCTTTCTTCTCCTAAACACCTATTGATGCTTTGATTCCCTTTGATCAACCTATGGATAACCCAAGGAGGAAGTTAATTTGAAAAAAATAAAATTGAACAAACATTATATTTCTCTTCATATCTTGGATTCTATTGCAATTAATTTGGATGAAGAAGATACTCTTGATGATGATGTTTTTTATGCAACTAGTGATGACATTCACACTAATGATTTTGATGATATGTTTGATTTTATTGATGTTAATCATGATCTACCAGCTATATTTTCACAACAATTATCTCTTAGTCCTAGTGAGGAACAAAGTGACCCATTTTCACAACACGCTCCTTGTTTGGAACTAGCTATTTTTCTATATACTATGTTGGATGTTACCCCTCTTGTGTGTTTCCCACCTTCCCTAAACACTACAAATTGAGATGGAGGGTAGATGATATGTTGGACTAGCTCCTTTTGTGTAGTGGATTCTTTGTGTTTTCTTGTTGTAATGTGTTTCCCCTATGATGTGTTGCTTGATATAAGTTTTGATTAGATTTATTTAGATGACCCTTGTTTCTTTGTTGGTGCAAGGTGATAAAGGAATCAATCTATCATAAAATTCCTCTATTTGTATCTCATTTCTTCTATATGTTGTTACATGTTATGTTGTGCATGTGCCACTATTCATAAATGTGTCTTTGTATTATCTAATTGGGGATGATTCAAAATGGTAGCTACCAATTCTTTTTGGTCTCTATAATACTGATCCAAAACTGATATTCACGTGCTCTTATTCCAATTCTAATACCTCTAGAGGATGATAACAATATCATCTTAGTGATCATGCTAACTCCTGAGATAGTAGATCTCTTTGTATTCCTCTATCATGTGTTTCATTTTCCCTTGGTATGTCCTTTCTCGGGGGCTTCTCATAGTGGAAATATTTCTTGTGGATGCATGTATGCTTTGTTAAAGTCATTGCTCTCGGTAAGACATTTACAATCACTTTAATGTGGGGGCATAAAATATGCTCCTTGTTTCACATTTTGCACACACATACACAATGGTTCAATGAAATCTCTCTTGCATATGGGTAAGGAAAAATGATTTCCTTGTGTTCATCTTTTCATTAGATCCCTCAATAGAGATAATGCTTTCCTTAAGGATTGATCTTCCTTTCTTTGATCCCTTTGGAGATAATGTTTTCCTCAAGCCCGATTAACCTTTCTTTTTTTGGACTCCTTAACAAGGATAATTATTTCCTTAAGGATTAGTCCTCTTTGATGGTTTGACTAGCACAACATCACTTGCTAGACTTTCAATGTCATCTTTTGCAACACTTTCTCTTTGTGTTATCCATAACAAGTCAATACCTTACAAGGCTAGTGGTCATGCCTCTCCCTTTATCTCTCTTTCTTCTCTATATTTCAAGCGATGTTTCTCCGATATTGGTTTTGGATTTGATGAGGAGTTTAGTCACTTGGAGGCTTGATATTTCTTTGTCTCCTTGACCTTGATAAGATTGTTCTTATGCATTGATATACTTTACCATGAGCATGGGTTTGTCTCCTACTCTCACTAAAGTGGGGGATAAATGTACCCATCCTAAAAAGTTATCATCCATAATTAGATGCTTTGTTAGGACCTATTAGACACCATTTTGGTGATTTTGAGGTATGAATGCCCCTTATGCTTGATTCTAGCAACTTATTATTCTTTCCCCATATCTTTTCACCTATTCCAACACCTTGTTCAAATGTGACCTCAATCTCTAGGATATGAAACACCAAATTTGATCTATACCTAAGATATATCAAGTTTGGGGATCTACCCCTGAGGATTGTGGCCCAAATTTAGCTTGGGGCCCTATTTTAGGGTGCTAACAAGAAATTTGATGCCATGATCGGCCTAGATTATTTCTGAATCCTTAAATGATGGATTAAGTATAAAAACCCCTATCTCTCCTCATTTTGATAAGAAATTTATGACCCATTATCAAGTGCAAGCATTTACTATCAAGTTTTCAAGAAAATAAGAGCAATTGAGCAATTGGATTCAAGATTTGAAGGCAAGCATCCAAGATAAAGTTTCTCCAAGTCTCCAATTCTTCAAGTCCATCCAAGTTAAAGGATATCTTCTCCAATTAAAGAAATTTTCTCTCCCCTGATGGCTAAGTAGAGGAATTCTCAATCAAGCAAGAAGACCCTTCCTTCAATTCACATTCTCTTCCCTAATTGCAAGCTATTATCAAGCATATTTACATTATAGATCTAGAAGTGGCATTCATAGATCAATGCATTTGTGAGGGCATCATTGATTCTATATTACATTTCAATTTCAAATCCTTGATTTCAAGTATATTTAAGCATCTTCATGGGTATGAGCAATTTCTACATCTGTCCATGACAGTTTATGCAAGGTTAATCGAACATTTACCTTTTTGCATACTTTATGTTATGCGATTTCATTTCATTTTCAACGTTTATTCCTAAACAAGGTTTTGACTGAGGTAAACCCCTTTAGACATCCTTTTCCCCATTTTTCTATATGTAGGTACAAAATATAGTGATATTGGATAAAATATGAAAAGATTGGAAATTGTCAGAAGACCACCAAAAAGGCCAGTAAAAAACACTAGGTATAGATTGCCAAACCCATTTTGTACCTTGTATTTTGTTCCCAGATTTTATCCACATGTCAAATATGCATTGTGGCTTCTATTTCTATATATTTTAGCTTTCTGTTAGTCTGTCTCAGTATTTTATTTCTAGCTTTTCAATAACTTGCCTAAATTATTATGTACATTGCATTTTCCCATCATTTTCATTTTCATTGTTATATTTTTAGTGAAGGATCATTGTCCCGCTTAGCGCTTGAGTCTCCTCTTGAGCCTAGTGAGGCATCTTCCATCTAAATGTGCGATTATAAAAAGGGAGGTGTGAATTTACCTACTTACCCCACCTCCCTATATTTCCATAACCATAGAGTAACTTTCCATAAGGAAAAAAAACACATGTATGTGATGCCACTACTTATGGATTATAGTGGATTTGAACCATACAAGAATTTTAACAACCAACTAGAAGAAGAATTTTATTAAATAATAAAATTACAAGATATGTATCAATTAAGTGACTAGTATGATAATGTGTCTTTAACCAATTGAGTTTCAAACTCCAAGACTAGGGACTAAGGCCTAAAGACCACCCTAATTATTTTGAAAGAAATTTATATATTTAATTAAAAATTAATATAAAACCAAACATGCGGTTTATAGGGCTAACTATCATACTCTAATCTCATTAATTATTAAATCCTAGTAGTCAATTTATTAAATCAATATATCACTATTATAATTTTAGCATTAATACAACTATTACTATAATTATGAACTAGAAAATACCCATGTGATGCTATAATATATTATTATCCCAAAGGTTGACAATAGGAGTAACATTGGGGGGTCATCTTTCTCCTTAATTATTTAACTGAATAAAATAGTTAACTTACAAATATAGATATCCCACATCATTAAATTATACCTGAACATGAGTTTATAATGATAAGAACATGTAAGTCATAGCTTAATTTGAGGGAGGCTAATTGTATTATTGCTAACCATAATTTGAATCACCAATAAATTAAAATTATATAAGTACTATAAAATTAACAAATTGAGGCTTATAGTTGAATATGCACTAAATATTATCCATTGTATGAGGTTTAATATTATCCCATGGATATGAGGTTAACTTTAAGATGAAGCCCTAGTCCAAAAATAACAAAGAAAAAGGACCATTTACATTTATATTTACACTTCATTTTTGCAAGTTGAAGGATCTATGCAAAAAAAGGTCATAAAATACCTTCATGTAGCATTGGAGTTGCAAAAGGGAGTTGATGATTCGTCATGAAAACTGTAGACCATTTTGTGGATGTACCAATTAAATAAATATCTATATTTATTTAAATTTTTAATGGAAATGGGGCAAGCCCGAGATAAAAAAAATATCTGTATTTATTTGTCTAATCCTAGACCATGAAAGTGTTGAATAGGCTGAATAACTAGGGGGTGAATCAATTATTCCAAAACACTTTTTCACAAACTTAATTAATCTGATGCAATCTTAAACCATTCAGATAATTAGAATAGATAAGAACATGAAAGTACACAAAAAACAAACACCATAACATTGGAATTAACACGGAAACCCAAGATGGAAAAAAAGCATTGAGTAAAACTAATTCTTATAAATATAAAATTGGTTAAGGTGGCATTGGTTAAAGTGATTTTTTACGAAGGCTTGCTACAAGTAAGGCTCGTTGTCGATTGTGCTAATTGCCCTGCTACAAAAATGGTTGATTACAAAAAAAAAGTCTTATAGAAAAAATGTAAATTGATAATGTTGCATCTGCATATGTTTAAAATAATTCCAATTAATAGCACAATAATAACTATATGAAGTAGATTTGGTTAGAGATCTTCTACCAGCCTTCAACAATCTTCTACAAAATTGAATACTCTTGTCAGTCGCTGGCTTTCTTTTTCTTTCACTTATATCCTTCACACTTCTTATTCTTCTCACACATTACACCACCAAGTATTCATTCACATAACCATACTCTCATCATATCGGCTTCAACATATGCACACTCATAATTATGAATCTAGATAGATGTTCTATATATATATACATATCTGTTGAACCAAATGCATATGTTGGCCTAGAAAAACATGTTGGCTTGAATACACAAAGATATCTTGAGATATTCAACAAGTTCATCATGCTAGTACTGGACCTAAAAGATAGGTCATACATATGATAAATCCATACCACGCTACCACGAGACCCAAAGATAGGCTGACCATACATAAGATAAGCATTTTACATATCACAAATGCTAAAACATAAATATATTTTGGGACTAATGGGAACTCCATAACCAAGACAATGTCTTGATCACCACAAAATTAAACACTAGTTGAAGGATAACACCAAGTAACATCTATCCAAAATTGAATACAACTATCATACCAAAATCTTCTAAAATACAACATGAATGCTCAGATAGTAGAGATACCCAGAATGAACTTTGAATACAACGACCAATGAGATCCATCAAATCTTCACATTTCTACATTCATCGAATACCATAGATGTACGAAAAAGATATATAACCATTACTGAAGTAGGGACATATATCCACATAATTCATTACCATAATATACTACATAGAATAGATCCCTATTGTACAACTCTTGGATCACAGTCATTTGGTACATAGGTTTTAACATCAATGACAAGAATTCCAAAATGAAATAATTAATCAAACAAAATGACAAATTAAAGAAGAAAATATGAGTGAAAACTTGAAATGACGATGAGTCAATTTTGGATGTGCATTGTTTCATATTTGAAATAGTGCCAAAATAATTATAATTTCAAAGAAAAATAAAATGTAGCATTTATTGGGTGATCTACGGGGTGATTAAATAACCAAGTTGGTTGGAAAAGAAAGAATAATGATGGCAGGATTATGTTCCCTTAAGATGTTTGGTGCACAAAAAAGAAGCATAGGTGAGCTCTCAAAAAGAGAAAGTTAGGATAAAATGGATATAATTAGAAAAAAAGGATTATAAGAAGAAAAATAATGAAAGTGAAGTAGATATAAAAATATGGGAGAAACAATGGTGATTGGTAGTGAAAAAAATAGGTTAAGGGGATGAATAAATAGGGCCAAGGGATGAAAAATATTCATTTTCAGCTTGACATATAGAAATTGAGAGAGATAAGAAGTAAAAGAGTAGGAGATGAGTGGAGGATATATGAGTGCATAAGAATTAGGTAGATTGGGTAAGGATGTATAGACATCCAAAGGATAGTAGGCTATTGGTAGGTATAAAAACTTTATTCATTTACTGTTACATAGGGTTAATTGATGAGGGTATCAAGTAGGCCAAGGGTAGATATGCCAAATCATAAAATGTGATTTGGTGGCTATGTAAGAGTGTATGCCAGTTTTATGGTTTAGTGCAATAAAAATAGATGGTGCTAGTGATTCTACAAAGATTCATGGTAATTGCACAAATAACAAGGTAGACTCATGAAATGGTGGGGGCACAAGAAGAAAAAGTGTGATGGATCCAAAATATATAATGATAGATTGACAAGTAGAAATAGAGTTCCATATAAAATGATGAATGTGTCAATAATTTTTATAGTGGGTTTGTCATCTAAAAAGGCATATGTATGGGATGAAATAGCAATGTGTCAAGGATGGGACAAAGATTGAGGGTGAACAAATGGTTACATTTTGTTCATTGATAGGAGAAAATCAAAATCATTATGTTTAATGATGTTTCTAACACATGGTTTGGATGAATTAAAAGAGTAGCTAAAGATACTAACAACATGGGAGTGATGCTTATTTATGCTAATCCTAATGGATAGTTAGGTACATGATAATCAAGTGACAAGCTAGCACGATATATGGGATTAGAGTATATGGCAAGGAACCCATTTATCTAAGTAAATTAATTAACTCTAACAAATATGGTAGAATAATAAAGGAGAAAGAATAGCATGTTTTGTAACTTGATGGGGGAGTTGATGTTGAACCTAAAGGGCATGTGATAGATACTAACAATTCAAACTTCGACATAGCTAGTGTATCACAACAAGATAAATGCACAAATATAGTATTTATGGGGTCATTTTGGAGATCTATTTCACCTTATTTGAGGGTATGATGTTTTATTTAGACACATTCAAGGGAATGGTAATGATGCTTCCCTTGATTATGGAAACTCTTATAGTGTTATACTTTTACTTGAAAATATTAGGATGTCATTTTTAGCTGGAATAGAAAACAATTTGGCAAACTTGATCCAACATTAATGATAGTTTGCATGGAGGGATTGTATGATAGTCTACTTATACTAATATTTTTACTTGATCATAAACAAAGAAAGGAAGAGCTTGAGCTCTTCAACACTACTACAAGTGTGTGTACTGGAGCACCTTTTGGTGCTTCAGTTAATTTGTGAAGGAGTGAAGCTATATTTAAAAGATTCATATGTATTTGATGTGAGTGTGTAATGCATGTAGACATGGTTGATATAGATCATTTACTAAGATCCTTGGATGATCTATGTAGAGGGGATAAAATTTGGTAGTTGTGGAGGAAGTGTGAGGATGAGGGATGATATGTGCATACAAGTATTAATTGGTAGGTAGGTATTCCTATTTGGTAGGGAGATACTAGCTTGACAAAGAGAAAACACAATTTAGTCTTCAATATAATGTGTAAAGTGGGGCACATATTTTTTAATGAGTAACTTAGGAAGAAATATTATGGGGATCACAAATGGATCCCATGGAGGCAAAGCAATGATACATGGATGTGAGAGAAATGGAGTGGAAGGTATACCAATAGTCATTATGGAAATATATACTAGGCTAACCAATGCAATGTAACATCTGAATCCCTTTCATATAATTAGAACAAGAATAGGCCTACGTATTATACCCCACAAAATGCTAGCTATTTTGGTTATGTTTCTTTCTTGTGAAGATTGAGATAGTGAAGTGTGTCTTTGTGAAGTATGATTGCAATGGAAAATGACCAAATTCAATACTATGTAGAATATAAAAAATGAAATATAAATAGCAAGGAATATCTAAGATGAATCTATCCAAAGAACAACTTGGCACTAGAATCTAAAGCTAAGTATGATGGATAGATGTGTTGGTCACCGTAGTTTAGAGATGACAAAGGCTTCAAAATATGACAAAAAAATAGGATCTAGAATCTTTACACAACTATGTTAGGCAAAATATTAGGTCATTGTGGTAGGACATGGATGTTTGGTGCCTTATTCTAAGAGTTTTCATTCATTCAAAGTCTAGTACAATGTGTCACTATCTTCTTTGCTTACCTATAAATTTCCCACTATAAAAGTTGTACCTACACACATAAAATGGTGAAATTTGTTGGTTTGTATAGGGGGTTGTGTAAGTCAAACTTGAACCACAATGGATAATAATAATGTGATAAGAGTTCATATCATCACAAGGATAGAGGCTAAATAAATGATGAAATGACAAGATATTGTTAGAGTAATCATTCTTTATGCTTATTAATTAAATCACTTTGGTTTAATTAATTAAGTCATTTATTACTCTATTTACTTAAGCTATCTTTTAGGTGCATTATAATTAATATATTTATTAATTATAATGTGCAACCTAGCTTTATTTTTTGCTTCATAGCTTTAGGGTTTTATTGTTCACCTATATGGTTGAACCCTTTGTACATTCTTTTGAGGAATTCACTTATTGGATCATAATAGAGATTGCTCTTTGCATGTCCATAAGATGTCTCTGGCTTTTTGGCCTCCATGATTTTTCTTGCTTCTGTGCTTTGCTTCTTCCATGTGACAGGGTTATGCATGCAGGTGTTCTTGGGAGATTAGTATTTCACCTAATCTAACATGGTATCAGAGCTCTCCTGTTGTTCGCTGTTCGAGTTTTATTGAAGCACAGAGGGTTTCAGAAGTTTTTTTGTGGATCTGGGGGGGAGCCAAAATTTGGCTCACCTTGGGCAAAAACGGACACCACCATTGTGTCCGGAAGGCCCAAGAACCCCTAAATCCATATAAAACTTGTCCATTTTGGACACAGTGGCATCTGAGGCAAAAAATTTTTGCATACCAGGGCCGTACGGCCCTGGCACGCACTCCGAGGCGGGTACTGTCGGCAAATTTTTTTTTTAAAAAAACTATATGTTTTGGCCGCCGAGCGGCCACCCAGGCACCGCCCGGCGGCCACCACAGCGCCACCGCGCCCGCCCCGCGGCCCGCCCAGCGCCGCCTCCCGGCTCCGCCGCCCTCCGCGGCCCCCGCTCCGCCCAGCCGCCGCCCGCCCTCCGCGGCCCCAGCCGCCGCCCAGCTCCGCCCTTCTGCGGCCTCCGCCGCCCTCGGCCCCGCCGCCTGCGCCCGCGCCTCTGCGGCCTCCGCTGCCCTCGGCCCCGCCGACCGCGCCCGCGCCCGCCGCGCCGCCGGCCCGTTTCAGCCCCCGCGGGCTTATTTACAACCCTAGCGGCCGGTCATATGACCGACCAGGGGCTGCGGCCCAGCCCCCGGAGTGCGCCATGCGTCCGGGGGCCTATTTTTTTTAGCCCTTGGGGCTTAAAACTTGCCTTGGTGGGTATTTTGGGGGTACCTGGGCCTTTTTCGCTCTATAGGGAGCATACGGGGGTCTTTTTCTGACTTCTTTATATTGTCGGAAAGCTCTTTCTGAGCTCTTTCCGATGAAGGAGGTTAGGGTTTTTGGTTCCACCGTTTCAATAGCTTTTTTTGCTGTTGAAGTCTGATGTCTCTTTTTGCCTTCCGGGAGTCATATCTGGCTCATCCGGACTCCTTTTTTGGCAAATGAGATATCGTCGGAAAGCTGATTCTGTGTACTATTCAGTGGCAGAGGTATTTCTTCCAGATTTTGCTCCAGGTTTTCACTCCTCCGAGTTATGCAGTTTATGCCCTCTGGTGGTGTGCTTGGTTCTACAGGTCCGGGGATCTCTTCTTCTGGTTTCTTAGTGCACTCTTCTTTCTGTCTTCTGAGCTTGCATGCTCTTCCTGATGTATCTTTGTTCTGTAAACACACTGAGATAAAGTGCCATCTTCTGCATTTCTGGGATTCTTTTTCACCTGGTTCAGTTTTAGTATTCGCACTCAGTTATAAAGTGCCCATCGGGGACTAGTGAGATATGCAAACTCTTAATAGAAGCAATATCCATAGACACAATGTATGACCTTTGGGACTAACAAGATCCTTAGATACTTACTAGGAGTCATGTCCATAACTACACAAAATATATTGGCCTTGAGGGCTATCAAGATCTTCAAATAGTTATATGGACCATGTCTAGAAGGGTTCATAAGGCACAAGGTTAGTAATTCATATTATGATAGGTCGCTCATGAAAAAGTGAAGGCCTCACAAGCTTGTAAGAATCCTTAGATATACTAGGTGAGTTTCATGCTAGTGGTATCAAAGATTATTGACTATGCAAAATAAACTATTTGTTAGGTAATTCTAATAAATAGTTGCCAAGGATAAACAAATGGAGGTTACAATAGCTTAAAAAACTTCATGTTGTGTGATAAAAGTGAAAAACAATCTTATGGTGTGTGCACAAAGTGAAATGCATAGAGGAATATATGCATCCACTTTAAAATGACTATGTACACCAATTGGGAGAAATTACATTTTAGGTATTATATATTCAAAGCCAATCATGTTTCCAAAATGAAATGCCCCCAACCATGGGGTCTTCACTAAAGGAGAAATATAATACCATGTGCATTCATATTGGGGGGTTTTAAATGGACAAAAAAAGGGGGCAATATATTGCCTAAATAGGGGGGAGGAGGATTTTTGGGGGGTGGGGGTGGGGGTTTATATAGGAAAACAGGTGTGGGGTGTATTGGAGGGGGTGACAAAAAAGGATTTTGGGGCAAATTTTTTTTTTTAAATAGGGGGATTCTTTAGTATACAAAGAACACACATGCTATGATTCAAGTTCACTAAGTGAATTCTTTGTGCCCCCGAACATTGGTAATTTGAGACAATACCACATATAATCAAACAAGATCATACAAGGGAACCAAAGCAATCCAATGATCTCAAGTCAATATTAATATATGATAAATAATGAATATTTACACAATTATCTTTAAGTTAACCCCCACCCCCAAAAAATATTGGAGCTAAAAGTACAAAGGAGGAAGAGCACATGAGAAGGAATAAAGGATTTTGGGTCAAAATGGAAGAGAGTTAAATGGACCAACACTTTGCATCATCCCCAAAAGATAAGACAAAAAGACATGTACAATAAAACAACATTTACAACAAAAACTCATTTACAACAAGCAAAAGAGAAAAGATATAAATAGAATGATGTCACAAAGGTTTTGGTTCCTTTGTATCATTGTGCCAATAAAGCATCAAGGTTCATCCAAAGAGAACTTAAAAAAATGACACACAAAGTAGCACATAGTAAGGATAAACATTACATGTAAGCAAATGCAAAAAGACAAAGCAATACCACACTGATAGGTAGGTCTATAGAAAATTGTGAACCTCTCAATCTTGCTCATCACAAAGAGATGGAAGGAGAGATGCTAAAGGATAATTTTGTGTACTAGGATTAGTACCTTCATAGGGTTAGCTTTGTCAAATAAACCAAAATAAGAACTAAATTACCACAAAAGAAATTCAATTAAGCTATTTAAAAGACAAATGAGCACTCTATGGCTCTCTAATTAGGGGTGCTAATGAAGAATTCTCAGCAAGCTCTCACTAGTGACAGTCCTAATATGAGAAAATATGATAATAAAAGCTAAAACAAGTTAATTCTGAATGAAATTAGTCTAATTAGCTCCTAGATTTATCTTTCTAGCTATAAATTGCAAGAGGTTTGATGCTATTCTCAGATTTGTGGATGATTATTGCCTGAATTATGCCTTGCTTTTATAGATTTTGGCAAGTGTAGGGGGTGGAGTCAAGTTGATCAAGGTTAGGTTAGGGTCAAGTCCATGGTTCCACCTTTGGAGACCATTTAAATATTTTATCCTCAAAGCTTGGGACAAGAGGACAAAATGGGTGGACAAGATTATCTCTCCCTATGGGTGGTGGAGATTCTATACGAGCTTGATCCATGTGAGCTTGGTTCTCAAATCCTATTGGTTGATGCATTTTCCTCTCATTTGGTGGTTGAGGGAAAATAGGATTTAATTAATTGAATTTAATTAATATGTTTAGCCATGTGTACCCCTTGAATGGGTTGATTTGATTTAAATGAACTATGCAATTAATTAATTTATTATGATTTTAATTGATTTTATGGCTTTTGATTTTTAATTAAATTTGAATTATGGTTTGATTGCAATTTTGCTTTGATTTTAGCTTGATTTGATTTAATTGCTTTGATTTTTGCCTTGATTGCTCACTTAATTGTTCTTGTCCATTTTCAGGTGATTACAAATGCCCCTCTTTGAATCGTTGCATGAAGCATATCGGTTCAAAGAATGCCCTGATTGTTTCTGATGTGAAGTCCTGATCAACTGATGTCTAATTTGATGTGATAAAAGATGCAGATTTTGATGATAAAACTGATATAGTTTCGATTGATTTTAGGTCCTCGATGGTCATTTCGATGATAAGTTGCTTGGTATGGTACCTGATTTGATACGATTTGATGTTTGATGCCCCTTTCGATTGATAAATGAATTTTTTTTTGATAAAAGATTACGCTTTGATTTGATGGTTGTGCCCCTGATTCGCTAATTATGATGTTGAACCTGATTATCCGAGTGTATGCCCCCTCGGAAATGAAATGAAATTTGAGTGTAGTTGAGAAATATGATGTTTTAGGTCAATTAGTGTGAATTAGGAAAATTAATAATAAATTTTGATTTCATTTTCGATAATGTATTCATGATTGTTTGATGATAAATGCCCTTGATTTGGCAAAATGGGTGAAAAATTTGGGTCCCTAGTTATTTTATGGTCAAAGATGCCCTTTTTAGGTCAAAATAGGCTATATATAGGGGTAAAAGTCATTTTTACTATTCATTTTTACCTCTCCTTTTATCTTTTGCTTTGAGCCCTTTTTGCCTTTCTGATGATGGTGATCCCTATTTGCGAGCACAAATTTGAGTGAGGTCGTCGATACATGTGTCCACCTGGCTACGGACCTTTGGTATGTACTCCAACTACTCGCTTTGTCAATTTAATACATTTAATTTGAAATTTTTTGAAATTTTACAAGAAAAGCCCTCTTTTTTTCTATTTTCAAATTAAATAGAGAATTCAATAGTTTTAGTAGCACGTACAATTTTTCTCTAGTGCATCCACAACTTTTAATAGCACGTACAAACGATAGAACTAGGGCACAATTTGCATTTACCCTTTTTTTGTTGCACGTACAAATTTGATTGTGCATTTAAACATTTTAGCAGTGCATACAAGGATTTCTTGTAGTGCGTACTAAACTCTATAGTGTGTACACTTTGAAATAGCGCTTTCAATAATTTCTTCAGCGCATTCACCATTTTAAACTGCACTTTTATCTTTTAGTGCTTTTAAGCATTTAAATAGCACGTACACCCTTTTTGGTTAGATGTGCAAATATCTAAGTCAGTTTTTTGAACCATATGGTGTCGTCAATCAGTTAATTAGCTTAGGTATCAAGCCCAATTTGATAGAGAGTTGTATGATGTCAGTTCAAGTCGTCATATTGAATGTTTGATTGTCAATCTTGATTTTGATGGTGGATGGTGATAAAATTTTGGTCCTCTCTGAATAGAATTAGGAAAATTGATTGTGGTTTGATTTAGGTTTTGATTGTTTGATTGACTTTAAATGATCCAATATGTAATGATTTTTATTTCTGATGTGTTTAACTTTCTTTTTGCAGGCCGAGCTTAAATCGCTCAGATTTCAAGGCTTTTATCCATTACCTTTTACCATGATCGTTGACTTGAGCGGTCCTGAGCACTGAGTTATTGGTAGATGTGGTATGTCCTTTCTCCTTGTCCTTCCTTGATTCTACATGAAATGAGGTCTTCTCACAGCTATGGCAGAGCGATGGCATTGTGACCATAACACCTTTCATTTGCCGATGGGGGAGATGACTATCACTCCCAAGGATGTGTACCTAATCCTGAGCATCTTGACTCATGGGTAGCTCATTTATTATGAGCAGGTCTATGACAGGACTGCCTGTAGGTGAGTGTTTGGTGATCCTACCATTGGTGATGATTCCATTTAGTGGGCACAATTCCCTTCCTTTCATATTCTTCCTATTATCTTGGGTGCATTAGGTGGCAGTTTTCTCGTTCTTGATCAACAAGGTCATGGCTTTGCTATTGGTTGGGGTTGTATCTTAGAGGATATGATCGTGCAGCCACAAAGGTTCAATTGGGGGACCTGTGTGCTTGGTCAGCTTTATCATGAGCTGTATCATGCAGTATATCATCGCGGGGTGACTCTTTCTATCGGGGTGATCCTGTTACAGCTGTGGACATGGGAGTACATCCTTGTTACTCATCCCATTTCTATTTGACACTGTGATTCAGGCTGGCCCTTCGCTTGGATGTATGAGGGCATGGTGGCGTAGGCCCATTTGGGCAAGTTAGATTATTGGAGATGGATTATTGATGACATTGATCAGGTCATTTGGTGACCATACATTGGATGTGAGGCATGGCCTAAGGATGCAGTTGAGTTACCATTCATGTGCATGTCACGGTGGATGATAGGACGCACACCATTTATCATTGAGCAGTTTTAATTTCAGAGGGTTTTACGATAGTATGGTTGGATTCAAGGCATGCCATAGGGATTGGCTTTATATGCCTGGGTATAGGTGGAGAGGTCACTATGAGGCCCACAAATAGACTATTAGAAAGAATTCCAGGAGTCGATATAGCTGCCCCACCTTGCGTGGGATATGAGAGATCATATTGTAGATGTCAGTATGATAGATGATTACACCAAGTGGTTTTCTCGAAACCCATTTCCAAGATTCATTGATCTTGCAGAGAGAGTGCTGGGTATTGAGGAGGAGTCAGATGATGATAGCAAAGATGGTGATGCAGTGATGGACGTCAAAGATAGGGTCGATGGGCTGACATAGGAGGTAGGGTCATTATCCTAGTGATTGTTGTTGTGCCTATCCCTCCTAGGGGTGGTGTCCAGATGAGGGGTGGTTAGGTTAGAGTTAGAGGTGATGTGGATAGATCTCTACATCAGATTGGTATGGATAGATTGGCCAAATGGGGCCAACACAGGGTTAGGGTTTTCAGACAGGTTGGTGCTCAGGTTGTGGCTGATGTGGATGCTCAGGCTGCACAGATACTATTAGATTAGGCACAAGGTCCACCAGCACTTCCACAGGCTCCTCTAGTATAGGCTCCCTCTTCTTCTTTTATGCCAGATTCTTCTGTTCTTCCATCTTCTTTTGCTTTCATTCTATCTTTGTCTACTTCCATTCCATCTTCTTCTATGGCTCCCCCATAGACTCCACCTACATAGGTACCAACACAGACTCCTCATGTACCAGCATTAGCCTTAGATGTTCATTCTTTGCAGTCTGAGATGTCAGCGATGAGACATCAGGTGACCTAGCTGAGTTCAATGATGTAGACCTTCATGGCTGCTATGAGTCAACATGGTTTATAGGCTACTTTGAGTAGGGCTCCAAATGTTGATTGTGGTCCTGATGGTTGAACAGTCTCACAATAGGTAATGATAATCATGCCAGTGTCTCTCTTAGGTATAATGTATTGATACTAAGGATTACTTTTCCCATCATGAAATACATTTAGATTGTCAACCTAGGGATGTATACTTGAAATGGGACAACCCAGTTTGTGCACTAAGCCCCTTAAAGAGTCATATTACCTATGTTATGAGAAGATAAAGTGCATGAAAGAAACCTATGCTATTGCGGCAGGAAAGTAAGCACACTTAACTACTTAATGAAATTATTGTTGAAAGCTTGTAAACTTGACCTAAGCCTATTTTAGCAACTCAAAGCATTCACCATGTCTATCTCTGCAAGCACTGTAGGAACATTCATAGTAATAATGTTGTAGGAGTAAAATAGTAACTTATACTTGAAAGCATGGGAAATACAAAAAGCAATTCTACTCTATTCTAATAAGTGGACCCCCTTGGTTGGCTTATGCTAACTACTAACTGTAATAACCCAAAATTGGCATCTTGCGATCCTAACCAATTTTGTCGCATTTAGTCTCATTCCTTCAATTTCTACATCATCAAATTCCTATTGTACTAGGCAATTCTGTCTTCTAATTGACCCTACTCGACTTAATGTCAAATGCAAAAAAACCCAAATTTGCATCAATCACATATCATATTTATTTCCTAAATATCAACCATAATGTTTATTCTTTGCAGTCTGAGATGTCAAAAGTCACTCATGAGGTCATATTTTATTTATTTAATTAAATATTCTCTCCAAATGCTTCACTCCCCCCAAGAAGATGAATGGTCGACCATTTCTTTGCAAGAAACTCTTCAATCTCCATCGGGCTTTTCTATAATAGAACCCTCTTATTTCTCATTTGAGGAGGTAATATTTTGAGTATAAAACCTCTGGAAAATTGTTCTCTCATTTATATTCAAAAACTATAATCATCTTGCATATTAGAATAGTATTCATTTCTTAGAATAATGATGCATTTGTTCTTAATTTAGTTTCTTTCATTGTTTTTAGATTCATGCTCATTTTCTTACAAGTTTTTAGATTCATATTGCACTCTCATTTTAGCACAAATCTTAATTGCATCTTAGCTTAAATCCTTCATTCTAGACTAGTTTATGGTTGTTGGACTCTCAATTTTGAGAGTTACTCAAAACCCTAACTAGATAGAAGGCAACAAATCATACAGGCGTGCGAAATAAGTAATTTCATATTCATTCTCATATGTGGCTGATGAATAATGACTATGTTGAAGTCTATGGATGAATAAGAGGTCAACATTTAGCTATAAACATTCTGGTGCCCACCGTGAGGCAAAAAATTAATTTCTGGCCTCATTAATTCTAAATTTTTTTATCAAAATTTTGCACTCTGCGTATGCCCATACATCCCTGGTATAGAATCTCGCCTGAAGATTCTCACTGTGTTGCATGAAGTTTTTCTGGTTCTAGAATGTCCTCACATGAAAAAGGTGTTTTCTCATGTGAGACTGTCCACTTCCTCGTGCGAATTCTGACATCAGAGTTTAAAAGTTTCCAGTTTCTGTACTTTCCTATTGCTATTTTCTGACATTTACTATTTACTGTGATTTTTCATGTCTCTATTTTTTTGATACAACATAACAGTGGGCTGCAGGATGTTTGATGAAGACTTCAAAAACACAACTATGCATACTTACTGACAGTTTGCTTGCAGGACGTTTGCCAAAGTCGCTTGACAAAGCTATTTTAAAAACATTTTGTCTATTTATTGCTTTTTTCACATAGTTTAAATAGGGCCTTGTGAAGATTTCTTAAGGGTCTTGATAGCAAGATAGGGTAATAGGCTCTTCATTACATGGAAGTGATGCCCATGGATGAACCTGAGACCTAGATTTTGCTAGCATGATAGATACCTAGGGAAGCAAGGAAATGTAACAAAGCTTTAGCATGTCCATTTGTTAGTGGATTATGCTCTTCTCTCTTTGAGAGAATCATAAACCCAAAAGCTTGTGGATTGGTTGAGGAGGAGTTAGCTCAGTGATAGACATGTCTGGTGTGTTTTGGTAAGGTGAAGAGGTAAAGGATTATGCTCTTCTCTCTTTGAGAGAATCAGAAACTTTGACCCTTGAATCCAAGCCAAGTCAGTGTCACCTTTAGAGGGTTTGCCAGAAGTTGAACCTCCTGGAATGACCCAAGTGAGTACACACCTTTTGCTGGTGATTCCACCTCACTATAATAAAGTATCTTTATTGATTCTAAAGACTCCAAAGCCATGTTAACTTATTTCTCTTGATCCATGACTATCATCTCGAGAAAGCTCTATCTATTGTACTGAGCGGCGCCGCTCCTAGCCCTACTTGCGGGGGTGTACAACTTTCAGGTGTCAGTGTGGCTGAGAGGCCCTAGCCCTATATCAGGGGCATCAAATGTTAGTGTGAATGGAATCCTATTAAACACTCTCTTAGTTAGTTGCCTACTCGATTCATCTCTGAAAGGGGACATAATCTTTGTGCAAGGAGGGGGGAGAATCTCTCCCCTAGATTCTCACCATAGGCATGCACCTAAACATTTGAAGGTGCTATATGACACTGGTCCCTACTTCAAGGGTAACCTTTGAACATATGTTATTGAGTCCTTGGAAACACCAAAAACATAGGTGCCCTCTAGGGGGTGACATGGCTGTGTGAGGTGAACGCATGCACATAAGTTGTGAGGCATAGATTTTGTCTTCTCTACCATTTTCTTTGTAGGGATAACTAAGTGTTTGTTTTGAGTCTTAAACTGTCCAACATGATCAAACTTGTCAAGACTCCCATGATTCTTCCGAGTTGCTTTGTCCTTGGTGGAACTATTTTTGACTACTGATTGCTTCACTATTGCTTGCTAAGTCCAAACTCTATGCTTGTAAATGATTGATTTCAAACATTCAAACTGAGATTTATTGATTCAAAACCATCCTAAATCAGTCTGAAAAGTGGACATTCTGCCAGAGAACAACTCACACTGTGTCTTGAAATCTGATTTTGTCTCGAAAACCTTATCAAACTGTCAAACTTTGGTCTTTTCTCACGCAAGATTTTAGTTTCCTGTGCATTTCCTCGTGTGAGACAACACATCTTCATGCGCAGTTTAGCACTTCTTCATGCGAGACTATCCCCTGATTTTTGAAACAACGAGCTTATTCATGTCTGTTGGTCAATTTTCTGTCTGATTTAGTTTTTGTCTAGGGTTCATCTGCTTGTTCTCCTATTGTCCACTGCCTGAAACTGGATGTCTCAGGTTGAGAACCAAGTGATTACTCTTTAAACTCACATTTTCTCTTTGTAATCTATCATTTCCTACTGTTCTCTTGTACCTTGTGACATGATAGTCACATCTTGGCTATTCTAGCCTTACTCTCAACGATTCGTGTCGGGTGCATTTCATTTTTATCACTTCTTTTCTATCCTAGAGACAAAGTTTTGAGCGTAATCCTAGTTCCCTCTCGTTACACAATCTTTGTCTATGACTATCACAACTAGAAGTGGCAACACATTCCCCTTACGTGGTATTAGACAAAGTAGAGGTAGACCCTGCAATTGAGGAAGAGGTTGTCCTGAACCTATCATGCAATCTGAATGTTGTGGGGGATCTTCATGTTCCTCCTCGCCGGGTGCCTCAAAAGAGAGCCCATCTCGGTCCTCATCTCCTATCAGTCGACATTGCGTCAGGTGTTTGTTCCACATAAACATTAGTCTAAATCAAAATCAAGTGTTCCAAGAGTGGTATAATTCATTGTTCTAAAAATAGCCTGACTTATTGTTTCAAGAATGACATAACCCATTGTTTCAAGAGCAACAAAAATCTGAAAGGTCACCATCTGAATCTGACCCTATTGATGTAATAAAATTTACCTTTGCCATGACCTCTCGGGATAATACACACACTCGTACTAAGTTTGTGTACGTTGCGCACTCACACACTGACAAGATGGAAAATCAATACCAAGAGGGTGAATACAGCAAAGGTCATGATCAATCTCAAAGCGACCAGCATCTATATCAATCCCAAAGTATTTTTGAAATTATTTGTTATGATAATGAGGAGATAACCCAAAATGACATAGATGTTGCAAAAGTCAATAAAAGTCTTCTCAAGATGATGGAAATCCTCCTTATAGAAGAGAAGGAGAAATAATTTCTTGAACTGGCCGAGCAAGGAGCCAAGTTACCCCGAGACTACAAAGTAGAGACACTTGTGGTCAAGGAAGAGGAAACCGAGACCGCTAAATTGCAAAATTTAGTTTGAGACATGCAAGATCAAATCAGTCAACTTGTGAAGGATAAGGATAAACCAGCACAACAATTCACATTGGAAAACATCTATCCTTTTCCATTCGATAAAAGTCTTTGCATGCCTCCTTTTCCCAAAGGAGTAGAGCTTCCCAAATATGACAAATATTTGGGTACTTTTGATCCCTAAGATCACTTAAGAGGGTTTGGTGCTCTATCTATGGAGTTTATACACTACCAGACTTACCTCATGCATCTCTTTCCATGTAGCTTGGGTGGATTTGCTATGGAGTGGTTCTCTCAACTACCCACTGGCATCAAGTCTTTCGATGAGATTGCCAATTTGTTCCTCCAGCACTATTCACACAATATCTAGCATCCGGTTAATATCTGAGATCTTTGCAATTTGAAACAATGACAAGGGGAACCTTTCTTGGCATTTCTCTAGAGATGGAGACAACTTTGTACAAAATATCCTCGCAAAATACCTGAGTCTGAAAAGCTTGACATCTTTTCAGACAATCTTGTCCCCGATTTTGGGTATCAAGTACAGCTGCAAGGCCCCCTAACTTTTGATAATATGATTAAACAAGTTGTGAGAATAGAAGCATTCATGGTCAAGAAAGGGGAACTGACCCTGCACAAGGATAACAAACAAGGGTCCTCCTTCTCAAACAAAGACAAAGCTAAATTTGCTAACAAAAATTGGAATGTGGTGAATGATGGAGTTGTTGACAATGTGACTCCAAAACCTTCGAAGGTTGTTTTCAACCTCACCTCCAGTATGCAGGCAACCAAAGTCACTGAAAAGGCTATAATAGACACTCAGCCACCTTTGATATTTTCCAGAAACAAACCTTGGGCTCCTTGACCCAAATGTGAGTTCACTTCCCTAGGAGAACCCCTTGACATGGTTTACAAGACTCTCTTGCAAAACCAAATACTCACTACTCTGGAAAATTTGCATCCTTATGATCTGCAACCACGACCTTCTTGGTGGAATGAAGTCGCATACTGTGATTACCACCAAAACAAGGGTCATAAAACTTCCAACTGCATTCAACTTCGACATAAGACCCGAGACTTTATAAAAAATGGTGATATTATTATGAGCGGTCATAACAAGAACCCAGATCATCAGGCATTCAAAGACCCCTTTCCTCCTCACGAGAAGGGTGAATCTTCTAAGACTAAGAATGTCAACACCAAGGTCAACTACACATAAAACACCAACGACAATGTCATTAATATGGTTGAACCTGTTGAGACTGAATACTGTGATGTGATCACCATCAAGGGGAGTGAGGGTGCTCCTTGGCCTAAGACTTCATTTGTCCTATGAGGCCCTATGGATCACTCCTCCAAACCAGAACAATCTCAGGATTATGCAAATGTTGTTACCCGATCTTGTGCAAAGATTGTTCTTAAAGGCCCCGAGCCTTCTACATCTACACTGAAACAACCTGTGGATAAAGTTGTTGTTGGCCCCGCCAACAAGAACTCAAAATTGATCCCCACAACTAGCACTCATAATTACAACATCCTAGACCACTTGCAATGTACCAACACTCAAATCACTATCTTTGAGCTATTGAAGATCTTGCCTGCTCATAGGCAGATTCTTGATAAAGCCCTCATTGAGGCAAATGTCCCAAAAGATCTGGATCTTGACCAGTTTCAATCCATGGTAGGTCACCTAACCTCATCCCATTATTTGTCTTTCTCTAAGGAAGATGACCATTTGATGAGCCATCTGCACAATGCCTCTCTGCATATTGAAGTCATGATAGGCTCAAAGCATGTCCATCGTGTCCTTAGTGATAATGGTGATGGCCTTAATATTTGCTCTGCTAACCTACTCACCCAATTAGGCTATGATGAAGATTGCATAGATGCCCACAAGAAAATCACCATCAAGACATATGATGAAGAGAAACAAAAATCCAAAGGTCTAATTTTTCTGCCAATCCGAGTTGGACCTATTGAGAGGGTTGTCACCTATCAAGTTCTAGACATTCCCCTTGCATACAATATAACATTGGGAAGACCGTGGATCCATGAAATGCAGGTGGTTCCATCCACATACCATCAATGTATCAAGTTCCCGTTCCATGGAGTATAAGTAATAGTACCTGCCAATATGGGCTATTCTTGCAATACACTCACACAATCTACTAGCAACTTTGTCCCAACCAACAGAGAGTCTACTAAATTCTTCAATACCAAACTCAAAGAAATGGAACAGACTCTAAAGCTCAAAGATACAAGCATGGGGGGGGTATCAGATTGAGCCTGTGTTGTCATTAGCAGCTCTGCATCCATCTTCGCGTTCCTATGGGAGACCCTATGAGAACAATAAACCTTATGTCATCTCTCCTCAAATAGTCTATGACGGTGCCTTTGTATGGGCCACAAAGCCACTAGAAGATGAGGATGAGGACAAGACTATTATAGCTTGGGTTTATAAAGGAAAGGACACATCTAAAACAATCACTCCAACTTGTGATATAGACCAAGAACCATACAATATTGAAGGTTTCAAGCTCATGAAACACTTTGGTTACAAAGGGAGTGGCCCTATAGGGGTGAATGACAATGGCTTACTTGAACCAATTGAAGCCACAGGTTGTCGAACAAAGGACACAATAGGTCTAGGCTTCAAGAAAATCCTATTTCATTTAGGGATCAACAAATTTATACCAGAATTGGAATGCCAGCCAGAACCTGAAGGCACTGCTTCAACTGATAAATCAGAGGACAACTCTGATGAGGATACCTTTCCCTATCCTATTCCTCTAGATCTTGCCACATTCTTTGTGGAGCCAGATGATCCTATATCATGTGTCAGTAGAGCAGAGACTGATAATGAGTCTGATGATACTGCCTCAATCACCCCACTGACATATGAACAGTTGATAGAAATCCAAACTATTGATCCTAATTATCCAGGTGAGTTATACATGCCACCACACTTTCAAAAGTGGTTCAAACAAGATCAACTTCAACAAACCATCAATACTACAAGAGATGAAAATGAGTCAGATGGTATAGCAAGTGTTGATGGAATTTGTATATCAAGCATCATAGACTTGCATGAGTATGAGTTTGATTCTTTGTTTGATGAAACTTTTGATAAAGATGTAGATATTGTTCATATGTATGAGAACTGTCTTGAAGTAGGTGAAGGTTCTAGTGTTAGGACAATCAAGTGTGATTCCACTAATGTTAACATACCCTCTACTTCTAATGTAAGGCCTCAAAGGGAATCAAACACACCTCTAGATGAGATTTCTTTAGGCCTCAACTTGCTTGTCTGCGCTTTTGATGACTATACTATGAATGCACTCGAACCTGCCACTTCTCTTTCACTCCACCATCCCGAGCTCATCAACTGGAACTCTCCCTCCATCTAGTGAAGTCCTTACATTCCAGAATGACTATACTCTTGCATGTTACCTTAACACTATCAAACCTATAATGTTCTCCACTAGTGAAGACAGTGTCAAAATGACTGAAGTCTATATCAAGTATCTCAGTCACAAAATTAAAAGAAAAAAGAATAGGTGCTCTGATGGTGAAAACCACATTGTGGCAGTGTCAGAGGTAAAAAAAGAAAAAATAAAAGACGTATCTGATGGTGAAAGCCTCTTTGAGGTGCCTGAGGATGGGATACTTGATACGCTTCCAAGTCATTTTCAAGAAAGATCATCAGTGCTTATTGAACCAACCCAACGAGTGAACTTGGGCATGGAAGCTACACCTCAGATCATTCATCTGGCACAGTCACTATCTACAGAAGAGAAAGAAGAATTCACCAGTTTATTTCGAAGCAAGAAAGTCAATTTTGCATGGACCTATTATGATATGCCTGGATTGGATCCTAATCTAATCATGCATCATCTGTCTATTGCACCAAGCGTTAAGCCTATTAAACAAAAGCTTCATAAGATGCATCCACATGTGACACTCTTAGTCAAGGCAGAGTTAGAAAAACTTCTCAAATCTAGCTTCATCAGAGCCATTGACTATGCGGAATGGAATTCCAATATTGTTCCATTTTCTAAGCATGATAAATCCATCTGAGTCTGCACAGATTTCTGGGACCTGAATAAAGCATGTCCTAAAGATGACTTTCTGTTACCCAACATTGACATGATTATGGACATGATGGCTGGCTATGAAATGTACTCTCTAATGGATGGTTTCTATGGTTACAACTAGATAAAGATCACGCCAAAAGATAATGAGAAGGCTGCCTTCACATGTTCTTGGGGAAATTTTTGTTGGAATGTCATGCCCTTTGGACTTAAAAATGTTGGAGCTACATATCAAAGGGTTGTCACTGCTATCTTTCATGACATGATGCACAAAATGATGTAAGACTATGTGGATGACACTTTGTCTAAGAGCAAGCAACAGAAGGCACATCTTATAGATCTAGGTCCTATACTGGATTGAATGGAACAATTCAATTTGAGGCTCAACCCAAAAAATTGTGCATTTGGTGTTACTTCTAGCAAGCTATTAGGTTACATCATTTCTATGAAGGGCATAGAAGTCGATCCAGAAAAATTTCAAGCCATCATGGAAATGCCTCTGCCATGCAACATTAGTCAAATGAGAGGGCTCCAAGGTCGGTTACAGTCCATCTGGCACTTCATTGCACGATTGGTTGATAAGTTGCATCCCTTCACCAATACTTTACATAAAGGTGTGACTTATGAGTGGAATGAAGACTATGACAAAGGGCTCACACATATCAAACAATACCTTGCAAATCCACCAATACTGATGCCTCTATTCATGGGAAGCCACTCATCCTTTACATCTCAACTACAGATGCATCTCTGGGTGCCTTGTTGGCTCAAGAGGATCGAAATAACAGAGAATGGGCCATTTATTACATCAATAGAACACTGGTTTCATATGAAGCAAATTACTCCATTATAGAGAAGGCTTGCCCAGCAATGGTATTTGCTTCACAAAAATTGTGACACTACATGCTTGCTCACGCCACACGTCTCATTGCTAAGATTGATCCATTAAAGTATCTACTCGGCAAAGATGCCCTCATAGGTAGATTGGTGAAGTGGGTCATGATACTCAGTGAGTTCGACATTGAGTATGTAGAGAGAGAGAGAGGCCATCAAAGGACAAGAGATCGCAGATCAGTTGGTAGAAGCTCCTCTCAAGGATCATCAACCATTAAACATTGAGTTTCCAAATGAGTCCATAATGCTTTTTACACATCAAACATGGAATATGTTCTTCAATGGATCATTCACCCAATAGGGGTCAGGTGCCAGGATACTGTTCATCACACCACAAATATATTCTTTACCCAAAGCCTACAAGATGTTGTTTCCTTGCACAAACAACATTGCTGAGTACGAAGCTTTGATCAATGACATGAAGATAGTTGTTGAATGGCATGTGGATGAACTTAAAATCTTCGAAGACTCACAATTGGTCATCAATCAGGTCAATGACATCTATCAAACAAAGGATGATAAGTTGGTGCCTTATAAATGAATGGTTGATGATCTAAGAAAGTAATTTACACATATCACTTTCCAGCAAATTCCAAGAGCAGATAACAAAGCAATTAATGCAATAACTACTCTTGCTTCTATGTTATAGATGCCAGAGAATGACTTCTGACATGAATTCCTGGTGGAAACATTACTCTACCCAGCCTACAATGCCCCTGAATCTAGGATGATTTGTTCAGTCATTGGAAATGATTCATCCCGCTACCATCATATCTATTCATACCTTTGTGACTAGATCATTCCGGACACTTACACCCAGAATGATAAATGTCACCTAATCTACAGTGCTTCATGGTATGTCATTATCGCTAATGACTTGTATAGGTGAGGTCTAGACGGTACCCTCCTTAGGTGTTTAGAACTTGACAAGTCTAGCGTGCATTAGCTGAGGTGCATGAAGGCATATGTGGTTCTCATTTGAGTGGCCTGACATTGGCTCGTAAGCTTATTAGAACTAGTTACTATTGGCCAGATATGGAAAAGAAAGCTACACAGTATGATAAATCTTGCAAATAGTGTCAACTACATGGAAATCTGATTCACGCTCCTTCCAAAGAGCTCATTCCCTTCATCAGTTTCTGGCCGTTTCAGCAATGGGCCTTTGATTTGGTGGGTGAGATTCATCCTTCTTCCTCGAAATGACACAAGTTCATTATCACTGCTACATATTATTTTACTAAATGGGTCGAGGCAGTGCCTCTGATCATAGCCGATGGAAAATTTGTAGCCATGTTTATACTGAATTACATCATCTGCAGGTATGGTGTACCCTTCTGAATAATCACTAACAACAGGGGTAGTTCAAGAACAAGGATCTAAAAGAATTATGCAATAAGTTCAAAATCATTCAACACTGGTCTTCCATCTATTATCTTCAAGATAATGGACAGGAAAAAGCATCAAACAAGGTGATTCTCAAGATCATGCATTGTACAGTTCAAAAATCTGGATGAGATTGGCATCTCCAGATCAATCCGGCTCTATGGTCTTATCGCACAAGTATATAGACACTAATAGGGACCACACCCTTTGCCTTGGTTTACGGAGCAGATGTTGTGCTACCAATTGAGGTTGAGATTCCTACTCTGCGAGTCTCTTTGAAGGGCCTCATTACTAATGATGATATTAGAATATCTCGGGTACTACTAGATGAACATCAGCAAGTGGCATTTGATCATCTTCGAGCATATTATAAGAGGATGTCCAAGAGCTACAATAAGAAATTCAGACCAAGAGAATTCCAAGTAGGTGACCTCATCCTGAGAGAGAACCCCAAGAATCTGTAGTAGTTTCCCATGCGAGGAAGTAGGAGCCTTGCATGAGATTATGTTGTCATGCGAAACTTTATCTCAGTTCACACGAGAAATCATCACTGAGGAGGGTTTTTCATGCGGCACCATCGGCACCTCGCGCGAGCCTGTGGAGGTACCCCACGCGAGGAAGCCCTCTTTGGGTCTCTCCTCATGCGAGACGCCTTCCTGGCTTATGCAAGGAAACTATTTTCTTGCATGAACTTTGGTTGGAAAATTCCTAAAATACCCTAAATCTATCCAAATCTACTCTAAAATGCATAAAATTTTGAAATACAAGCTAGGTACTCGACTACTCACAGGTGGATCATATCCTGCCAAACGGCTGTGATGTTGGGAGCGCTCTAATCTATGCAATCTCACTGAAACACCTTGCATCTTGCCTAAGAGCTCTTTTTCTCTCAAAGTCAATGGGTTCAAATGAATTGAAAATGAGCCTTTTTTGGCCTTATATAGGTTTTGACCTAATTTTCAAAAGTGCTCTGTTTTGTGCAAAAACTTCACCCTTGGCTAAATCGACCGCTCTAAATCCAATTTCAGGATTGAAATCAAAATTTGACACTCCTAGATAGCTCAAAATCGCATTTTAAAATTTATGGGTCCGACGTGATCAAACGATTGTGCAGTCAACCTTCTAATGTTGTATTCTTGATAGAATCATATCTGATCATCATTTTCTCAATTTCTTCATCTCTTTCATCAAAAGTCAACCCTAGTCAACCATGGTCAAACTTGGTCCACCGGGCTTTTCTATAATAGAACCCTCTCATTTCTCATTTGAGGAGGCAATATTTTGAGTATCAAACCTTTGGCAAATTGTTCTCTCATTTATATTCAAAAACTATAATCATCTTGCATATTAGAATAGTATTCATTTCTTAGAATAATGATGCGTTTGTTCTTAATTTAGTTTCTTTCATTGTTTTTAGATTCATGCTCATTTTCTTACAAGTTTTTAGATTAATATTGTACTCTCATTTTAGCATAAATCTTAATTGCATCTTAGCTTAAATCCTTCATTCTAGACTAGTCTATGGTTGTTGGACTCTCAATTCTGAGAGTTACTCAAAACCCTACCTAGATAGAAGGCAACAAGTTGAATCATACAGGCGTGCGAAATGAGTAATTTCATATTCATTCTCGTATGTGGCTGATGAATAATGACTATGTTGAAGTCTATGGCTGAATAAGAGGTCAACATTTAACTATAAACACTAACACAAAATATACTTAAAATTACTCTTTCATTATATTCTCATAAACTGATTACATAACTTAATGGAGCAATACATGAAAAATAGAAAGAGTAGCTCTACTATGCTAAACACGACAATCGTATATATTTTCACATTACACAATTAACCAATCAAATCCCTTTATATAGAGGATTGACGCTTATTGAAAGCACAAAATTAAGTTCTGACTAAGTCTCGTCGTAGAAGAAGGAAATATAACAACCCACGACATAATACAATAAAGTCGGGATAACTGATTCAATAGAATAATGAGCGCTAAGGAAATATAGCAGAGTTGTTTCCTATATTTTATGGGATGGTGGCTCCTCCCAAGTAGCAGCATGATACTCAGTGCTATGATGGTCCTCTCTGTCGTAGCTGGAACTTCAATGTTTCTTTTTTTATGCAATTGATCCACCCTCCAATTGTTCCTTTTTCCTAGCAGGTTAGTAGCATGCAGATATATATACAAGTCAATTAGTCAATTCTTATCCAAATATTAGAACACAGATTCAAGTAGTTATATAAAGTACTGCAATATATATATATATAATGTTCAGCAAAACATGTCATATCTAACTACCCATAATCTTGGTGGTTCTTGTAATACCCCAAAAATGGGCTATAAGTTCATTAATCTCCTACATCATCAAATCGAATGAAATCGACATCAAAGTCCTAACCTAAGGCACATCTAAACATCATTGAATCTTAATTGATTATCTTATATTCTGCATCGGGGAATATTCTTAGTAATATTCCTAATCATCATAATTATCTTTAATTTTATAATTATTTGGCAATAAATCACATTTATCCTAAAGTTTGATTAATTGAATATTTTCATATTTAATTAATTAGATTTAATATTTGCCACTTAATTGTTTAATTAAATTTAATTCTATCTATTATTAATTGTATTATTTAATTTTGACAATAAATCAAAATTCCTATCTTTAATTGATTAAATTCTTATTTAATTAATTAAAGCATGTTGTCATTATTTAATAATATAATTTTTAATAAAAGTTTGATAAAATAGTTAATTAACCCATAAATTAATTATTTTATTTCAAAAATCAGTTAAGTTGGAAATAAATCACTTTATTATTAAATTAATTCATAAATAAAACATGCACAATCATAAAAGCAGACAACTGTCAATTATCAATTAAAGCTAAACTCTATTTTGAGTTAAAGCTTAGCTTTTGCATGTTTTTGTGACTTAATTATCTGTTATTATCAGATAACTCAAAAATCAAGCTGAGTTATTTGAGTGATTTATGGCTTTTTCTCATGCACCTCCAAAGCCCTAGATTTTTATAAAATCAAGGCCTCAGCTCTTCACAAATCCACATATTTTGCACAATCATGCTGGAGAATTAGAGGCTGAGGAAATCAACTTGCAAATTCAAAGCTTTGTGAGATCAATTTCAATTGCATAGTTTTTATATCTTAGCATAGAATTTCATAGTTTTCATATCATTGTTAGAATCTTCATTGTTAGATCATTTAGCATCCATAGCATATCAGTTTATCATTCTTATTGCATAGAAAATATCAAAAATATAGATTAATTGCATTCAATTTCATATCCATCTTTTGCATTCAAATCCTTCATTTAGGTGTCGTCTAGGTCACTGATCTCGATTACAATCTGAGAACATCAATCTCGCACCTATTAGAAGGCAGTAAATCGCTTGGTTAGATAGCTTTCAATTTTGCACGATTTTGATTATCACTAACCTCTAATGTTTTACTGAGTGTTGTGTCTACAGATCAGGTACAATTTTCACACACACATTTCTGGCGCCCACCGTGGGGCCCTGAAATGGATTTCCAATTCAATTCTATCAATTTCTATCTTTTTCTTCTCGGGATCTGTGCAAAACTGTGATTTTTAATTTTTGTCCGTACATCTATCGTACGAGTTTCTGACAAATGTCGTATGGGAGCATACCCACTGTTGTATGATACTGGACCCACTATCGTACGACAGTCTATCAGATCGAGACTCATTTCATTACATACTAACTGTCATTTGGGAGCTCAACTATTGTATGGTAGCATACCCAGTGTCGTACGAGTTTCTGGACTATCGTCTGGGAGCATACCCACTGTCATACGAGTTTTCGTACCAGTTTTTGACTGTCATTTCATTTTTCACAGCAGAGTATCAGATTTGATTTTTATATTTCGGCTAACTGCTAATTTTGACAATTGAAATTCTCTATTTTTTATTGCTCTCTGCTGGTTTTGATTGGGAAAAGTGCAAGAATTGCTAAAAATCAGGTAAAATCTACTAAGCGCGTTGCAAGGATCATGAGGTATTCTCCTTCTTCTGAAAATATTTTGATTTGGACTTAAAATAAATCTCTCACGTGTCAAGCTTGTGTGCATCTTTTCATGCTTTTGATATATTTCTACACACTTGCATAATTTGATACTAGGTTGGGACCCCTTAAGGATTCATTAAGTAGTCTTAGAATACTTGTGATTGATCTTGATTGCTATCTTGGGTTATTAGACTCGCTAATCCACCGGCCCCTCATTTCCGCCCCGTGGTTGCAATCTCAGTGCCATAAAGGGGAGGGGTCAACAGGACAGAAGCGTTAAGTGTTCCACTTGGCAACCCTTTTGTGCTTTTAGGAACTCACTTGTTTTCTAAGTTGTGGACTCATTTTCAGCTTGTGTGAGGTGTTAAGTGTTCCACCTTGTGGACTCATCTCATATTTGCTTTAAGCGTTAAGTGTTCCTCTTTCTACTTTTTGGATGCTTTTGGTAGATTTGCTTTCGGGAATATATCTGTGCTCACATAGTAATTAGGCCCTATGAACACTATTCGTGATTCTTGAGAGATTGGATTCCTAGCGAAATCTTTCTTGATGACAGAATCCTTGTAGGTAGGGAGGATACTTAGTGCGTTTCACATTCAACTTGGTTAGTGTGTCTTCTCTTATTGATCGACACATTCTCTCTCCGGAGAGATTGATAGATCACGTGGGGTTGATATCATGAGCTTTGGTGAATCAAAATTGGTTAGTGCGTCTTCTCTTATTGATTGATACATTCTCTCCCCGGAGAGGTTGATAGATCATGTGGAGTTGATATCACAAACCTTGGTGGAACAAAACTTTGTCTTAGCGTGTCGGATTAATCTGCTTGCTTTGTTTGGGTTAAAAGTGAAGAGGTGTCAAAACCTTGAATCTGGAGCCAAGTCCCCTTATGGTATAAATTTGTGAGTCATCTTTAGAGAGGGTTAACCATAGCGGACAATCCCTTCATAGGGCAAACTGCGTTGACGGAACCTCAAGCGGTAATAGCCATTTTCGCCATGGTAGTGACAACCACTATATAAATGTCCTTGTGGAAGAAATCTCCACGGGTATGGTTCATTGTTGGGTTGTTAGATCTCCCTAGCAGCTCTTGAAGATTAAGTTCTCAGACTGTGTCAAAACCCTGATGCACCGGGATTGGAGTTCACCCCTTTGAATCATAAAAGTTGCAGAGTCAAACCATTACTAAAAACCCTAGAGAGGCCAATTTTTTTCATTCTCAGGTATATGTGTGTTATTGCAAAACTTTTCAGAACATACACAATTAGTACTCTCAGGGATTAGCACAATTTGGTCACTTGATTGTTCATGCGCAAGGTTGCTTTTGCCCTTGTTCATTATTTTTAGACATGCTTGGAATCACTTGCTTGTTGTTCTGCGTGTTTGTTTATATACTTGGCTATTAAAAACGATCAAATCTGGTATAACCTTCAAAATCTGGATAGTACAATTTGCAAACAATCCAGAACTGAAAACCTTAAATTTTGCAAAAATTGACGTAAAATTCTTTTTGGAGTCAAAAGTCATTTCAGGAAGTCAAAAGTTGTATGACTTTTTGTCAAATGTCATTTCAGTATTGCCCATCTGTCATATGATTGAGAACCCAGTGTTGTATGAGTTTTCATGCCAGCAAATCCAAGGAAGTCAAAATCCTGTTAGCAACTATCGTATGATATTTACAACTGTCGTTTCATTGCTACCCAACTGTCATACAAGTTTAACAACTATCATTTCATTGCTACCCAACTATCGTACGAGTTTAGCAACTATCGTTTCATAGACTACCAAGTGTCGTACGAGTCTGCAGAGTGTCATTTGGAAAAATTTGAGAGAGTTGTCAGAAATTGTCAAATTGCAAGATATCCAATGTTTCCAGCCTAGTTCTAGAATCTGTCAAAAATATCATTGTGTCAGGAACAGAGCAGTAGCTATTGAGCATTCTACCATTTTCTGAGTTTGATCTTTTGAATCGGATCTAGTCTTCTGTTTGATCAATTTGAGTCCTTTTTATCTCATGTCAAAACCTTGTCATAACTATCAATCTTCAATCAATCTTCAAAAACTCCCTAAGTGTTGGGAACTCGTGTCCGCTATCTTTTGGGCGATCTATCCCATACATCCAAGACACAGTTTCCTTCACCCACATCTCATTAGATCTTTAAAACTATCATAATCTTGACAAGGTTGAGCCATCCGATTTTCTCGAATCAAATTGTTCTTCAGTTGTCTTCGTCCTTTTCTTCTGTTTCATTCAAAGTTAATGGTAGAGACGAGAGCTTCTTCACACAAGAAATTAGAAGAAACATCTCAGTACTTACTTTTGACCAATACCCCGGGTCCAACTCTTGAACAACTCATCAAGTCAGGTATCTACAAAGACAACGGTCTCGGTAACTTTTGATTGAAAACTGGTTACATACCTCCTTTATCAACTCACAGAGGTAATCAGCAAACTCCTCAATCTGTTCCAGGGAGCCCAAAAACTCCTATCATGTCTCAAGCAGGGAGAAACCATGGTTCTCTAGGAGGAGGATCCCAAGGACACCATTCTCAACATAATGCCAACCAAGAACCTACCCCCTCTGAAATCCATCGATGTCAGAATGACGATGAATTCAAGAGAATGATGAGGCATTTCTTGAAAGTGGATAGAGAGGCATACTTTTTACAATTAGCCCAGGAAGGGGCTAAGCTTCCTCCCAACTTTAACGTTGATGATATAATCACATATGAGGAAGAAACTCCACTCACAGCTATGACAAAATAGATGCATGCTATACACGTCAAATTTAACAATCTTAAGAAGGAGAAAGAACCCAAGGAGTTCTCCATGGAGGCCCTATGTCTTTTCCCATTTGACAAAAACTTGTATATGCCACCATTCCCAAAAAGAGTGGAGATTCCAAAGTACAACAAATATGACAGACACTCTGATCCTCAAGATCATGTCAGAGAGTTCTGTATGCAATCCATGGAATTCATGCATGAACTGACTTATCTAATGCGTCTTTTTCCTAGATCCTTGGGAGGAATATCCATTCAGTGGTTTTCAAGATTACCTTCTACGATCAACACTTTTGAGGAATTGATTAAATTATTTTATGAACAATATTCCTACAATATTCAACATCTGGTCACCATGATCGATATCTGTAACCTCAAGCAATATCTAGGGGAATCATTCCTAACTTTCCTCAAGAGGTGGAGAAAGAAGTTCTCTCTATATGCTAGACAAATTCCCGAAATGGAGAAACTTGAAATCTTTATCAATAACCTTGTTCCAGAGCTCAATTATCCATTACAAATGCAAGATCATGTATCTTTTGATAAAATGGTGGATAATGCAATCAAGATTGAGAAAGTACTTGTCAAGAAAGGAGAAATCACACTTCAAAAGGACAAGTCTGAATCAGGATCTAGCTCAAAAGATAAAAACAAGAGCTAGAATAGAAACAAAGGTATCATCTCTGATGGTGTTGTTGACACTATCCGCACCCCATCAAAGGCACCGGCCTAAAATCTCACCCTTGCCACCAAAGCCATTGAAGCTTCAGAGAAAAAATCTGCTGAACCATCTCCAAAGAAGCCATTCAAATGATGGGATAATAAATGAAAGTTTACTCCCCTGGAAGAATCTTTGGAATCTACCCTGAGAACCCTGATAGCTGATAACATGATCTCTTTACCACCAATCCGAAACCCTGATCTGGATCCAAAACCATATTGGTGGAAAGATAATGAATTCTGTGCTTTCCATCGGACTAAAGGCCACAGAACTAATGGATGCTTCCACTTGAAGCATACCATTCAAGACTTGATAGATCAAGGGGACATCATGATCGATAATCCTACCAGCAATAATGATCACACAACATTTACAGAACCGTTTCCACAACATGGCAAGGGAGTTTCCACTTCTCAGCCTAACATGGGGGCAAAAGTCAACTATGCCTACCCTGGAAACAATGCTGTCATCAATATGGTTGAACCATGTCTCTCTGAGAGCTGCAATGTCATCATGATTGTACGAAGAGATAGAAATCATTCCTCAGCTAATGTGGTTACCAGATCACAAGCTCAGGCTCATCTAAAAGGACAAACACCAAGTTCATCTAATGTCCCTAAGATACCTTTCAATCTCACATTTGCTTCTAAATAGAAGGTTCCCTCGAAATCTTCCAATCCAAAGGATACAAGACCTACATCTTATAGCATCATCCAACAACTCTAGCATACCAATGCCAAAATCTCTATGTTTGAGTTACTTCGAATATCTCCAGCTCACAGAGATATCCTAGACAAAGCTTTGCTCGGCTCTAATGTTCCTGATGATCTAGATCTAGATAGGTTCCAAACTATGGTTGGTCATCTAACGTCTGCACAATATATCTCCTTTTTAGAGGAAGATGACAAATCCCTAAGTCACCCACATAATCAGCCCTTGCACATAGAAGCCTTGATCCAGAATCGTCGAGTCAAACGTGTGTTGATAGATGGGGGCGCAGGCCTCAACATTTGTTCTTACAACTTAATCACACAGTTGGGATTCTCAGAGATGGCTATTGATCCTCGAAAGAAGATCACCATAAAAGCCTATGATGAACAAGAAAGAACTTCTAAAGGCACCATTGTCTTAACTATCTAAGTGGGTCTGGTCATCAAAGATACCACATGTCAGGTGCTTGATCTACCATTGGCTTACAATATCCTTCTAGGGAGACCCTGGATACATGAAATGCAAGCTATTCCTTCTACGTACCATCAATGCTTGAAATTTCCCTATGAAGGAGTGGAGGTTACTATCCTAGCAGATCTGAGTACAACTTGCAATACATTGAAGGAAAGTGCCGATAAGCTTGTTCCCAATAACAGAGAATCTTCCATCAAGCAGCTAAATGTTGCTTCCACATCTAAGATGGACAACATTGCTAAAGAGATCAATATCAAAGAAAATGGGATGGGAGAATACACTATAGAGCCAGTCTTGTCTCTGACATCTCTCCCAATCTCACCTAAGTCGTATGGACAATCCTTGAAGCAGTCTAAATCAGAACCTAAGGAACCTATGGAAACATACAAAAGAAATTTTGTGGCGGAGCAAGTATCCAAACAAGAATTTGAAGAGGATGAAGCTATGCTGGCATGGCTATATAAAGAGGATTCTGAATCTAAAATTGTTCAACCTAGTGAATCTATAGCACCTACAATCCCTTCTAATTCATATGGTCTAGGAAACAAATTGATAGCCAAGATGGGATATTCCGGTCAAGGACTTCTAGGAATTAGCGGAAAGGGTCTTGTGACACCCATTTCACATATTGGTAGAGCTAACAAAGATACTAGTGGCTTAGGTTTTAAGAAGAAACCCTATCATCTCAAAGGTGGTTGTTCTCATGTCATAGAACAAATTGGACCAGGAGAACCCCTTCTTAAGAAAGAAGAAACAGAACCCTCTGATGATGATTCAGATAGCTCTGAGCTTATCCCCTATGAAAAATTGCCTAAAGAGATCAAAGATCTTCTTGATGATAAAGATGATCCTATCAGAAGAATTAATGTAGTAGAAACACAAGAACCTACTTTAGCGCAAGAGATGGTTGCACCACAAGAACCAACTAATCTCGAAGGCAATCAAACTGATCAAGAAGAAGGGGATAGTTATTCTGACACTGATTCCCATGAATATGAATTCAAGTCAGAGACTAAGGGTAATCCTTCTTGGGGTATTCATCCTGATTTCACACATTTTCTAAGATTTCCTAGAGATCTTGAATCAGAAGCTGAGTCAAATGACTATGAATGGGGTGCCATTCCAGAAGAAGATGAGCTTATAATAGAGAAATATATTGATGTTATTCACCAATATGTATCTCAACCCAACGTAGGTCTAGAGCGAAACAATGAACTTAACGTGTCTAATCCACCTATGGCTGAAGAGGACTCCCATGATGATGTTGAGCCTATTCACGTATTGAACATTTTAAGCTGTAATATCACCTTTGAACTTGAGCGTCGAGTTAGGACCAATGATGACATATCCATGACTTTGAACACCATATCCCAAGCCTTTCCCGCTTTGACTATCCAATGCCCTGATCTTATCGACCAAACTTCCACAAACCCAAAACATGGTATTTATACCTTCCCGAATGACTATGCCCTTTCCTGCTACTTCAATGTAGTTGAGCCTATGAGTACTTCCATCAGTGAACTGAGCATCAGCATGACCGAGTCAGACATCAAATATCTTAGTCAGAAAAACAAGAGTAAAAAGAAAAAGAAAAAGAGTTCTGAGGGTGAAAACCACTTTGTGGCAGTCTCAGAACTGACAAAAGTAAAAAGAAAAGACATATCTGAAGGTGAAAACCTCTCTGAGGTGCCTAAGGATGAGATATTTGATGTCCTTCCAAGTCATTTACAGGATAGATCTCCAGTTCTGATTGAGCCAACTCAATCCATCAATTTGGGTACAACAGAGGAACCACAATTGGTACATGTAGCACAATCTCTATCAGAAGAAGAGAAATAGAAATTCACTAGATTCTTATCAGACAAAAAGATCAACTTTGCATGGAAATATTCAGATATGCCAGGATTGGATCCCAATCTCATTATGCACCATCTATCCATTGCTCCTGGAGTAAAACCAATCAAACAAAGATTGAGAAAGATGCATCCTCATGTTGCACTCTTAGTCAAAGCAGAACTAGAAAAACTCCTAAAAGCTGGATTCATTCATGTCATAGACTATGCTGAGTGGATCTCTAACATTGTACTTGTTTCAAAACCAGATGGTTCAATCAGAGTGTGCACAGACTTTAGAGATGTGAACAGAGCATGCCCTAAGGATGATTTTCCACTGCCTAACATTGATATGATAGTGGACATGACTGCGGGATATGAAATGTATTCCTTAATGGATGGCTTTTCTGGGTACAACCAAATCAAAATTGCTCCAGAAGATCAAGAGAAAATAGCTTTCACATGTGCGTGGGGAACCTTCTGTTGGAATGTTATGCCATTCAGACTCAAAAATGCTGGAGCTACATATCAAAGAGCAATGACATCTATTTTTCATGATATGATGCATAAAACAATGGAGGATTACGTGGATGATACCTTGGCAAAATCCATGATTAGAACTAAACATCTAATAGACTTGAGCATGATCCTAGATAGAATGGAACAGTTTAGTCTCTGACAAAATCCTAAGAAGTGTGCTTTTGGTGTCACTTCTGGAAAGCTCTTAGGATACATAGTTTCAAAGAAAGGCATTGAGGTTGATCCAGCTAAGGTGAAAGCTATCCTAGAGATGCAACCTCCCAAGAATATCAGTCAAATGCGAACTTTGCAAGGGAGAGTATAGTCCATCAGAAGATTCATATCACAGTTAGCTGACATATCACAACCTTTCACAAAGACATTACATAAAGGTGTGACCTTTGCATGGAATGAAGACTGTGCAAAGAATTTTGATCATATCAAGAATTATCTCTCGAATCCTCCTATCTTAATGCCTCCTATTCATGGGAAGCCATTGATCTTGTATGTCTCTACAACAGCCACATCACTGGGGGCATTGCTAGCACAACATGATGAAGACAAGAAAGAAAGAGCCATCTACTATATCAACAGAACTTTAGTGGCCTATGAGAAGAGCTACTCAATGATAGAGAAGGCATGTCTAGTTGTGATCTTTGCATCATAGAAACTGAGACACTATATGTTAGCTCATACCACGCATTTAGTAGCAAAAATTCATGCACTGAAATACCTACTCAGCAAGGCGGCCCTCACCGGTAGACTAGCTAAATGGGTCATGCTTCTAAGTGAATTTGACATTGAATATGTTGAAAGAAAAGCTATAAAAGGTCAAGTTATTGCTGATCAACTAGCAGATGCACCCATGTTTGATGATACACCCATGCAAATGGAATTTCCCAATTCTTCTATCATGCACCTCTCTTCTAGAGCATGACGGTTATTCTTTGATGGCTCCTACACACAGAATGGATCTGGAGTAGGCATATTGTTCATCACTCCTCAAGGATACTCGATACCCAAAGCATTTAGACTAAATTTTCCTTGCACAAACAATATTGCTGAATATGAGGCACTTCTCAATGGTATGAAAATGGCAATACAGTGGAGAGTTACAGAGATGCACATCCATGGAGACTCACAATTGGTTATCCACCAAGTCAATGATGTGTACCAAACCAAAGATGAAAAGCTCATTCCTTACAAGAGAATGGTAGATGATTTAAAGAAATACTTCATCTCTATCACATTTGAGCAAATACCCAGAATAGAGAATAAGGATGCCGATGCAATGGCGACATTATCTACTCTCTTATAGCAGCCCGAACATGAACTACGCTACGAGTTCCTGGTGGAAGCCCTATCCTATCCTGCATATGACTCCCCTGAAACCCACATGATCTGCACTGTTGTAGGTTATGACTCATTTCACTACAAAAATCTATTCTCCTATCTCCACGACCAAATCATCCCTGAGTCCTTTAACCATGTTGAGAAATGAAACCTTATCCGATCCGCATCTCGATATGTCATCATTGGTAATGATCTATACAAACGAGGTCTAGATGGTACACTACTTAGATGTTTAGAACGGGAAGAGTCTCAACGTGCATTACAAGAAGTCCATGAGGGTATATGTGGGTCACACTCGAACGGTTTAACGTTAGCTCGAAAACTTATTAGGGCTGGGTACTATTGGCCTGAAATGGAGAAAGAGGCTATTAAATTTGCTAAAAACTGTCAACAGTGTCAAGTACATGGCAACTTGATTCATGCTCCAGGGAGAGATCTGATTCCCTTTACTACACAATGGCCTTTTCAACAATGGGCATTTGATCTCATAGGTGCTATCCATCCACACTCTTCTAATGGACATACCCATATAATCACAGCTACAGATTATTTTACAAAATGGGTAGAAGCAGTTCCTCTAACACAAGCAACGGGGAAACAGATCTCTATGTTCATCTTGAACTACATCATTTGCAGATATGGGATCCCTCACTCTATAATCACAGATAACGAGGGACAATTCAAAAACAAGGATCTAGATGACTTATGTGCTAAATTCAAGATTACACAACATTGGTCTTCTATTTACTATCCTCAAGGGAATGGACAAGCTGAGGCTTCAAACAAAAATCTCTTGAAAATCTTGCACAGAACAGTGAATAAAACAGGAAGAGACTGGCATCTCATGATCAATCTAGCTCTCTGGGCATACAGAACTAGTATCAGAATGCCTACAGGGGCTACACCTTTCGCTTTAGTTTATGGGTCTGAAGCGGTACTGCCTATTGAGGTTGAAATCTCATCACTTAGAATCAGAATGCATGGACTTGTCACTGATGAAGACTACAAAGTGTTTAGGTTACAAGAACTGGAATTACTAGATGAGCACAGGCAAGCAGCGTATGATCATCTTAGAGTGTATCAGAAAAGAATGTCTAGAGGCTACAACAAAAAAGTCAGACACAGAGAATTTCAGGTTGGTGATCTAGTGTTGAGAGAAAATCTTAAAAATCAATCACATCAAGAATGCAAGGGGAAGTTCGAACCCAACTGGCTGGGTCCCTTTGTAATCACTGCTACTTTTGGCTCTGGTGCCTATCAACTCTCAATGACTGAAGGAGAACAGCTCCGAGAACCAATCAATGTTCTCCATCTGAAGAAATTCTATGCCTAAGGCATTCAGTGCTTGGTAAATGTGCTAAAAAAATCTTAAAAATCAAAAAAAGTCCTGAAAAAATGAACATCTTGGTGAAAACCTAGCAATAGGCACCTTGATGATTCACAAAAAAATCAGAAAATATCAAAAATTCAAAAAAAATTGAAAAAATGAAAAATACAAAAAAAATAGAAAAAGAAAAAGTGCCTTGGTGAAAACCTGGAAACAGGCACCTTGGTAGCAAAAATAGAATCTCTACCAAGATGGTGAAAACTAGGCAAACGGGCACCACTTGTTCCAAACGCTTCATCTATCAGCACAATCTTGGTCTTTCCCAGCTTTCAGTCTTGCTTTAGTTTGTACATATCTCCCGGTTTGTTTTTGCATTTCCAGTTTTCAATAAGTCAGTCTGTACACCAATCGGCTCAAGCGTCTGTATCCTATCAATGTTTAACACTTGGGGGCAATCAATGTCATATCTTATAGTCTCCAATGTATCTTAGACATGTCATATCCACTCAGAGTCCTTTGAAGCTTCATTTGAGTTAGTCAAGTCTATCTTGTCTCCAAAAAGGATTTTGCATCAACAACAACGCAATCAAACATCAAAACTCAACTGAAAACAATCTATGCTTTTTACATGCTTTTATCTCCTTGTATGCTTACTGATTCGCATTGAGATTTTTGCATATTGTGTCCCTTCGAGTTCTTTGATGATGTCCTTTATAGGATTTAGAGAGTGATGACTGGGGGCATAATCTTTTCTTTGTCTTCTGCTTGTATGTGAAAATCTAACAACTTTAGAAATTTCGGATTGAAATGGTGTCCGACTATAAGAGCCTCTATCTCAAATTGGATGGCCATGAGTACCTCGACCATTGATACCCAGAAAATTCAAGGACATTTTATTTAACTATTATCTTTTTGAAGTAAATTCTTTCTCCTACTGTGAAACGCGATCTTGCCTGAGGAGGTGAATGATAAAGGGTCACTACGGGTAATTCACATTGGATTTAGAATGATCTCTTGACTGTTTGATGTGTTTGCAACGCAAGGCGTATTCAGGTCATCATGATGTTTATGTTTTGATGCTTGTACAAATTTCTATATCAAAATGGACATGATATTCAGGTCATCCTGGCGTTTGTGCCTTGGTGCTTATATCTAATCCGACATTCCAAAAACAAAATCAATATTCATATGTCCATGGTTGCCTAGCCAGTGGATGTTGTATTGGTTCTTGAGCGTTACAAATCAATATTCATATGTCTATAGTTTCATCACTAGTGGGCATTGTATTGATTTATCTGGTTACCAAAAAGTTCAATGATGATAACAAATCGACATATGATCAGTGACTAGGTCCTAGGTCTTAGGTTGCATTTCATTTTGCATGTCTCATTTCATTTTGCATGTCTCATTGCATTTTGCATGTTTGCATGATCTCACAATGGCTAAACAAACTTCAATGCTTAAACAATTCTTCATATCAATTCTTCAAATCTAACAAGAGCTGAACCTAACTCAAAGGTCTCTTCAGAGAATCGCAAGCAATGATCCTCCTGGGTTAACCATCTTTTTGACATAAGAGTGAGTACTTGTCTTCATCAACCTGCAAAACATATCATGTATATCGTTGCATTTACATATCATATCATAAACATTCATTGCATTACATTTATATCCATTGCATAAACATACATATTTCCATAATCATTACCTTTGCATAACATTCATACATATGAAAGAAATCATTGCATTGCATTGATCCATACATACATTCTACACTACTCATAGCATTAACATCACATGATATCATCATACATAACAAAAATGACAAGTACACATGATGTTGCAACCAAAAATATCAATCTCATATATATATCAAAAATCTCAAATAGCCAGGGGTGCACTACTGGCACAGGGTACAAACGAATGAGCTCCGTAGAGCTATCAGACACAATAACGTATCAGTGAGAAAGTAATAGATGAGAAGAGAAATCAACTGTCAGCATGCTCCTCTGCATCTAGTGGAGGAGGAGGTGGTGCACCTGGTATCGCCTCCACTCTCGGTGCCCTAGCTCCCTCTGATGCTGCCATGTACTGAGAATAGGTGGGCACTCTCTGTGCAGCAGGGACTACTACATAGTAAGTAGATACATAATATGAGGCCCTCGCAGTCTGATGAATCACCTCTACCTGTAATCTCTGCATCTTTGCGCACTACTCTGTATGCTATCTATCTGCCTCTCGATGCCTCTCCTCTAATCTGGCATTCTCTATATTCAGGTCCCGGACCTGGACTGTAAGTTGTCTGATAATCTCGGCCAAAGTAAGAGGAACTGCAGGCTCTGCATCAGCTGCTGGCATATCTGTGTCCTGTGTTGGCTGATCTGTATGTGAAGGAATGCTAACCCTGTGCACCTTACGGTGTCTAACCTCAGCACCCAAATCAAATGTGTCATCCACACCTGTACCACCTGGAAACTGCTCAGCTCCTAGAACATCATTTGCAGATCCTACTCCGCCCAGTGTACCACTCTCACCTCTGCTCCGTCTCTGTGTCCCTAAAGATGTACCCACTGTAGATGTAGAAGGACACGAAGGCCTCGCATGTCCTGGTGCTCTCTGTGAAGGAGCCATGGCTCTCTGTCTCAGAGGAGTAGGGTGTACCGCCTGTGGTCTCGGTCCTGCTCTCATAGGAGCCCCTGTAACATCCATAGCCTCCTCCATGGAGGGTATCAGCTCTGTCAGATCAGAAAATTGGTGAATCCGGTGATCAGCAAGCCATGCCACATATGCATCTGTAACCCCTGCATCTACCACCTCTGGGTGATACTCCCAGTCTCTCCCAATAATATGATGGTACTCATCAGCACATACAGCATAACTGAGCCGTGGTGCCCATCTGAGCCCTATCTCACGCACAATGCAGGCATAAGCAGTATAATCCTGAGGGACATCCTGAATACGTCCATACTGACGCCAGACTCTAGTAATCAAAAATCTCTCCAAGATGGTGGAGGTCCGTCCTATCAATACCCTGCTCTGGAAAAAGAATGAAAACTGCTCTCTTGCAGTAGGCCAGGCCTCTATCTGTAAATATGGCCTCCAGATCACGAAGGTCATATCATCTAAACACCGGCGGAAGTACTCGATGTGTCCCATGTGAACCTGTGTGACATAGCCAGCATAAGCATAAATGACAGGGTCTTGTGGCTGCCTCTACGTCTAAAAAATTGGCCTCAAAATTGGGATATGCTCCCGAGCCCATATCTGCAGTACCAATGCTCCTGAAGTAAATGTCATGCAGTCCTGATACACAACCTCATGCATCTCGGAATACAAGTGAGCCAGCAGACACTAACCCCAAGCAAGCTCAGTAGGTGTAGCCATCAAGAGTGCTACCATAGGTGCCCATCCCATCAAGAAGCCGTTCTGCTGATGGCCAGGCATAATCAACTCTCCAATCATCCCCGCAATGATACACTCTAGACGATGTGTCTGCCCATATCTCTTCACGAGTGTCTCCCAGGATATAGACCCAGTCAGCTGGGTGTCATCACCGAACAGTCATCTGAAAGCATGCAGACTAGTGGATCCTCTGCTCACATACTCAGGCCGACGAGGACTATGAAATGGAATACGAAGGATCCTATACACATCCTCTGGTGTAACAGTGATCTCTCTGGTAGGCAGGTGAAAGGTCTGTGTCTCAGAATGGTATCGCTCTATCAGCACAGTCACTAGGCCATGATTTACCCTAATATCGGGTAAATGTATCAAGTGCTCAAAACCACATGTAGCAAGATGAACCCTCATAGGGTCTGGCAAGGCGATACACAATCTCTGGGTGGCCGGATAAGAATGGCGAACATGTACATCAGGATATGTGACCTAAATCATAAAGAAACAGGGTGTTTTATCAAAAATTCAGTTCAAAATCAGGCCAAAAATATCAGAATGACATAGTTTTGAAGTTTCAGAAGGTGGGGCAAAGTGTCCGCAATCAGGCAAAAGGATCAGAAAAGTTAGATTTTTGACCTAAAAATGAGTTTTTAACACTCTGTTTTTCAAACGACATTCTACAAAAGACCATACGACAAACCATAGTCATACGAAACTGCGCCTGGATTCATACGAGTTTAGAGGGACCCGACGAAATGTCGTACGACACAAGGGTCCCTCTCATACGACACTTGGGCGTGGTTGAAATGACAAACTAAATTCAAATGAATTATCATACGAGTCTGGACTGGGACTCGTATGAGTTTCTACACAAACACAATTCAAAAGCTAAAAACGCGTATGGAAAAATTTAAAAATGCTATAAATCATCAAAAACATGCATTTTCAGGGGGGAACAGAGGTCCACCTACCAGATGTCCATATTGTCGAGGTTTGTCATGTCTCCGGCTGTGCTCAAAACGATGCGAACTCACAGGTACCTTCAATTCTCACTGGTCTGCCATTTTTCTCGTTCAGAGGGCTCCACAGAATCTCTAAAGTCAACGGGTTGAAATGAATTGAAAATGACCCTTCCGACCTTTATATAGCTTTCGACCTAATTTTTAAAAGTGCTCCGTTTTCCATGAAAATTGCACCCCTGGCTAATTTCGACGTTCTGAATCCATTTTCGGGATCAAAATTGAAATCTGAGATCGTTTATTATGTCAAAATCGTGATTTAAAATTTTTGGAACCAGGACGGTCTACTGCTTGCATAATCGACCTTCAATCTTCAACAGAAATCCAGTATTCAACTTAACTAATTAGCTTACATCAAACTATCAAAATTTCAACTTGGTCAACCATGGTCAACTCATGGTTTAACCTAGTCAAACTTGGTCTTCAGGACCTCCAAACGATGTAGAATGCATTCTCGGACGTGTATAACCACTTTTCAAATCAATTAACATGCTTCTAAACTATCAACGCTAAATTTTCTTGTCAGATTTCAATTTTAATCCCGAAGAGGGCATGGTATTGCACATCATTCAAAATCTGTAAATCAAATTCTATCGATCAAATCTATCAATATCTTTCATCAATGATCAAGACAACAATCACGTCTAGTTACTGATTCATCAAAAGTCCTCATCGCTCGGGGCAAATCTATCATCACTTGGGGCATATCAGATTCATCAAGATCCATATCAATCTGGTATTCTCCTAATCTTGTAATCTGTATTAGCTTTTGGCAACCATCAGATCATAGTGTTCTTTCCTTGGTTCTTCGGCAACTGAAGGGTTTAGATGTGATACCTGCTAGTTCTGCTAAGACAATCGAGTCTAGAACGGGTCACTCACTTCTTATCAATCCTAAGGTTCAGAATCAGGCATTTTGACACTTTTTCGCAATCCTCGGTTCATTTGCTGTTATAGTAAACATTATCTTTGGTCACTCAGGACCTATTATCTCCATATCAAATCAATATCAATCAGCTTCTATCTCATATCAATTATCAATTTCAAACATTAGTTTCATATCTTTATCAAACACAGACTATCTTTGAACCACTGCGCTTCGCACAGTAATTCAAAGAGGGGCAAAATGTAATACCCCAAAAATGGGCTATAAGTTCATTAATCTCCTACATCATCAAATCGAATGAAATCGACATCAAAGTCCTAACCTAAGGCACATCTAAACATCATTGAATCTTAATTGATTATCTTATATTCTGCATCGGGGAATATTCCTAGTAATATTCTTAATCATCATAATTATCTTTAATTTTATAATTATTTGGCAATAAATCACATTTATCCTAAAGTTTGATTAATTGAATATTTTCATATTTAATTAATTAGATTTAATATTTGCCACTTAATTGTTTAATTAAATTTAATTCTATCTATTATTAATTGTATTATTTAATTTTGACAATAAATCAAAATTCCTATCTTTAATTGATTAAATTCTTATTTAATTAATTAAAGCATGTTGTCATTATTTAATAATATAATTTTTAATAAAAGTTTGATAAAATAGTTAATTAACCCATAAATTAATTATTTTATTTCAAAAATCAGTTAAGTTGGAAATAAATCACTTTATTATTAAATTAATTCATAAATAAAACATGCACAATCATAAAAGCAGACAACTGTCAATTATCAATTAAAGCTAAACTCTATTTTGAGTTAAAGCTTCGCTTTTGCATGTTTTTGTGACTTAATTATCTATTATTATCAGATAACTCAAAAATCAAGCTGAGTTATTTGAGTGATTTATGGCTTTTTCTCATGCACCTCCAAAGCCCTGGATTTCTATAAAATCAAGGCCTCAGCTCTTCACAAATCCACATATTTTGCACAATCACGCTGGAGAATTGGAGGCTGAGGAAATCAACTTGCGAATTCAAAGCTTTGTGAGATCAATTTCAATTGCATAGTTTTTATATCTTAGCATAGAATTTCATAGTTTTCATATCATTGTTAGAATCTTCATTGTTAGATCATTTAGCATCCATAGCATATCAGTTTATCATTCTTATTGCATAGAAAATATCAAAAATATAGATTAATTGCATTCAATTTCATAGCCATCTTTTGCATTCAAATCCTTCATTTAGGTGTCGTCTAGGTCACTGATCTCGATTACAATCTGAGAACATCAATCTCGCACCTATTAGAAGACAGTAAATCGCTTGGTTAGATAGCTTTCAATTTTGCACGATTTTGATTATCACTAACCTCTAATGTTTTACTGAGTGTTGTGTCTACAGATCAGGTACAATTTTCACACACACAGTTCTAACTATACTTATCACAAGTTCAAATAGTTATAGGTCCATGAATGTCTTGGAAATGTTTTAATAAAGCATAAAGATTATCATAAAATAGAGACAATAAATTGTCTCATCATCTACCCCCCAACAAGCATAATGCTTGTCCTCAAGCATTACACTTTCTGGCTATAGATCTGAATTCACCAACATCTGTCTTTCCCCTATTTCTACTCTTAAAAGTATAATAGAATCCCCTTGTCCTCTCCTAGTAATCCATATGATGGTCCTCCTGCAACTTGTCTACCTTGGTAGCTTTGATATCATACAGTAGCCATAAGAGCGTTGGCGGTTGGAAAGACAAGGGAAACCATAGTTATCTTCTAATTTGTCATCCTAGCTGCATGCACCTGGTTACTTTGTTCATAGCTACCTCAAAATTTATTGGGCTATGTGGCTCAGATTTCTTAAAGATCTTGGGTAGCCTATTCCATCTGCTTCTTACCCCAGTGAGAGCTCTCTGGAATGAAAAATAGGGTAACCCTTGATACTCCCTGTAAACCTTATCTCTGAGAGAAAAGACCTTTTCTCTAATTTTAGGTTGACCTTTTCTCTAATTTCAGGTTTCCGCCTACCATAGGTTAGGTTAAACCAGTCTCTTAGGAGGACATCAGGTTTTCTTGATTCTGCCCTTAAGGGTAATAGTTTAGATTTTTCCATGTCTCTGTAGTTATTTAGCTACCTGCCATAATTTGCCTAATTCTGCATCCAGGACATTAGGGCTCTCAAATTGATATCTCCTATATAAAGCAAAGGGTTCCATTCAGTTTCATGAGGAATGACAAAATTATGCAGATACAGCTCACATAGTAAGTTTTGTTGCTATGAAGGAAGGGTATGGTACAATCCATAAAATTCTTGAGCTGATTTAAACTCACAGTCTATATCCTTCATAGTCATCATGAGCTGAAATAGGAGGAATTGTTCTTTCAAACAAATGGCATAAACTCTAGGAGGTGGTCTAAAAATTATAACCCGACCAGCTAGTTTGAGAGCATGATCCATTTGTTGCTTTTACTTCTTCACCTGTTCTTTAAGAACTTCTATCTCCTCTTCCTGCTCATCTATCTCTTTTTGCATCCTTTTTATTTCTTGCTTCCACATAGTTTTCTGGAAGACAAATTGGTTATATATACTTAAGAGGATAGATTGTAATGTTGGAGGGTCAAATTCTTGCAACTAGGTGCTCTATTTTCTCCTTTCCTTACAAGCCTGTTCAAAATATTCGATAAACCATGTTTCTTTGTAAGGCACAATAGACATATGGGAATAAACAAGGACTGGTGGATGAGTCAACTGGACATCTTCAACAATGTTTTCTTGCCCTACATTAGGGCTTTCCTCAGGTACACCCAAATCATCACATGATATATTACCACAAGGTTCTTGCAGATTTTGGGGAGATAAAGGAACTTCTGTTTACTTAGGGGAATTGTCAGAGATATACTCAATAGAAGGCTCTGTAGTAGGTTTTGCTAATGGAACACTTGGGTTTTCCAAGAAAATTGGAGGAACTTGTCCTTGCATCCGAGGACTTCTTCGCATAGTTTTTTTCACAACCTCTGTAATCTTCTTTTATAGGGTTATTTTTGGCCTTACTACTACAAGAGCAGATGCTGCAAGATTCGACCTTTTTCTCTTGCTTTTTGGAACCACAGGGTTTTGAACTTCATTCTCAAGATCATGGGTTTCTTCTCCAATTTTCTATTTTCCTTCCCTTGTGGAAGAGGTAGGGACATTAATTTACAGAATGAGAGAAGGCCTATTTTCTTGAAGTATTTCTATTTCTTTTTCTTGTGTAGTTGTTTCCACAGCGGGCTCAAAAGGCGTTGCATCATTTTCAAGGGGTTTCTCAGTAGGGTCAACCTAAGGTTGCAGTGTTTTATGTTGGAAAAATTATGACCACGCTAAGGGAGAGACATCCCTAAGGGATTTTTCAACTAGCAACTTAATTATGGCATAGTGGCTGACATAATTTGTATTCCCTGTTTTAGTCTCCTTAGCGCTAATACTTAGCATATTATACAAGAAATTAGGGACATTTATTGGGAAACTATGTCTTATAGAGCTAAGTAACTTAAAATGATGTGCATGCAAATTTGAAAATCTTCCCTCACATGTCAGGTACTTGATAATATGCATTGCTAGCTTGTTGTATGGTGGAGGAAGAGACATTCATTTGTACCCTTGCTTGCTAATCTCTAGAGGAGGATCACTTGGAAGAGAAAATTGGGCTCGTGACGACCTAGCGTCATGATCATTGGGGTAATGTTCCTCAATTGTTGGTAACCCAGTTACCTCTGCTATTCGCTCTTCTATTGTAACAACCATTAAACCCCATACAGTCACCTATCCTTCCTCAAAAGTATTCATAAACTTAGCTGCCACCTCTTCATTAAAATCTAATAATTTTAGGAAATAACCCAACCATCCACATGCATTAAACCTCCTAACTGCTTCAATGTCTGTAAGAAAAAGGCCATGATGCATTGGCTCACACCTCTATAATTGTCCGCCCATTTGTTTCCAAATAGTTTTCCTCCAAACTTATTCTCACCGTAGCTTGTTAATCTTTCAATCCCTCTTATTTTGCAAATACCTTATTCCCTTATTGAATTTCAAATGCTCTTCTTGAAAATACAGACCTTTTTTTTTTCAATTCCTTTGTTATTTTTAGCATGAATCAATAATAATGATATTTTAATAGAGGAAATTATAACTTTAACTATGATTTGCCACACAATTTAATTATAACCTTTTTAGGTCACATCAACTTCAGAAAATTGGGAATTATTCAGGATTTATAGTACAACAAATGTGTGAGAGTAAAGGGACTTAATGAAACAAGTCCTAAGTGCAGATTTGAAATGACAAGGAAGTGACAAGGATAGCTTAGAAATGACATTAGAACTTAATACACTTCGCATGCCCCCTACAAAACAAGAATAAGTGTCTACACTTGGCACATTCAGCATAGGATGAGGAACTGATGTAACACCATAATCATACATTTATTACAGTACTAAATATAATTACTAAAATCTATGTGCTAAAAGTGGAAAGAGATTTGAAAAGTTGTACCTGGTAGTTGATTACTATATGCGTGAAATAAAAGGTGGTGAGAGTGAAATGATGCTGGTGGCTACATGTGTCAGATGACATGGCTCTTATTGAAAACATAGAAATAGGAAAATATAATGACGTGGATGGTGGGTGGATGGAAGATAGAGAAATGAAATGGGTTGGAAAGAAGAATAGGAAAAAGTGAATGGAGAATTGGACTTCATGTGGCATGAAGTTTTATTATGGTTGTACTTTAAAGGAATGCTATGTTGAAGCTGCAAGAAGAAGGTTCTCACCTTCTGCTGCAGGAAGTGTTACATATTGTGTTGCTGAAGTGTTATTGTGGAATTTTTGTAGGAAGTCCTCCTTTGTTTGGGGCTGACAATATAGGCGTAGCCGATGTCTGTTGACAAGTAATTTGAATTGTACTAGATTGATTGTTGTCAACTGGACTGCTCCATTGTCGAAGACATATTCAATTGCATAAGGTCCCAGCCATCTTGTCTGTAGCTTGCCTATAATTTCTTTGAATCTGGAATCATATAATAATGTCCAATTAGCCATGTGAAATTGTTTGCTCTTAATATGGGAATCATGCCACCTCTTTCATTGTTTTGGTAACATCTTCATGTGCTCTTGTAATACCCCAAAAATGGGCTATAAGTTCATTAATCTCCTACATCAACAATTCGAACGAAATCGACATCAAAGTCCTAATCTAAGGCCATCTGCACATCATCGAATCCTAATTGATTATCTTAAATTCTGCATCGGAGAATATTCCTAGTAATATTCCTAATTATCATAATTATCTTTAATTTTATAATTATTTGGCAATAAATCACATTTATCCTAAAGTTTGATTAATTGAATATTTTCATATTTAATTAATTAGATTTAATATTTGTCACTTAATTATTTAATTAAATTTAATTCTATCTATTATTAATTGTATTATTTAATTTTGACAATAAATCAAAATTCCTATCTTTAATTGATTAAATTCTTATTTAATTAATTAAAGCATGTTGTCATTATTTAATAATATAATTTTTAATAAAAGTTTGATAAAATAGTTAATTAACCCATAAATTAATTATTTTATTTCAAAAATCAGTTAAGTTGAGCATAAATCACTTTATTATTAAATTAATTCATAAATAAAACATGCACAATCATAAAAGCAGACAACTGTCAATTATCAATTAAAGCTAAACTCTATTTTGAGTTAAAGCTTAGCTTTTGCATGTTTTTGTGACTTGATTATCTGTTATTATCAGATAACTCAAAAATCAAGCTGAGTTATTTGAGTGATTTATGGCTTTTATCCATGCACCTTCAAAGCCCTGGATTTCTATAAATTAAGGCTTCAGCTCTTCATAATTCATCCACATATTTTGCACAATCACGCTAGAGAATTGGAGGCTGAGGAATCAACTTGCGAATTCAAAGCGTTGTGAGATCAATTTCAATTGCATAGCTTTTATATCTTAGCATAGAATTTCATAGTTTTCATATCATTGTTAGAATCTTCATTGTTAGATCATTTAGCATTCATAGCATATCAATTTCATCTAGCATAGATTCATATCAAGTTATCATTCTTATTGCACAGAAAATATCAAAAATATAGATTAATTGCATTCAATTTCATATCCATCTTTTGCATTCAAATCCTTCATTTAGGTGTCGTCTAGGTCACTGATCTCAATTACAATCTGAGAACATCAATCTCGCACCTATTAGAAGGCAGTAAATCGCTTGGTTAGATTAGATTTTAATTTTGCATGATTTTGATTATCACTAACCTCTAATGTTTTACTGAGTACCGTGTCTATAGATCAGGTACAATTTTCACACACACATTTCTGGCGCCCATCGTGGGGCCCTGAAACGGGTTTCCAATTCAATTCTATCAATTTCTATCTTTTTCTTCTCGGGATCTGTGCAAAACTGTGATTTTTAATTTTTGTCCGTACATCTGTCGTATGAGTTTCTGACAAATGTCGTATGGGAGCATACCCACTGTCGTATGATACTGAACCCCCTATTGTACGACAGTCTATCAGATTGAGGGTTGTTTCATTTCATACCCACTGTCGTTTGGGAGCTCTACTGTCGTATGGTATCATACCCAGTGTCGTACGAGTTTCTGGACTGTCGTCTGGGAGCATACCCACTGTCGTACGAGTTTTGGTACCAGATTTCAATTGTTGTTTCATTTTTGCAGACAGTTTGTCAGATTTGATTTTTGAATTTTGATTGACAGTTAACCCTAACAATTGAAATTTACTGTTTCTGATTGATTTCTGTTGATTTTGATTGGGAAAAGTGCAAGAATTGCTAAAAATTAGGTAAAATCTACTAAGCGTGTTGCGAGGATCACGAGGTATTCTCCTTCTTCTGAAAATATTTTGATTTGGACTTAAAATAAACCTCTCACGTGTCAAACTTGTGTGGATCTTTTTGTGCTTTTGATCTATTTCTACACACTTGCATAATTTGATACTAGGTTGTGATCCCTTAAGGATTCATTAAGTAGTCTTAGAATACTTGTGATTGATCTTGATTACTATCTTGGGTTATTGGACTCGCTAATCTGCCAGCCCCTCATTTCCGCCCCGTGGTTGCAATCTCAGCGCCATAAAGGGGAGGGGTCAACAGGACAGAAGCGTTAAATGTTCCACTTGGCAACCCTTTTGTGCTTTTAGGAACTCACTTGTTTTCTAAGTTGGGGACTCATTTTCAGCTTGTGTGAGGTGTTAAGTGTTCCACCTTGTGGACTCATCTCATATTCGCTTTAAGCGTTAAGTGTTCCTCTTTCTACTTTTTGGATGCTTTTGGTAGATTTGCTTTCGAAAATATATCTGTGCTCACATAGTAATTAAGCCCTATGAACACTATTCATGATTCTTGAGAGATTGGATTCCCAGCGAAATCCTTCTTGATGACAGAATCCTTGTAGGTAGGGAGGATACTTAGTGCGTTTCACATTCAACTTGGTTAGTGAGTCTTCTCTTATTGATCGACACATTCTCTCTCTGGAGAGGTTGATAGATCACGTGGGGTTGATATCACGAGCTTTGGTGAATCAAAATTGGTTAGTGCATCTTCTCTTATTGATTGATACATTCTCTCCCTGGAGAGGTTGATAGATCACGTGGAGTTGATATCACAGACCTTGGTGGAACAAAACTTTGTCTTAGCGTGTTGGATTAATCTGCTTGCTTTGTTTGGGTTAAAAGTGAAGAGGTGTCAAAACCTTGAATCTGGAGCCAAGTCCCCTTGTGGTATAAATCTATGAGTCACCTTTAGAGAGGGTTAACTGTAGCAGACAATCCCTTCACAGGGAAAACTGCGTTGATGGAACCTCAAGCGGTCATAGCCATTTTCACCGTGGTAGTGACAGCCGCTATATAAATGTCCTTGTGGAAGAAATCTCCACGGGTATGGTTCATTGTTGGGTTGTCAGATCTCCCTAGCAGCTCTTAAAGATTAAGTTCTCAGACTGTGTCAAAACCCTAGTGCGCTGGGATTGGAGTTCACCCCTTTGAATCATAAAAGTTGCAGAGTCAAACCATTACTAAAAACCCTAGAGAGGCCAATTTTTTTTCATTCTCAGGTATATGTGTGTTATTGCAAAGCTCTTCAGAACATACACAATTAGTACTCTCAGGGATTAGCACAATTTGGTCACTTGATTGTTCATGCACAAGGTTGCTTTTGCCCTTGTTCATTGTTTTCAGACGTGCTTGGAATCACTTGCTTGCTATTCTGCATGCTTGTTTATCTACTTGGCTATTAAAAACGATCAAATCTGGTATAACCTTCAAAATCTAGATAGTACAATTTGCAAACAATCCAAAACTGAAGACCTTAAATTTTGCAAAAATTGACGTAAAATCTTTTTTGGAGTCAAAAGTCATTTCAGGAAGTTAAAAGTTGTACGAGTTTTGTCAAGTGTTGTTTCAGTATTGCCCATCTGTCGTACGATTGAGAACCCAGTGTCGTATGAGTTTTCATGCCAGCAAATTCAAGAAAGTCAAAACCCTGTTAGCAACTGTCGTACGAGTTTAACAACTGTCGTTTCATTGCTACCCAATTGTCGTACGAGTTTAGCAACTATCGTTTCATAGACTACCCAGTGTCGTACGAGTTTGCAGAGTGTCGTTTGGAAAAATTTGAGAGAGTTGTCAGAAATTGTCAAATTGCAAGATATCCAATGTTTTCAGCCTAGTTCCAGAATCTATCAAACAAAATCACTATGTCAAGAACATATCAGTAGCTATCAAGAATTAGTACACATGTCTCAAAGAATCAGTACACATGAGGAAGAAATTCTGATCGCCGCTATGATGAAGTAGCTGCAAGCTATGCAAGTCTAGCTTGATAAACTTGAGAAAGAAAAGGAACCTAAAGAGTTCTCCATGGAATCTCTATACTCTTTTCCATTTGATAAAGACTTGTACATGTCACCATGTCCCCAGACAAAATTTGAGCAATGTGATAACCCTTATGATACCTCTTCTACGGAGAGTGACACATCCAGCTTTGGAGACTATGATGACTATGACGACAGACAACGTAATGATACCTATGACACCTCTGTTCCTAAGAGTCCTCCTCATCGTTCATTCCTACATACTACAAATGGGCCATCACATTGGATAGATCGTGATGGTGATCCATATGATTCTGATTTTGAAAGAGACTTTGATGGCTTTTGTGGACAATACCTTGATTATGATCCATCTACTACTGCTGAGGACTATAAAATACATCGTGCTAGCTTGAAATGTCAATACTATAAGGATCTCTCCTCTAAGAACTCTCAGGCTGAAAATAAAGATTACACTCTCAAGCAAGGTCATGTTAATGTTGAACCTTTGTCTAGTGATGGTTCCCTTCCATCCCCTACTTCCTCCAATACCCATACATTTCCTAAAGCTTCTGAGTCTTTCAAATCTTTCATAGAACCTTCATCTGATACAAGCCCTGATACTTTTCATGCGGTTCCCTATAGTTATCCTCCAGGGCTACCTCTTAAAGAAACTCAAGCTAACCTTCACTTGGCTACAAATACTTTCAATAATGATAAACCTAAAGAGCCTAAGCTTTCATATGCTATAATCCCTACTTCAGCTAGTCCTCCACCATATCTTCCAAAGTTTTCCATACAATCCCAACATGCTTCCTTGTCCTTAGAAGTGACTCCATGTCAAGAGGACTCTAAAAATGATGCAGAAAAGAACATAAAGAAAGATCAAGATCAAGAACCCTCCATGTCATCCACTCCTTTTCATGATGTCTCTTATCCACCTCTGGGTTCTTTTGATCCTGTACCCCCTTTTTCATGCATTCCACCATGTCTTAAGTCTTCGCCTAAGCAAGATCAAGCTACTACTTACACTATTGAGCTTATTGACAATCAAAATAACCTTACTACGCTTGCGCTTTCCAAAGATGATACCTCCATTAAGGTTGGTAAAAATGGTGTTCCTTCCAATGTTAAGCCTATTGAAAAATAAGAGAAAAGTTATGCGCTTATGCTATCCAAAGATCCTTGTCAAGATCAAAGTCTTCCATCTTCTTGTTCTACCACTCCATGTTCACTTCCACTTTCTACTCTTCCTAAGTCTTTGCAAGCTTTGAACAATCCTATCAAAGAAGGTGCTCATATTCAAGATGTCCACGATTCTATTGAAAATTCTAATGCTCACTCTGAAGATGCTGATATCCTTGGTTGTCATATAGATGCTGATGAGCTTATTGATTATCCTTTTGCATCTTCCACTTCCATCCTTGGACCTCTTCCACCACTACAAAGATCTTCACGCCTTCCTTCCATCTTGGGTCCTTATGTCCCTTCACTTTCCCCTCCTAACTCTCCTAATTTTCCATCCATCTTGGGTCCTTACATACCTCCATCTCCCATCTTTCCTCAAGATCAACATAGATGCATACCCTTGAATCCTTTTCATCCACCAACCCATCTAAACCAGTCGTATCCTCCCTCTTCCACAAATCCCAAGTCTTTTGGAAGTAACTTGAATGTTCAATACAAGAAAAAGAAGCAATACAAGAATCCATCAAAAAAAGAAGATCACCATGTCTCCTCTAATAGACATGGAAACATAAAGTCAAAAGAGATCTCTAAGAAAAAAACTACAAGACAAGTATGGGTTCCAAAATCTATCATTGAAGATATTCTCTCTAAATTACCAAAAAGAAATGAAAAGCCTACAGCTATATGGATTCCAAAGTCTCTTTTGAAAGAGTCTCATGTTGAACAACAAGTGAAGTTGACATTCAAGCTTCCAAAGACTTCCACTTCATCTCCTTCCAAAAACATTCTTCCATTCCATGTGCCTAAACCGCAACCTCTGCTATCCATTCGCCATATTCCTTCACGTATTCCTTCATTCACATCTCCTCCATCCTCTCACCACCCTTCAAGGTATGTGTTGACGTTGATCTTGCCTTCCTTTCTATCTACCCTTTCACAATCCTTTCATTCATTATCCTTCTACCTTTTATCCTTTTTCCTCATTTGCCTATTCCTCCTATCTTCCAACCTCACTCGCTTTACATAAAACCTTATCCTCCATTTTTCTCTTCCATGTTCCTTTCCCTATCAGCATCTTTGAGCATATCATTTTGAATCCTTGGCATATCATGGTTTATCCTTTCAAGGAGCATTATCTAAAAAAGCTTGCCTTTTTCCAAAAAATAAATAAAATAAAATTGAAAATGTGCCTTGGTGAAAACCTGGAAATAGACACCTTGGTAGCAAAAGTAAAGAGAAATAAATTCATGCTATGGTGAAAACCACTTCCTTGTGGCACCTTGGATAAGTACCATGATGAAAACCTGGCAATCAGGCATCATGCGTAGTTCTTCTACATATTTCATCCATTCCATCTTCTCTCTTTGATCTTGACAATGTTGATCTATACACGAATATTTGGCTATTTTGTGAGCTATCTTACGGTGATCTTGCTTTCATTCCTTCCATGTTTAGCCTTCATATCCATCTTCCTCCATTCATTTTTGCCTATCGCTATCCTTTTCCCCTTTGGTCTTGATCTAATAAAAAAAAGAAAAAAAAGAGTAAAACACGATGCTTTGAAGCCTCTTGACATGTCTATTCCTTTGGACTACCTCCTGTCCTTCTTTGGCATTACACTTTTGTGACTTATCCTATGCTAGCCTTTTATTGCTTGTCCAAATATGCTTTTACATGACAATTTTTCCTAGCTTGAGTATTCTTGAGGAGTTTTCCCTTGAGGATTTCTTCCCTTCATTCTCTTTCATTCTCTTGTCTTCCATCTCTTCCACCAGCTTGCCAATCCCTCTTGTTCAACACCTTGCTAGACATTGGGACTGCACGATATGATCTTACTTGGGAGTTTGCAATAAAAAAAGATGCTATCAAGTATACCAAGTATCAGAATCAGTATCAGAACAATTATCAAAATCAGTATCAGAACAAGTATCAGAACCAATATCAGAATAAGTATCAGAACAAGTATCAGAACTAGTATTAGAACAAGTATCAGAACACCTACTGGGGCTACACCTTTCACTTTAGTTTATGGGTCTGAAGCGGTACTACCTATTGAGGTTGAAATCCCATCACTCAGAATTAGAATGCATGGTCTAGTAACTGATGATGACTACAGAGTGGCTAGGTTGCAAGAACTTGAATTACTAGAGTAGACTGCTTCTGAGAGTCTACTTCTCCAATCTCATCGGTGCAGATGAACTATTTTTGTTAAGATGGCTTTAATCTCTCTGTTTGTGACCTCTACTTGACCATTGGCTTGAGGATGGTAAGGACTGGACTTCCAATGCCTAATATTGTATTCCTTCATGAGTTTGGTTATTAGATTGGATGTAAATTGTGCTCCCTGGTCAGTTACAAGTTCTATTGGCACTCCATAGTGGGTGAAGATATCCTCATATAAAAACTTTTCTACCTTATGATCTCGTGCATACTGCATGGCTTTTAATTCCACCCATTTGGTTAGATAATCTATGCATACCAGGATGTATGATTTCCTATTTGAAGGAGGATCTATTGGACCAATTAAATCCATGCCCCATTTTTCAAATGGTGTTACCACCACTTGTGGGTTTAGGGCCATTTCATCTGATTTGGTGAGATGACCCATTCTCTAGCATTTGTCACATTTTCTTGTGTAGTTGGCTACATCCTTGTCAAGTGTTGGCAAATAGTAACCTGTTGTCAGGATCTTTAGAGTTGTCCTCTTGGCTGCAAAGTGGCCTCCACATGGCTCATCATGACAAGCGTGGAGAATATCATATATCTCATCCTCTCACACACACCTTCTCATGACTTGGTCTGGACCGGTATAAAATAAGGTGTTGTTAATCTAGGAGAATTGGAAACTTTTCTCAACAAGCATTCATCTATCCTTTAGAGAGAAATGTGGGGGAATTTTGTCAGTTGCAAGGTAATTAGCTATATCAGTGTACTATGGATTTTTGACAGCAATATGAAACAAGTGTTCATCAGGGAATGTATCATCAACCATAGTAGCATCTGAGTCAGCATTTTGAATTCTATATAAATAGTTAGCCACTACATTTCCCTTCCTTGGCTTGTCAATAATGGTTATATCAAATTCTTGCAAAAGAAGAAGTCATCTTGCTAACTTGCCTATGATGGTAGGTTTGTTCATTAGATACTTGATTGTTGCATGGTCAGTATGAACAAAGATGGGGTAACTTGTTACATGCATAATGGTAGAATTTTTTTAAGGCATAAACTACTGCCAGTAATTCTTTTTTAGTTACTGTGTAATTTAACTCTGGTTCATGTAGGCTCTTAATGATATAGTAAATGACATTTTCAAGGTTACTAGGCTTTTGTTCTAAGACAACACCTATTGCATAGTCTGAGGCATCTGTATGTATATGAAATGGTAGAGACCAATCAGGTCCTTTAAGGACTGGTGTAGTTGTCAAAAGTGACTTGAGTTGCAGGAAGGATTCATCACAAGCTAATGTCCACATAAAGTCAACCTCTTTGGTAAGCAATGTATATAGAGGACTAGCTATTTGATTGAAATTCTGAATAAAATGCCTATAATAGCCAGCGTGTCCTAAGAAGGATCTTACATCTTTTTGCTTAGTAGGTGTAGGCAATGTGAGAATTACCTCAATTTTTGTCGGGTCCACTTGGATACCTGCTACTGAAATGAGATGTCCAAGTACAACACCTTCCTGCATCAGCATCAAACATTTCTCACTATTGAGAGAGAGATTGTGTTCCTTGCATCTGATTAACACCTTTTCCAGATTCTACAGTGCTTCTTCAAAAGTGATCCCAAAGGTAGTAAAATCATCCATGTATATTTCCATACAATCATGTGAAATGTCAGTAAAAATACTAATTACAACCCTCTAGAATGTTGCTGAAGCATTACACAACCCAAATGTAGGACAGAATATGCATAAGTTCCCCAGGGACATGTGAATGCCATCTTTTCTTGATCCTTTAGAGAAATACTAATTTGGTTGCATCCACTATATCCATCAAGAAAAGAAAAATACTTTTTACCAGCTAAAGTATCAAGTACTTGATCAATGAAAGGTAAGGGAAAATGATCTTTCTTTGTGGCTTTGTTTAATTCCCTATAATCTACACAAATTCTCTATTTACCCCCCTTTTTAGGAACTATGACCAAAGGTGATACCCATTTGCTATCAGAGATTGGATATATAAAACCAGCATCTAGCAGCTTTTGTAACTTTGTTTTGACTATTTCTCTTAACCTTGGGTTAATTCTTCTTTGAGGCTGGCGGAGTAGTAGACTTTCCTCATTGATATAAATCTTGTGAGTACAAAGTGTGGGGTTCGGTCCCTTCATATCCCCATAGTCCCATGCAAAGGATTTTTCATGTGTTTGTAGGAGTTTCATTAATTGCTCCAACTGCTGTGAGGGTAGCTTGTTATTAACATGAAGGGTATGAACCTGGGACAGTTCAACAATAGTGGTAAGGTTAAGCATGGATACTTTAGAGATAGGACTAGTAAATACTTCACAGGGTAGTAACTGATGGCTAATATTGGGTTCTGATGGCAAAACATAGTCCTCAACATGGTCTTTGTAGGTAGATAACTGCAACACAGAGCTCTCAAAAATGTCTTTTATCACAACACAGTCATTAGTAAGGATGCTCCGAATCACTACATATTCCTCTTGCAACTTCAGAAAAGACTGCCTATGTAACATCATGAGTTGAGCCACAGAGTTCAACTCTTCTTCTCCATCTCCTAATTTTGGCCATATAGGGGCACTTAAATCTAGCTGAGGTTGAGCTAGAGGGTATAATGCTAGTTTCTTAGTTGCTTGGCCATCTAAAATTGTCATGTTCCCTGATCTACAACTAATGTTGGCATCAACTATTGCTAACCATGGACATCCTAAAATAACAGGGTAACTAGTAAGATTTACCTTGGGTGATAAAATCATGAAATCAGCAGGATATTCCCAAGAGTCTAAGGTAACTATTATGTCCTCTATCATGCCATCAGGGGTGACATTAGAACTATCTACAAGTTGCAAGATTGTTGGAGTAGTTTGCAATCCTTCTATACTTATTTTATGTATGGTATCCTTGGTCATGACATTAATGGCAACACCTAAGTTTATTAAAGCATTTTTTACAGACTGACCATTAATAATGATAGTAACAACCGGGCTCCCAGGATCAGAATACTTTGGAATTACAAGCTTTCCCAACATGATATTAGCTAGTTGTCCTCTAACATGAACTATTTTGGGATCCTTTTTCTTTCATCCAGGCTTTTTGAGACAAGCTTCCTTAATTGCTCTCATAAATGTCTTTTATCACAACACAGTCATTAGTAAGGATGCTCTGAATCACTACATATTCCTCTTGCAACTTCAGAAAAGACTACCTATGTAACATCATGAGTTGAGCCACAGAGTTCAACTCTTCTTCTCCATCTCCTAATTCTAGCCATATAGGGGTGCTTAAATCTAGTTGAGGTTGAGCTAGAGGGTACAATGCTAGTTTCTTAGTTGCTTGGCCATCTAAAATTGTCATGTTCCCTGATCTACAACTAATGTTGGCATCAACTGTTGCTAACCACGGATGTCCTAACATAATAGGGTAACCAACAAGATTTACCTTGGGTGATAAAATCATGAAATCAACAGGATATTCCCAGGAGTCTAAGGTAATTGTTATGTCCTCTATCATGTCATCAGGGGTGATAGTAGAACTATCTGCAAGTTGCAAGATTGTTGGAGTAGTTCACAATCCTTCTATACTTAGTTTATGCATGGTATCCTTAGTCATGACATTAATGGTAGCACCTAAGTCTATTAAAGCATTTTTTACAGACTGACCATTAATGATGATAGTAACAACCGGGCTCCCAGGATTAGAATACTTTGAAATTACAAGCTTTCCCAACATGATATCAGCTAGTTGTCCTATAATATGAACTATTTTGGGATCCTTTTTCTTTCATTCGGACTTTTTGAGACAAGCTTCCTTAATTGTTTTTCCATATATATGAACATCTTTAATGGATTGAAACAAAGGAATATGGATATGCATACTTTTTAGTTGGTCTAGGATATCAAAAAATTGATCTTCTTTGGGTATAGGTTTGTCCAGGCTAAGCTTCTAAGGAAAAGGAGGTTTTACTGAGGTCTAAACATCAGCTAGATTGGAGATATTAGCTAGGGGAACTTTATTTGGCAAAGCATTCTCTGAGAGTGGTACTAATGTTGCAAGAAGGTCTGGCACTTCTGTGATGAGAGGGGGTTTAGGTGCAAGCATAGTAGTACTTGATCTTAGGTGTATATCAGCTATGTTGAGTGCATAAGCAGGGTATTGTTGCACATCAGTAGCATACATTTTCTATTATTATGGTTGACTATTTGGATTCGGTAGTGGCTGAGCAGGTAATTGTGTCTACTTTGGAGGACATGTATTTGTAGGAGGTGACATAATTACAGGTGGATTCAATGGAGGTGGAAAAGGTGGATACCCAGGATTTTGATTAGGCTATTGTTGAGGTCCTCTCCACTAGTTAGTGGGTTGCCAATTCCCTTATGGTGACTGCCATTGATTTGGAGGTTGTGGCCATTGGGGTTTTTGTGGATTAAACCACTGGTTCTGTTGATTATTGGGCCATGCATTATTCCAATTAGATTGAGTATACTGAGGAGGGTTTTGGACATTCTAGTTTTGCCTCTAATTATTATAAGGATTTGAAATTTGCAAAGGATCTTGAGGCATACCTTGTCTCATGGCCCATGGCCGACATTGAGCAATAAAGTACACTTGCTCGTCCTCTCCTTCTATCTTCAAATACTTAGTTGGAAGGTGTTGATTCTCCAAGTTCGCGATCACCTTGCATTGACAATCCTTCTTTTGCTTACGGCAATGGCGACAATATTCAGTGAGTGGTGCCTCCACATCTGCATGCTTCTTCTTGGAAGTCATCATGTCCAGGTGTGTATCGACATTATTAACGATGTCCTACTTGAAGTCTAACATTAGGTTTGAGATTTCTATCTTGGAAATACCAGAGCCACTTACTTTGGCAACTGTGTGTTGAAATCCTCTCCCTTTCTTCATAGTCGACCTTGAATAATTAAGATAGATTTTCTTGAGCTCATCCCATGTGGACTGAGATATGTTGTTGGAAACAATTGTCTGAAGAAAATTGCTACTCAAATTATGTATTGTCTTTGATGTCACACAATGTCATAGTCCGCAACAATCAGTACCTACCGAGCTCAGTCAGTCTGCCTGGCATTAAAATTAGTGTTTACCGAGCTCACTCGGTTATCAAAGAAAATCAGTGTTTACCGAGTTCACTCGGTTGTCAAAAGAAAAGTTAGCATTTACCGAGCTCACTCGGTTATCGAAGAAAAAGGATTATCAGTGTTTACCGAGTTCCCTCGGTCTCCGAAAGATTGTAGAAAATTTCATTATGGTCACCGAGCACTATCGGCCCTTGAAGGATCTTTGCAAATAAAGTTTGCTTAATTCAGCCGACTGTTATACTAAGTAATGCCGATTTGACAAATCTAAAATCATATAAATAAAAGGTCAAATGTGAAAAATAAAGAAGAGATATAGAAGAAAGACAGAAAGGTGTGTGCAAAATTGTGAAGGATGACCAGATATCCTTGAGGAGTAGAAGAGATATATTCGATCAGGAAGGATCACACTTATACAGAATAGAGATCTGTAATCAGCAAGGAAGTTGCATTATTATACAGGTCATTTTCATTGTTACCTTTTTATCATTGTAACAGTGAATTCTAAATCTCTTAACTGAGTTGGTTTAACAACCATATTGTAAATCCTCTAACAAGGTGACAATTCCATTGAATTGTTCTCAAGACCTCTTACCAGGCCACTCCTAGCAGGGTGATTAAATCCTCTAACAAGGTCACACCTAACAGTGTGTTTTGTAACCTTTTACCGGGTTGGCTTCTAACCGGGCATCACTTCAGAAAAGTGAAAATCAGTATCTAGATACATTGGTGGTTTTTCCCATATTAGGTTTCCATGTTAAATCCTGTGTCTCTTGTGTTCTTAATAGTTATCTTAATCATATACAAGTGGTGATGAATATCTAAAAGATAATTTTACTAATACTTTCTGCATCTACCAAGTTACTGCAATCTATTTACCGAGTGTTAAACAAATAATATTCATTAAGATATCGTAAGGGATCTGGAAAGAAATAATAATGAAGTGTTTTATGGTTGACTAATTCACCCCCCCTCTCAGTCACTTCATCCATATTCCATCAATTGGTATCAGAGATTTTGGTGCTTGCAGGAAGGGTTTCAAGGACCTAAGCTAAAGATCAGGATGTCTTACAAGAGAGAAATTCCAAAGCTCAATAGAGATAACTTTTCAACATGGCAAGGTCTCATGAGACTTCATCTGGCTTCCATTGGTGATTCAGGATGCAAATACATTGATGAAGAATACACAGTTCCTACCGGCACATTAACTGTTGAAGACATTACAGAGAAAAAGAATCATAACACCATGATGATAGACATTGCATCAGCTCTCAGCTATGAAGAATTTGATGAAATTAAAGAATGCACTACTGCATATGAAATGTGGATCACACTAAAGAAAATATATGGTGGTGATGCAAATGTGAAACGAGCCAAAGCAGAAAGCCTACGAGGATAGTTTGACAAAATGAATATGAAAGAAGATGAAAACATTGCAAAATATGTTGAAAGGATCAAAGCAAGTGTTAGTGCAATTAGAGCTTCTGGAGGAACAATCTCTGATGAAACTGTTATAAGCAAGGTACTCAGAACATTACTCCCTATCTATGCAATAAGAGTATTAGCTATTCAAGAAAGATGTGAAACAAACCACAATATAACTTTGGATGCTTTAGTTGGAAGATTGACAGCATTTGAATTAGACAACTATGACAACTATGTTCCAAATTCCAAAAATATTGAGTCAGCATTTGAGGCCAAGGTTTCCCTAAGGAAGAACAAGAAAATAAAAGAAGTTCAGTCATAAAGTGAAGAAGTATCAGAAGAAAGTTCTGATAGTGATCTTGAAATTGTAGAAGCACTACTTGCAAAGAAGTACTCTAAAGGGAAAGGTAAATATAAAGGTAAAACTCCTTTAATCTATTTTTCATGTGAAGAAATTGGACATATTGCAGCTAGGTGCCCAAACAAGTAGGCCAAGGAAGAGAAGAGAGGTCACAAGTACTATGGCAAAAAGAATTTCAAATCATTCAAGGATAAAGGTAAGAAAACATGTTTTATGGCTAAAGATTCTGATGATAGTGAAGAAGAAATTGTCTTTATTGCTATAAAAGATGAATTTGATGATGATGAAGATAAGATGGCACTTATTTCTCATATAAGCAAAGATGATATATGGATAATAGATAGTGGATGTTCACACCACATGACTGGTGACAAGACAAAATTTGAATACCTAGAAGACTGTGATAGTGGCAATGTAAGATTTGGAAACAATGAACCTTGTTGTATAAAAGGAAAAGGAAGAATCTCATTAACCAAAAAACTCATATGTGATAATGCTTATTGGGTTGAAGGACTAAAACATAATCTTCTAAGTGTAGCACAACTAATCAACACTGGTTTCAAGGTTGAATTCATGAATAGTCAAGCAAGACTGCTGGATGAAAAAGGAAAACTCATTGGATCAGGCAAACAAACAAAAGGTAACTTATTTTATCTTGATCTCAGTGAATATTCATGTTTTATTGCTCAAATTGAAGAAAGTTGGCTATGGCACAAAAGGTTATGTCATGTGAATTTTGATAACATGATGAAAATAAGCAAATTCAAGAAGGTAAGAGGCATTCCTACTTTGAAGAAACCTGATACTGGTCTATGTAAGAATTGTCAAATTGGCAAAATGAGTAAGACTAGTTTTAAGAGTAAAAAATATCAGTCTAAAGAGATTTTGGAAATTGTGCATACTGATTTATGTGGACCTATTGGAATAGAAAGCTATACTGGAGATAAATTCTTTATTCTTTTCGTTGATGATTATTCTAGAATGATGACTGTTATGTATTTAAGAGAAAAGTCAGAAGCATTTGAAAAGTTCAAATGGTACTTGGCAAGAGTGGGAAAGGAAACAGGGAAAAGATTGAAATGCTTAAGATTAGACAGAGGTGGTGAATTCATCTCCCATGAATTTAACAACTTTTTCATTGAAAGAGGAATCAAAAGATAGGTATCAGTTCCTAGAACTCCTGAGCAGAATAGAATAGCTGAAAGAAGAAACAGATCTATTATGGATTGTGCAAGGACTCTAATGATAGAAAAGAACATCGCCATAAAGTACTGGAAGGAAGCTATCAGCACTGCAGTTCATACCTTGAACCGAGTACAATTAAAGAAAGACACATTCAAAACTCCTTATGAGTTATGGTATGGCTATAAACCCAATGTAAGTTACATGAAAGTATTTGGTAGCAAGTGTTATGTCTTAAAAGAATCCAGAAGAAATAAATTTGATATGAAAAGTGATGAAGGAATATTCCTAGGATATTCTAGCAAAAGCAAGGCATACAAATGTCTGAACTTGTCTACTCAAAAAGTCATAGAAAGTATACATGTAAAATTTGATGAGTTTGTAGAAAAGACTGAAGAAGAAAGCAAAAGGGAACCTGAGAACTACAGGAGATTCATTTACATTGAACCTGAAACATTGCCAGACACAACTATCAATGAGGAAACTATATCTACCGAGCCTAGCACAGTAACTAAGTCAGAGGAAGAAGTTCAAACCGAGTCACAGGAAGAAGTTCAAACCGAGTCACAGGAAGAAATTCAGACCGAGTCTCAGCCTAAAGTTACCGAGCAAATATCTACCGAGCCAGAGCAACCTGAAGAAGAGATCCTAGAAGACAACAACATGACTCATTCAAAAAGCAAGGAACCTATACTAGCCAAATATGTCAGAAGGCATCATACACTAGATCAAATCATTGGAAACAAATCAGATGGTACTATGACAAGAAGTAAGCTAAAAGGTACATGTCTGCTTACTGATTTTGAACCTAGAAATATCAAAGATGCATTGAAAAATGAAAGTTGGATTGAAGCAATGAATGAAGAATTAGAACAAATACAAAAGAACAAAACATGGACTCTTGTACCTAGACCTAAAGATAAGAATGTAATTGGAACAAAATGGGTATTCAGGAATAAGCTGAATGAAGATGGTCAAGTATCTAGAAACAAAGCTAGATTGGTATGTAAAGGTTATTCTCAAGAAGAAGGTATAGATTATGGTGAAACTTTTGCTCCTGTTGCAAGATTAGAAGGTGTAAGAACTCTACTTGCTTATGCAGCACATAAAGGATTTAAGGTATATCATATGGATATAAAATCTGCATTTCTCAATGGAATTCTTGATGAAGAAGTCTACGTTGAACAACCTGAAGGTTTTGTTGATCCAGATAAAAAGGACATGGTCTGCAAGTTACACAAAGCATTGTATGGTTTTAAACAAGCTCCTAGAGCATGGTATGAAAGACTCCATAACTATCTGATTTAGATTAATTTCAAAAGAGCCAATGATAACAGCAATCTGTATATTAAAGAAGGACCGGATGACAAAATTGTATTGGCAGAAATATTTGTAGATGATACTATATTTACAGGGAATGATGATCAGTGTAAAGAATTTTCAGAGCAAATGAACAAAGAATTTGAAATGTCTATGTTTGGTTTAATAAAATTCTTTGTTGGTCTTCAAATTCAGCAAAGCAAGAATGGTATATACATTACTCAATCTAAATACATTAAGGAAATACTTAAGAAGTTTGGTATGGAAGATTCAAAACCAGTTGGTACACCCATGTGTACTGGACTGAAACTTACCAAAAATGATGATTCAAAAGAAGTAGATCAGACCTTATACCGATCTATGATTGGAAAATTTCAGTATGTAGTACATACAAGACCTGATATTACCTTAGCAGTCGGTATAGTAGCAAGATTCTGAGCAAAACCTAAGGAAAATCATATGATGGCAATCAAAAGAATCTTAAGGTACTTAAGAGGAACTGAAGAATATGGTTTGTGGTATAAATTTGGAGGCAATCTAGACTTAAAAGTGTTTACTGATGCTGATTGGGCAGGGAACATTGGTGATAGAAAAAGTACAAGTGGTGGAGCATTTTTTCTTGGAAAAAGACTGGTATCTTGGACCAGTAAAAAGCAAAATTGCACATCTCAATCCACAGCTGAAGCAGAATATGTTGCTGCTGTAGTAAATTGTTCAAATATTGTTTGGTTTAAACAGTTATTACAAGGTATGAAGGTTGAGATCAAAGAACCAGTTGTTATATTTTGTGACAATACTAGTGCAATAAACATTTCAAATAATCCAGTAATGCATTCCAAAACCAAGCACATTGCTATTAAATATCACTTTGTCAAAGAATTGGTGCAGGACAAGGAAATCAGATTAGAATATATTCAGACAAAAGAGCAGATTGCAGACATTTTCACCAAACCATTACCCAAGGATGCATTTGTGTATCTAAGAGGTAAGTTAGGGGTCATTCCCCTATCGGAGGCTCACTAAATATAGTTTTAGTGATGCATCAACTAGAACATGATTGAAAATCAACCAGTTGATGCAGCATATTCAAGGAATCATTGCATATGAATCAGTACTTGAGGTACATTAGTTTACACCGGTAATATGTGAATTGTCTTTGGCATGTGTTGTCAAAGAGGGAGTGTCTTTGCTATTACTTCAAAAAAATTTCAATAGTCAGAAGGAAGAGTTTTTAAGAAAAAGGAAGTTTGCTGACAGAGGGAGATTTGAATCTGAACTGAGCTAATTCTTTCAAAATTTCTTATGCTATGACATATTGTGTTTCCATCAATGCCAAAGAGGGAGATTGTTGGAAACAATTGTCTGAAGAAAATTGCTACTCAAATTATGTATTGTCTTTGATGTCACACAATGTCATAGTCCGCAACAATCAGTACTTACCGAGCTCAGTTGGTCTGCCTGGCATTAAAATTAGTGTTTACCGAGCTCACTTAGTTATCAAAGAAAATCAGGGTTTACCGAGTTCACTCGGTTGTCAAAAGAAAAGTTAGCATTTACCGAGCTCACTTGGTTATCGAAGAAAAAGGATTATCAGTGTTTACCGAGTTCCCTCGGTCTCCGAAAGATTGTAGAAAATTTCATTATGGTCACCGAGCACTATCGGCCCTTGAAGGATCTTTGCAAATAAAGTTTGCTTAATTCAGCCGACTGTTATACTAAGTAATGCCGATTTGACAAATCTAAAATCATATAAATAAAAGGTCAAATGTGAAAAATAAAGAAGAGATATAGAAGAAAGACAGAAAGGTGTGTGCAAAATTGTGAAGGATGACCAGATATCCTTGAGGAGTAGAAGAGATATATTCGATCAGGAAGGATCACACTTATACAGAACAGAGATCTGTAATCAGCAAGGAAGTTGCATTATTATACAGGTCATTTTCATTGTTACCTTTTTATCATTGTAACAGTGAATTCTAAATCTCTTAACTGAGTTGGTTTAACAACCATATTGTAAATCCTCTAACAAGGTGACAATTCCATTGAATTGTTCTCAAGACCTCTTACCAGGCCACTCCTAGCAGGGTGATTAAATCCTCTAACAAGGTCACACCTAACAGTGTGTTTTGTAACCTTTTACCGGGTTGGCTTCTAACCGGGCATCACTTCAGAAAAGTGAAAATTAGTATCTAGATACATTGGTGGTTTTTCCCATATTAGGTTTCCATGTTAAATCCTGTGTCTCTTGTGTTCTTAATAGTTATCTTAATCATATACAAGTGGTGATGAATATCTAAAAGATAATTTTACTAATACTTTCTGCATCTACCAAGTTACTACAATCTATTTACCGAGTGTTAAACAGATAATATTCATTAAGATATCCTAAGGGATCTGGAAAGAAATAATAATGAAGTGTTTTATGGTTGACTAATTCACCCCCCCTCTCAGTCACTTCATCCATATTCCATCATATGTCTCCCCCATCCATAAGGTCTAATGCTTCCAAACAGTTGTCATTTACTCCTCGCAAGAAAAGGAGTTTCTGAGAATCTTCCTCTAACACATGCTGTGGATTCTTCTGCAAGTTGTACAGGAAGCATGAAATATAATCCTCCAGAATTTCATCCTCTTTCTATGACATCTAGAACATGTCATCTCCTCTTGAGTCACCACCTTTGTAATATTCCTTGTATTTGGCCAAGAATAGAGTGTGCATCTCATCCCAAGTAGCTACTACATTCGCTCCTAATCCCATGAACCATTTGAGAGTTGACTCCTTCAATGTTGCTGGGAACAACTTGAGCTTATAACTATCAGTATTGTAGTCAAAACTTCAACAAAAAATGTCAAATTCGAATAAAAAGGTGTTAGGGTCCTCAGTAATAAGGCCATAGAACTTTGGAAGGGCCGAAGCAAGTATGTTATTGAGATTAGGATTTTTGATAAGGCTTGGAATAGGAAATGGAAAGTAGGAGCTGTCATTACTGGAGGTGTCGGGTAATGAAATTGTAGCTGGTAAGTATTATTAACCAAAAGGCTTTGGCCAATAAACGGTCCTGGAGTAGAGCTATTAAGGAAACTAGCTAATATCTCTGCAAAAGGGTGAAGGTCAAATGGATCAAAAGGATCTTCTTCAGTTGAAGGTGATGAAGAAAATTCAAGACTTGCATCAGCAAATGGTAACTCAATTTCTTCAAATTCTTTGTTCAGATTAACAGGTTCTTTTGGAAGAAATCTGCCAAGAACATCTCGCCTTCTTCGATGCATACAAGTGATTTAATGAACTTGTGAAGCAAGCTCACAACTACTAACTTGTGACTAAGAATAGAAAACTATCTTAAAAATGAATGACTCATTAAGGTTCTCAGTTTGACACCATCCCCGACAACGGTGCCAAAAATGAATAGTCTCACAATAGGCAATGATAATCATGCCAATGTCTCTCTTAGGAATAATGTATTCATACTAAGGATTAATTTTCCCATCATGAAATGCATTTAGATTGTCAGCATAGGGACGTATACTTGAAATGGGACAACAAGGTTTGTGCACTAAGCCCCTCAAAGAGTCATATTACCTATGCTGTAGGAAGATAAAGTGCATGAAAGAAACCTATGCTATTGCTACAAGAAAGTAAGCACACTTAACTACTTAATGAAATTATTGTTGAAAGCTTTAAACTTAACCTAAGCCTATTTTAGAAACTCAAAGCATTCACCATATCTATCTCTGCAAGTTTTGTAGGAACATTCACAGTAATAATGTTGCAGGAGTAAAATAGTAACTTCTACTTGAAAGCACAAGAAATACAGAAAGCAATTCTACTCTATTCTAATCTACTCCACCTCCCAAGTGGGCCCCCTTGGTTGGATTATGCTAACTACTAACACTGAATATACTCAAAATTACTCTTTCATTATATTCTCATAAACTGATTACATAGTAATGGAGCAATACATGAAAAATAGAAAGAGTAGCTCTACTATGCTAAACACAACAATTGTATATATTTTCACATTACATAATTAACCAATCAAATCCCTTTATATAGAGGATTGATGCTTATTGAAAGCATGAAAGTAAGTTCTGACTAAGTCTTTCCATAGAAGAAGGAAATATAACAACCCACGACATAATACAATAAAGTCTGGATAACTGATTCAACAGAATAATGAGCACTGAGGAAATATAGTAGAGTTGTTTCCTATATTTTTGGGGATGGTGGCTCCTCCCCAGTAGCGGCATGATACTCAGTGCTATGATGGTTCTCTTTGTCATAGCTAGAACTTCAACGTTTCTTCTTTAATGCAGTCGATCCACCTCCAGCTGTTCCTTTTTTCCTGGCAGGTTAGTAGCATGCGGATATGTATACAAGTCAACTAGTCAATTCTTATCCAAATATTAGAACACAGATTCAAGTAGTTATATAAAGTACTGCAATATATATATATATATATATATATATATATATATATATATATATATATATATATATATATATATATATATATATATATATATATATATATATATATATATATATATATACATATGTATATATATATATATACATACATATATATATATATATATATATATATATATATACATACATATATATATATATATATATATATATATATGTATGTATATATATATATATATATATATATATATATATATATGTATATATATATATATATATATGTATATATATATATGTATGTATATATATATATTGTTCAACAAAACATGTCATATCTAACTACCCATAATCTTGGTGGTTCTAATTGTACTTATCACAAGTTCAAATAGTTATAGGTCCATGAATGTCTTGGAAATGTTTTAACAAAGAATAAAGATTATCATAAAATAGAGACAATAAATTGTTTCATCAATGGTGTCGGTGGTTCTGGTAGTTGACCTATTTTTGAGATGAGATACCTCATTTTTTGATGTATATGATGATTCATTTTTTATCTCGAGACATTGGACTCATATTATTCTTTGATCAGTTGATGTTACTTATGCTTTGATACTTGTTAATCTCTTTGATGGACTTTGATTTCTAGATACTGATGATCTTTGGTGATATTATGGACTTTGATACTTAGTTGTTAGATTTACTATACATGCTTTGTTTTTATGCTTTTTCAAAATGCAGTTTATGATATGAATGCACATGTCTAATATTCCATTGATGCAAATGTTTGTCTTATCTATGACATAGAGTAGATGGATGCATATGTCACATGGTTTAATATTGTATGATGATGTAATAGTTTAATGATTAATGAGATGTATGGTACTTATGAATGCATTTTATTCTGATGATATTGATGTACGTAATGGATAATAAATGTAATGGATTTATGGTATATAAATGTGATGCAAAATGTGATTTATGCAACTATGAAATTGGATGTTTTAATGATTAATTATATGAATGAAATGATGATGATCTTATATGTAAATGAAAATGACCTATGTTTGAATATACTTCAATGTTTTACATGTATGACTTTTAATGAATGCACCTAAATGAACAAGACTATGTACTAACAATATGATCTTAAAAATGCAATGATGTAGAATGAGTGCAATGCAATCTTAGTAATGATGAATTAATTGAATTAAATGATGTGGATTAATCAAAGGATGTAAACTAAAGAAATTTATGAGGTCAGATGGTTACCTAATGAAAGATAATGCATGAAAGAAATTAGATGTAGCAAACTAATGCAATGTTTTAAAATGAACTTAATGAGATGCCATGAAATGTGATGACCTTAAGAAAAATGATTATGAATAAATTTAAAAATGAATGCAAACTAAAATGAATTTAAATGAACCTAGGTTAATGTCTTAAATGGATGCAAAATTTATCATGATTTAAAATGAATCTAACAAATGCCATGAATCTAATGCAAAGCACCTTTTGTTTTTTATTTTTGATTTTGACTTCCAACACACTATCACATATATTTTTTGATGTGCATTTTGATTTTGATTTGATTTTTTATTTACTCCACCCCCTTTCTTATTTTTCTCTTTTCCACTTTCTATTTTCAAACTAAGATAGGCAAATCCCTTAAATGCATTTAATCTAGAATGGATGCAACTAACTGTCACTATTCACAAGTTAGGAGCTTATATTCATCATTGAGCAATTTTGGAATCCTGAAATTGGTACAACCATCACTAGTTCAACTATGATGATATAAATACTCTTTTCACCTTTTTCATCACTTTTTTCTCCTTTAGTATGACTATCATTGATTGAGACTAATCATGAGAGTACAAATACCAATTTTGTCAGATTCTATGTTGCAAGTGGATTTTGGTATTATGGTATTTAACATCCAAATAGCCAAGGTATCCTTTTGTGTAAAGAAACAAAGATCTTTGTCTCTCCATATGTACATGTCCTCGATGATCCTTTAATGACCATGTCCTTAGACAAATAATACACACTTCAAAACTTTGGCCTTAAGACACTCATTCAGAAACCAAGAAAATATCATGTTTTCATCATAGCTTGTCTAGTTTTAAAACTTTCATCGATTCACTGGAAAGACATGATTTCATCAATCAAGTCAACACTTTAAAAAAAAATTGCATCATTTTTCAAATCCATATTTCAAGTATAGTTCTATCCATTTCATACTTTTAATCTTGATAAAGATAAGTGTCCTTGTGAGATCTTGGATCAAAATTTTGCATTTGATTAAATTTTGGATTAGGATTAGGATTCGATTGAGCAAGTGTTTTGATTTCTTGATTTGGTGTCAGATTGATATTTGCTTTGATAAATCCCTCCTCCTTTAGAGTAGATTTTGCCCCCAATTTGATGTGATTGTGTTGTGGGACTTGGGACAATTTGCGGATTGGATTGGTGATGAAACCTTTAGGTATTTGCAAATGCAAAATTGTGGGGTTTTATTATGCAATGTATATGAATGTTGGTGAATGCAATATTTACAAGGATGACTACTAGGCATGAGATTGACTTGGACTTTCAATGGCACCTGTTTACCAAGTTTTCACTAATTGAATGGATTTTGCTCCTTTTTTCTATTTTTCAATCTTTTTTTCTTTTTTTGCTACCAAGGTGCCTATTTGCTAGGTTTTCACCAAGACACTTTTTATCTTTTTCTATTTTTTTAAATTTTCTCTTTAAAAAAAAATAAAATTATTTCCATATCATCAAGGCGCCTATTTACTAGGTTTTCACCAAGACAACATCTTTTTGAGGATCATTTTTGAATTTTTTTAGCTTTCTTCATGCTTAATTTTCCACTATTTTTTATCTTTTCTGCATTTCTGATTTGTTTTCTCTTTTCTGATTTTCAATGTTTTTGGGATTTTCAAGATCTCTTTTGAATATATACAATAAATAAGATGCTCTATCATCTGATATCTTTGATACTCTTTTTCTCTATCTCTCTTCAATTGCTTCATGTGTAGAACCTTTTTGAGTGTATATTGTTTATTGGTTCTTGCAGCTCTTCTCCTTCACAATCAACTAATTTATAGGTGCTTGTCCCAAAAGATGAAGTGATCACAATGGGTCGTAACCAGTTTGCTTCACATTTTCCTTTCTTCTCCCTTTCTTCTTGATTATTGGGATTTTCTCACAACACTAAGTCACCTATTTGGAATGCCCTTGGTTTGATATGCTTGTTATAATTTTTGGTCATTCGATTTTGATACACTTTTAATTGATCAAAAGCTTGTTTCTGTCTTTCATCTAGTAGTTCTAGTTTTTGCAAACTAGCAACTCGATAGTCTTATTCACTTAGTAATCCATGTAGTGATACCCTTAGGGACAGAATTTCTACATACAAAGGTAAAACCAATTATGCTCCATAGACTAGGGAAAATGGTGTAGCTCCCGTTGGCATTCTAATGCTTGTTCTATAAGCCCATAGAGTAGGGTTTATTTGAATGTGCCAATCTCTACCTGAATTATCCACATTTCTCTTCAATATTTTTAGGATGTTCTTGTTTGTAGCTTTTTCTTGTCCATTACCTTGTGGGTAATATATTGAAGATGAGTGATGTACCATATGAAATTTTGTACATAATTATTTCAAATCCTTATTTTTGAAATGTTTTGCATATCTGTTATGATGGCATGAGGAACACCATATCTATAGATTATGTGATTTAATATGAATAAGGATATCTTCTTTCCTGTGGCAGTGGATAAGGGTACAACTTCCACCCATTTGGTAAAATATTCTATTGCAGTAATGATGAATTTATGACCATTTGAAGATGGTGGATAAATCATCCCTATTAGATCTAAACCCCATTGATAAAAGGTCAAAGGTGTTGTCATAGGATGAAGCTCTTGTGTTGGTACATGGATCAAAATCCCATAATATTGACATTTATGACAAGTTTTTGCAAAGTGACAAGTGTCCTTTTCCATAGAAGGCCAAAAATATCCTATCCTAAGAAGTTTCTTAGCTAGGGTTAAACCATTTGAATGCGACCCACAAATCCCCTCGTGAATTTATTGTAAGGCTAAGGTTGATTCCTCTTTCTCTAGACACCTTAGAAGCATTCCATCTAGACTCTTGCGATACAACATGTCGGATACCAAGGTGTAGCGAGAGGCTAGTCGAATAAAGCTTTTCTTTTGATTCATGGTTTGGTCTAAAGGTAAGATTTGGTCTTTCAAGTATGTGTAAATGGCTCCATACCAAGGTGATTCATGTCTTGTTAGTAAGCAAATGGTATGAGGATGGGAAGGGTCAAATACAGGTTGCTCAACTTCTTCTACTGGGAATTCATATCTGGTGCTTTGATCTGGTATTTGGAGAAGTGATGCCAAAGTAACCATTGCATCCGCTGCATTATTCTTATCCCTTGGTACTTGCTCAAATGTGGTTAGAGTGAATTATTTCTTAAGATTCTCAATCATGTTCTTGTATGGTATCAACTTATCATCTTTAATTTGATACTCATCATTAATTTGATTAATAACTAGTTGGGAATCTCTATAGATCTGTAGCTCTACTACTTTCCATTCTAATGCCAACTTTATGCCAATGACCAATGCTTCATACTCAATTGTGTTATTTGTGCATGGGAATAGCAATTTGTATGATTTCAGAATTGTAGACCCTTGAGGAGTAATCAAAATTATCCCTGCTCTTGATCTATGTTGTGTATAAGAACCATCAAAATACAATTGCCATGTTTTTGCTTCAATGTTAACAATTTCAGAATCTGGAAATTCGACTTGAATTAGATGTTCATCTTGTAAAGGTGATTTTGCTAATTGATCAACTATTACTTGGCCTTTGATAGACTTTCAGTCCACATACTCAATGTCAAATTCACTTAAAACCATGACCCATTTGGCCAACCTCCCATTCAATGTTGTTTTGCTAAGAAGATATTTTAAGGGATCAATCTTTGCAATGAGTCGAATCTAGTGGGATAATATATAATGGCGTAATTTTTGGGAAGCAAAAAATACAGCCAAACATGCTCTTTCAATGAAGGTGTAATTCAAATCATACTTTACCAATGTTCTGCTTATGTAGTATATGGCCTTTTCCTTTCCAGCTTCATCCTCTTGAGTCAAGAGTTCCCCTAATGCATGTTCTGTCGCTGAGATATATAAAATTAAGGTCTTGCCTCTTATTAGTGGAATTAATGTTGGAGGATTCATTAGGTATTTCTTTAATAAGGTGAATGCTTCTTCACATTTCTCATCCCATCTGAAAACTGTGTCCTTGTTGAGTGAAATTGTGGCACTTTTCTACTAATTGAGAGATGAACCTTCTGATGGATTGAATCTTGCTTTGAAGGGATCTCATTTGACTGATATTTCAAGGTGCCCCCATTTCCATGATTGCTTTTACTTTAGCTGGGTCTACCTCTATTCCTTTGGCTGAAACTATGTATCCTAATAATTTTCCTGATTGCACACCGAATGCACATTTCTATGGATTGAGCCTGACTTTGAATTGTTCTAATCTTACAAATATCTTTTCTAAGATGGGTAGATGTTATTCTCTTGAGTGGGATTTAGCAAGTATATCATCTACATAGTCCTCCATGAATTTGTGCATCATGTCATGAAATATAGTCGTCATGGCTCTTTGGTAGGTCGCTCCAACATTCTTGAGACTAAAGGGCATAACATTCTAGCAGAATGTCCCCCATGCACATGTAAGTGTCATCTTGTCTTGATCTTTTGGTGCTATCTTTATTTGATTATAACTGCTAAACCCATCCATAAGTGAGAACATTGAATGTCATGTTGTTAGTTCTACGATGGCATCTATGCTTGGTAGGGGAAAATCATCTTTAGGACATGCAAGATTAAGATGTCTAAAATCTACGCAAATTCTGATTGATTTATCTACTTTGGAAACTGACATGATGTTTGAAATCCACTCGGCATAGTCAATGGCTCTTATAAACCCTACTTTCAGCAACTTTTCCAACTCCACTTTTACAAGTAAAGCTATGTGTGTATGCATCTTCCTTAGTTTCTGCTTAACCGATCTTACTCCTTCTTTGATATTTAAATGATGCATGATTAAATTTGGATCTAATCCATGCATATCATCATACGACCATGCAAAATTGATTTGTTTTTCTTTGAAAATTTTGATGAAATCCCTTCTTTCCTCACTAGATAAGGATGTTGCTAAGTGTATGATTCTTGGCTCTGATTCTAACCCAATGTTCACTTTCTTTGTTGGTTCAATTAAGATAGGTGATCTTTCCTCATAGTGCTCAAACAAATTATCCAACATTTCTTCCTTAGGTGCCTCTATTGGGTTTTCACCTTTGGAAATGTTCTTTATTTCTTTTTCTTTTTTATTTAATGTTGTCACAATGTGATTTTCAACATTAAATTCTTTCCATTTTTTATTTTAATTTTATTTTTTCACTTTTTTCTGAACTAAAAGGTTGAACACTCCCCTTTGTCAGTTTTTCTTGATATTCCATGGTAGAAGAAGGCTCAACCACATCAAGGTATTGGGACACCAAGTTATCATTCAAGAATGTAGGGAGGATGGTAGGTTCAATGGAATCCCATTCAATTAGCTCGGGATAGATAAGGGTCAAGGGATCAATGCTTTGGTTTGGTTCAATAGGGTTTAAAGACATGACCTCATTTGAAGGTTCAAACATTGTATCACTCAAATCTATGATATGTGCCTCTTCGAGATGCTCTAGAGAACTAGGGTTAAAATCTTCCTCACTAGAATCCTCTAGGTTTTCTTTTGGGTAAAAATCTCTTGGATTAAACCTAGGGTTAGATTCCTCTATAGTAGGTCTCCATGATGGTATGTAAGGTTCTCCTACCCATTGATTTCTTTCAATTTCTTCACTTGGCACATTATCTAAGACCTCTTGACTAGAACTTGAAGCTTGATTCTAATTTGATTCTAATACTTGTTCTTTTCCCTTGCTAGGAGTGTAGGTATGGATGGCATCAATTTCTTTATCTTGACATGACTCACTTGACAATGAGTCCCATTCCCAATTGTTCTAATCCTCATCACTTTGGGAACCTAGTTGCAAGATTTGGTCATAAACCAAGGGATATTTCTTTTGAGTGTACCCTTGTTCTAGGTATCCTAATCCAGTCTTCTCTTTGTTATCTCTCCATGACATTTCAATAGGTTCTATTAATCATTCATTTCTTGTACCTAAAAGCCCTTGTCCTTTGTATCCCATTTTTTTCATGATTTGAAATCCTTTTCCATATTTGTGAGTGGTAATGCTTATGTTTTGAATGCTCTTTTCATGTGCACTTGATTCCTCGTCATTATATAGCCAATTTAAGATTTCATTATCTTCCTCATCCATGGATGAAGAAGTTCTTTCCCTCACAAAGTGATCATTATATTTATGAGGTAGATTAGATGGTCTTCCATGTGATTTTGGAGATAAGGGTAGATCCATCATGGATAAGGAATATTCAGTTACACCCTTTTGTTTGATTTGACATTGCTTTTAAAATTTCTTCATTATATGATCCTTTTTTTGATAATGGGCATCTTTGGTGTAAATTTGGACGGATCTTGCTTGGTCTTCCTTTTTTTTCTCAGGAGCACTTTCCTCACTAACCTTCTCTTTTCCCTTTGTTGGTGTAGTTAGGTTAGTAGGACTTTGATTATTTTCAACAATAATTTCTCTTTCTTCTTTTTCTTTTCCTTTCAAAGATGGAAGATCTTTTGAACTTTGTCCTTGCTCTATTCTTTGGGAAATAGACCCTTCTACATTATGTGGGACTAAGGAGTCATTAATAGGCTTCATGTTATTACAATATTGGAAGGGGTTCGAATCCCCTCTTACGATGACTTCTTGTCCTAGGTAGGGAAATTTGAGACATTGATGATAGGTTGAAGGTACAGGTTGCATTTCATGGATCCATGGCCTTCCTAATAGGATATTTTAAGTCAATTTTAGGTCAAGGACTTGGCAAATGGTCTCCTTTTGCATCAGACCAACCCTGATAGGAAGTACTATGACACCTTTGGAAGCTCTTTCTTCATCATCGTAGGCTTTTATGGTTTTCTTTTTCTTTGAGTCAATAGCCTCCTCAGAAAATATTTGTTTAAGGTACAAATATTCAAGTCGTATCCCCCATCAATGAGGACTCTTTTCACTCTATGCTTATGGATTAGGACCTCTATATGCAAGGGCAGATTTTGCGGGTGGTTTAGAGACATATCATCTTGTTCCAAAAAGGATAGACAATGGGGTGCAACAAGATGGCTTACCATGTTTTAGAATTTATCCGCATCTAAATTTAAAGGCACATTGGTTTCCACTGAGGCTTTTTCTAGAATCTCCTTATGAGTTGGTGAAAGCTTGAGTAATTCTAGAATAGATATTTGAGCAGGGGTTCTTTGCAATTGATCTACCAAATTATATTGTTTCAAAGATGAAGATGAAGTTTGATTTGGTAATACAATCCTTGGGGCACTTCCTGGTAAGGTAATCTTTGATGCTTTCCCCCTAGTTACAACATTAGATGTGGATTCTTTAGGCTTTTCTTTCACCACAATTACATTTATAGTGTTTTAATCACTTCTTAGAGCATTGATGGTGTTTTCATAAGTATGAGAAAAGTTGACCTTCTCATTACCTCTTTTGTTGTTAGGATTGATATTTGATGATTCCCCTTTTTTCATGATTTAAGAAAGGGTTTTTGAAATCCGTATGGTCTTCATTATTTTGAGGCCCTTCCACTTTTATTTTTCCATCATCAATTAGGTATTGGACAAGATGTTTTAATTTCATGCACTCATTCATTTTATGTCCGTTGTTGCGATGGTATTCACAATAATGAGAATCATTCCACCAATTAGGCTTGCCTTGGGGTTCATATGGTCTCGATTCAAGTAAGGTAATGATTTTATTAGCCACCAAAGTTCTCAAGGCATTTTCCAATGGTTCACCTAAAAAGGTGAATTTTCTCTTTTGATATGTGGAAAAGAATGGTTTAGGTTTATTGACATTAGAACTATTAAAGGGATTGTTGTCGGTATTAGCATTGTTGTTGTTGTTGTTGGGATTTTTATTATTGTAAGGGGATTTGTTTGTTTGATTAATGTTATATATTGAATTCACCTCGCTTGATAAGTTAAAGGGGATAGCCTTTAAGTTGTGTGCTTCCACAACTCCATCATTCACAATATTTTTATTATTATTTTTGAACCATAGTCTAGGTTTATCATTGTGATTGTTGGATCCTTTATTGTTGTTATAATTAGATAAATTATGATTGTTATTAGTGTTGGTACAGGGTTTAGTATCTTTGAATAACTTGATTTCCCCTCTTTTAACCAACAATTCTTCAATTTTGATCCCATTTTCGATAAGCTTTTCAAAAGTAGGGGGAGATTGAAGTTGGAGCCTATAATTCATCTCCACATTTAGGTTATTCATAAATATCTCCATTTTTTCCTTTTTGGGTATGCTTCGTGGATATCTTGCAAAAACTATTCTCCACCTTTGAAGAAACCCTAAGAAAGATTCACCATCTCATTGTTTAGTGTCACAGGTTGAGCATGGTGATCTCATGCTCAATGTTGTAGGAATAATGGGTTATGAATTTGGAGGCTACTTCCTCAAATGTCTTTATCCCTTGTAGAAGTTTAGAGAACCATTCCATGGCTTGACCTCCTAAACTTCTTGGAAAAAGTCTCATTAGATAAGTTGTATCATGCACAAATTTGATACGTAGAGCACAAAATTCTCTAAGGTGGTCTTGTGGGTCTGATTTACTCGTATATTTATCATATTTTGAAAAGACCGCATTTATTGGAAAAGGTGCCATAACCAAGATTTTGTCAAAAGGAAATGGGCACAAGGCTTTGATAGAAAATGGCTTAGGTTTGATTGCCTTCTTCATTAGGTCTATTTGTGCTTGGAACATTTTTAATTGTTACTCACACTACTACATTTGGGGTCAAATTCTGATGGCCATTTGTCAGATTTGCAACGCTAATTTGTCAGCATTTCAACAAATGGGTCCGTCATCATTTTTGTGTAGGAAATTCTGATAGAAGACGTTACCGTCAGTTTACCGACACCATATCACGTCAAAAACTTGCATTTCAGCAATAGCTTCATTATGGCATTTTCTACAGTTTATCCATCGAAATTCTAACACAATACTTATTAACTGTCGAAAAGATATCTTTTCCGACATTATAACTGTCGGAATAGCGATAGTGTCCACTTAATTCCAATAGATATACCCATCGGTGATATGGCATTAATGTCAAACCGTCTGTCAAAAAATTTCTATTTGCGACACTTGAAATGTCGGAAGAGCGACAGTCCTTCATTATTTCTCTGACAGATTCCCTGTCGAACGTATAGCATTACTGTTGGAACTATTGTCATAAATTAGTTTTCTCAAACATTTTATCTGTCGAATGCGTAGCACTTCTATCAGAATTAATGATTAAGTGTCGAAAAACTGATGGATATGCACATTAAAGATAAAATAGCTCAAGAGACCATCATAGGTTCTCTCTTTCTTTGGTCTATATTATTGACATAATGTTTTACCTTTCATTAGCTCATCAAATCCGGGGATTTGAAAGAATTTAATAGAATATTTTCATGACAACGTATATTATTTATGTTGACGTTGCATGAATTTATCTACTTCACGCACTTGTAGATTATGAGGACGGCGATAAAGAAGCATCCTACCCCTGGTAGCCTGGGTTTCGATCCTACCCCAATTGTCGAAGGATCCAGGGCCAGTATAGAAAGATGTCTTCCCATTCTATCTGCAACATTGTGTCCATCCATGATCTTAGGAATATCATCATCTTTCTACTCTTCATTTGCCAAAATATATCGCTTCTTCAAGTTTGTAGAGTAATCTTATTAATAAAAGAACTCTTGCCAACATTAGGGTACCCACATATCAAAATAATTGACGTTATTGGTGCTTGTGCTCAAGGATATCGATTCACTATTTTGAAACAGCCAAATCATTTTTATTTCATTTGTAGAGAAAAGGAGTGGGAGAAAACGAGCGAGTGAAAGTTGATCAAGCGCGAGAGAAGGCATTGCATTTTATTTGATCACGAATGCTCTCTGAAATGACCAATCATGTTTTCTATTCAATTTTTTTTGGTGTTTTTTTTCCCCATATTCAGTAGGTAAAAATCATGGCGGTAGCCACTTAGCCATCTTTTTGATGTTCCAGGTATTTTACAAAGATACATGTATGTTGATTTATCATTCAGTTGCTTGCAGTTATTCGTCAAATGCAAATATTTTGTCAAGTTGAAAGGGCAAGATATCAGTTTGGTGTTTTTGGTTTATGTTAAAAGTTGATTTGGTAAAATCCTCAAAAAACTCACTACATGTTCTAAAATGTAAAGAAGTTGAATGTTAAATGTAAGATATATATCTCATCCATAGTAATCAAAAGAAAGGACATGAAACTTATAAGGAGATTTACCAATCCAAAAATATAAGCGAATAGAAAACATGATTGGTACCTTATGAATTGGTTTTTGAGGTGCACAATCTTCATCAATCTCCTAAGAACAAGACCCCTCATGAAAAATGCATTTAACGGATTAAACAAATCTAAAAAATTGAACCAATGGCAGGTTTAGAACAAAGAAATAGATTGATAATAATATGCTGAAAATTCTATTATGTTTAATACACGCAAAAGGACCAGTCCCAACAATTCTTAAACATACTTTATCTGATATGATAATAACATGCTAATTAAACTAATAAAGGTGTTATATGCATTTAATCTACCAATTACTAATTACACAAAAAACAAATTACAAAACTGAACCAATGACATGTTCTTCGTGTGGTACAAGGAAGATTTGGCTATGAAAAAAAAAAGTGAAACGACCTCATCATTTTTATTTCGATTGGATAGAGGAGTGAAAGCTGAGCGCGAGAGAAGGTATGTGATTTCTTCATCTTTCAAGTATCTGGCATCATATTCGACTGCAAATTTCAAATGCATTGCATTTTATTTGATCACGAATGCTCTCTGAAATGATCGCATTCTACTGGTGTCGTGCCCTAGCCCGTGCTTTATCTCCATTATTTGATATTATTGGTGCTTGTGCTCAAGGATATCGATTCACTATTTTCAAATGTTTGGATCATTTAGACAGTTACATTTCCTGACTGTTCCTCTAGTACACAGTCAGGAAATGTAACTGTCTAATGATTATATGTAATGTTGAATGGATTAAATGATTTATTCTTGGTAGAAGTGAATGGAAGGAATAGTGTGTATTAAATACAATCCAGTCACTTATTGAATGCTTTAGAGACTACTGGTTTGACTATCCATGCGCTACTAGTGACTGAGATTCATTAAAGGATACAAAACCCTTTATTTTGGGGTTATTGTGTGTGGATTCAAATGTAGGTTTGATTTGGTTAATGTTTAGAAGAGATCAATAAAGTATTTAAAGACAATCTTACATGTTTGGAGAGGTTTGAGAGGCACTTATCATGACTGTACCCTCACAAACATCGGCATAGAATAGTTTTACTAAGTTTCCTTTCTCTATTTTGAAGTTTCCTTTCTCTGTCGTAGGGGTACAGTCAGAGGGTTCATTGAAAAAATGATCCTTCGAATGGTTACTATGAATATGAATGATTTGATATAGCATATTGCTCATTTTACTTGAAGTTTGGAATAACTTGTGCAAGGGTGAAAGTAGTTTTGATCATTTTGGTCATGACTGTTCCTCTACACAGTCAGGAAATGTAACTATCTAATGATTATATGTAATGTTGAATGGATTAAATGCTTTATTCTTGGTAGAAGTGAATGGAAGGAATAGTGTTGGTGTTAGGTTTCATTTATTATTGAATTCAATGGTTTCCAAGATGTGTTGAGGAGTTTGCTCCTTGTTTAATGTTATTTGTTCTTGCACAATCCACTCATACAACAGTGAAGTTACAAAACTGAACCGATGGCATGTTTACAACAAAGAAATAGAATGATAATAATATGCTAAAAATTCTATTTTGTTTAATACATGCCAAAGGACCGCATTGTAAATTGTTGTCACTGAAATGACCACATTCTATTGGTGTCGTGCCCTAGCCCGTGCTTTAACTCCATTATTTGATGTTATTGGTGCTTGTGCTCAAGGATATCCATTTTTTTGAAATGTTGACTATGGTTATCAAATGGACAGCCCGTGAGCTTCTAGCTAGGCACCATTTGTATTAATAGCTTAGGGCATCAAATGTATTGTATCATTGATAGTTGATACTTTGTTAAAAGGAAATAGGACAAAGAATGATTTTTATTTAGTTTCTCTATTTTGATCCCTAAGTGGCTTACAACCCTAGAGAAGTATATGCAGATTTACGGATGCAGTTGTAGGATACATAGCAGTCGATAATTCATAATAAATCCATGCATCCAATTTGAATAGCAATTAATACAAAGAACTAGGGTCCTCCAATGGCCCAATCATCCGAACCTTGACTATCCCCTCAACCAGTGACCCTTCAAAACTGGGTTATCATGCAATCAGTGAGTGATCCTTCATTCTCTTGGTGAGCTTCTAGGTAGGCACCATTTGTATATTTGATAGCTTAGGGCATCAAATGTATATTGTATCATTGATAGTTGAGACTTTGCTAGTATCAGTTTTTGGGTTCGATTGTGTATAATTTTTTCCATCAACGTTTCAGATCATACTACATGATCCATCATCAGGATGCTAGAGAGAAAAGAACATGATATGATGGATCATGTAATATGATCTGAAATGTTGATGGAAAAAATTATACACAATCGAACCCAGAAACTGATACTAGCATTAATATGGATTATGGAAATCTAATAGATCTAGTTGATACTTTGTTAAAAGGAAATAGGACAAAGAACAATTTTGATTTAGTTTCTCTATTTTGATCTCTAAGTGGCTTACAACTATAGAGAAGTATATGCAGATTTATGGATGCAGTTGCAAGATACATAGCAGCAGATAATTCACAAGAAATTCGCATCCAATTTGAATAGCAATTACTACAAAGAAATAAGGTCCTCCAATGGCCCAATCATCGGGACCTTGACTGTCCCCTCAACTAGTGACCCTTCAAAACTGGGTTATCATGCAATCAGTGAGTGATCCTTCATTCTCCTGGTCTGCCCTGCAACCAAACATATTGGAAATACACAATACAATGATAACAAGTCTTTCAGAATCCCCCTTCCCTCAAGGAACACTATCAACCATCCCTTCCACATAGCATTTCACTGTTTTATGAGTGGATTGTGCAAGAACAATTAACACTAAACAAGGAGCAAAATCCTCAACACATCTTGGAAACCATTGAATTCAATAATAAATGAAACCTAACACCAACACTATTCCTTCCATAGTTGCAGGATACATAGTAGTCGATAATTCACAAGAAATCCATGCATCAAATTTTTATAAGGATATCCTACTAATCAATAGGAATTTTCTTGAGATGACCAATGATTATGCATTTTGATGGTAGTGTGCTAGTTCAAAAGGATAATATAAATCTGAAACAATTTTTTTTGATTTTCTCAAACTATAAATGTGGTTAAAGGGAAAATATTATGGCCCCTACACTGTGGTTGTTAGCCTAATTAAGATAGGCCTACCTTTGCATATAATAAGAGGCCAACATGAAACAAACATCTAGATGTTAGGAGGTTGTTCCCTATCCATAATTTATTATTTAAGTGCTAAGTGATGATGGGTATATCGTGTAATTCATACCTAGTGTGTCTCTTTCTTTCTCTCCACATTTCACATTAGGAGTATATGTTATAAAATACTAATGAAATCAACTATAGGTCAAATCTAATCAAAATTGCAATATAAAGATTAAAATAGATCTTGAAGAAATATGGGAACCATTTTTGATAGATATTGTAAAAATGAAGAGAATACTCCAATGAGGAAATGCTTCAATGTGGAACAATTGAAGGATAATATTTTACTTTTATATGCACATCTGCAATGTTTTTGATATATTTTTGAGATAACAAAACCATAGAAAGAATAGCATATAGAAGAAAGTAAAGAATAATGATCATACTTTGAGATACTGTGGAAAATTAAAGGAAAGAATGCTTGGTGGGGTTATCATGCAATCAGTGAGTGATCCTTCATTCCCCTCTTCCAGTGACCCTTCAAAACCGGGTTATCATGCAATCGGTGAGTGATCCTTCATTCTCCCGGTCTGCCCTGCATCCAAACATATTGGAAATACACAATACAATGATAACAAGTCTTTCAAAATCCCCCTTCCCTCAAGGAACACTATCAACCATCCCTTCCACATAGCATTTCACTGTTGTATGAGTGGATTGTGCAAGAATAGTTAACATTAAACAAGGAGCAAACTCCTCAACACATCTTTGTTGTAAACATGCCATTGGTTCAATTTTGTAAATTTGTTTTTTGTGTTAAATGCATTTAAATGGAACATTAAGCATAGTAATAATATGCTTAGTCTATTAGTAATTGCAGATTAAATTCCCATAACACTTTTATCAGTTTAGCATGTTATTATAAGATACTAAAGAAGACTTGCTATTTGTCAGAGAAATCTTCACTGTCCCCCACAATGAAGACAATGAAGATTGACCTCCTGCCCCACAACAAAGAACATTATAATAAGAACAAGATAGTGCCAAGAAACATTTTCACAAATATGAAAAGTGAGGAAAAGTAATAACATTAACAATGCCAAGATTCACAACATTAATTTCACTTGCGGATGAGTTTCTGCAGTGGGTTGCCCAACATCAAAAATATGTTGAGTTGCATTTGAGCTATAACTAAGAGTATCATGTAGAATAGACCCTAAAATTTGAAAGCGTTCTCTAGCCTGACAATTCAAAATTCAATCTAGGCAAGCATCAGTAAGTGAAATAAATTATAGACATCAACATCAACATCATCATAATCATTAGACATAAATTATAGACATCAACATCAACATAATCATAATCATTTGGAGGGTATTTGTTTTGGTCCTTGGATAGTACTATGTTTCTTGAAAGTTCTTGTGATATGCTTCTAAACTTAAAAAACATATTTTATGGCTTAATGATAATATAGATTAGTGTTTTGTTTTCTAATGGAATGTTGTTGATCATTCATGATCTTGAAGAAACTTTTGATTGTTTTGATTTTCGAGTCTTGATGTTGTTTCTCAATGTGATATAGACTGACCACAAGATGGTTCAGTTGGTCCTCTCTTTCTATTTAATCATTTGTCTTCTTCATGGTGTAAGTGTCAGTATGTTATAATCCAACATGAAGTGTGGTTCAAATGAAGTTGAACCAAATGCTGACCGTGATGGCTATGATCATGATGAAGATAAATATGAATATTAAATCTAAAATGTGGCTTGTAATTTGAATTTTCATTGTGAATGAAGAAACTATAGATTCGAGTTGACTCATTCTATGTTGTAGTATATTTTTTCCCTAGATCTACCATATTATATATGTGTAGCCTGTAAGGGACATCTTCTGCTCATCCATGTATCATAGCTCGGTGAGAGTTCTTAGGAGAAAGACAAGATGTTAGTGGGAGATGGAGAAACCAATATTAGAGCACCACTTGAAGCCTTGCAATGTTGAGAGTGGGATAAAAGCTACACTTGAGACCCTATATAAGGAACAAACTTATTGAGCTTCACTTTGATTTGAGAATAGTTTTATATTCTGTACTAAACAGGGCCAACCACATGAAGGTGGAAGCTCATTTGGCCCCACCCCCCCTACCCTAACATCACTCTAAATTCCCCATTAACATCTAACATTCATTCATTATTTCATCCATTAATAAAATGTAACATTCATTAATTATCACACAATAACATTCATTCACACATTAATAAAATGTGACATTCATTAACACATTATAAAATTTATGAACATTCACTACCACATAATTAAATTCATTGGCATATAAAAATCAGTCATTATCAATTAAGGTGCATAAATGACAATCATTTCTTTTTTTTCTTTTGATTTCTAGTTTTTAAGATATAATTGTAAGATGAGTATCGATATCATCATCATGATCATCTACCCTCTTATTAGATCTCAATGCACGCCTAGTTCTTTGTTGATGCAAAGGGGCCTCATCTGCAATAATATATAAAATGGTTAAATTAAAAACATTTTAAAGTATTTCAGTACTTTTTAGGCCATAATCGTATAGCTCTTTACTTGATCTAGTCACATCATCAACATCGAGGTCAGTTTGTCAATCCATGAGACTGTGTGGGATGCTCATGAAAGGAGTCTGGGTACCTACATATGTAATTCAATTATCTAATGTTAGCTAAAAAAATCATGATACATATACTCAAAACCACATAGTAAGTACATTAAAAACCATAAGCATCCCATAGTAAGTACATCATGAATTAATTAGATTAAGCATTGATTGCATAACTGCACATTTCTATCAAGAAATCAATATTAAATAGATTAGGCAGTGATTACGTAACTGTACATTTCATTCACATCATTCATCTTCTTCATCCAACTAATCACCATGATCATCGTTGATGTTGACATCATCACCACCACCGTCATTGTCTTCGTCTTCATCGTCGTCGTCATCATCAGCATCAGCATCAACATCAGCATCATCATCATCATCATCATCATCATCATCATCATCATCATCATCATCAGTAGCATCATTAGTAGCATCATCAGTAGCATCATCATCATCATCATCTTCTTCTTCTTTAAGAAAAGTTGCGTCAGGAACATCATTGACTAACTATTGTTCATGATCATCATCTACATCGTCTTCTAGTTGTTCACAATCTTCTTCCATTGCATTATACCTCATCGGCCTTCCTCTTGGATCATGTCTAACAACAAACGACCAACCCAATTTATGCAAAAAATCTGAGTAAAATACCTGCTCACATTGGCTTAGAAGAACATAGGGTTCATCCCCAACTGGCTCAAACCACCTTGTATTAATCATTGGAAATCCATTGTCATGTTCAATAATAGTTCTATTAGGATCATTTTGATTAATTCGTAGCCTATACCATCTGACGACGAAGAGAACTAATCTGAAGGAATTAAAGTCACACTCAAGTATATCATCCAAAATGCCATAGTATCAATTTTCGGACTCTCAAGGATGTAAGTCATTTCTAGATGAAATATTAGTCACCTGAAAGACTGCACTTATCCCAGAATCACAAGTTTTCTTTGTGTCATCCAACTTTTTGATGCGAAATTTATGACCATTGCAAAACATAGCCTTGTGGTGTTTGACCTGCAAAAATATGTAAAACATGTATAAATTAATGCATCGAGAGTTCATAAACGTACGAGTGATTAACAAATTTATATGTACCTGAAAGTCTTTTAAACCATGTGCTAAATCTATTTCCCTTTGGGTAACATTTGGATCTCTGTTACAATGAGCTTCATTAACCAATGAAGACACAACCTCCCATGTTAATGTGTGATCTAAATGATGACATCATTCAATCCATTTCATCATCCAATCTTGATTGTTTGCAATATACAAATGTATTGCATCCCACTCTCAAGCAGCTGTACAAAAAATAAATAGATGACTTACAACTAATTAATTTTGAAGATTAAGAATTAATTAATAGCTACAATAACATCTTATAATTTATTACCTCTCAATTTCCTCATTCTGCCTTCCCCCACCAAGTACTCCCCTTCAAATTTTCTAATAGTGTCGAGATCCCAAATGCGATCTATATGGATCTTTGCTGCAAGCTTAGGAAGATATTCAATAACATACACCATAGTCTGGTATACCATATATCCCTCCACCATAGAACCCTCAGGACGTGCTCTTTGCCAAATCAAAGCCTTCAAAAATTTTAAGTGCCTCTCAACCATCCACATTGACCGAATGTGTACGGGTCCACACATTTCAATCTCCTCAACTTGGTGTATGAGGTAGTGTTCTTGTGCATTGAAAAAGGTTGAAGGTAGACACTTTTGCATTTCACACATTAGAAGAGGAATTCTTCTCTTCCAGTATTTTATATTTGCTCTATGAATTTCTTTAGATGACAACCACCTACAAGACATTCAAGACACAAAAATATATAAACATGAGACTTTACAATATATATATATATATATATACAACAAATTGAACAGATATCATTGCTTACCTCATGTATTTTCCAAGATCATATATCACTTGTTTGATGTTATTGTCGAAGTTCTTTGGGAGAGATAGGGGTAGCACGTACTGCAACAATTATAAAAATAATCATGTCATTCTTTTCTCATATAATACAATGAGAAGTACATGTAGTTTACAAATATATTGTAAATACAAAAGAACATGACTTACCTTGATGAAGGTATGCCAATCATGCATTTTCAACCCTGACCCAAATTCACCTTTCTTTGATATGGTACTGCTTATGTTTGCAGCAACTCCTGTGGGAAATCAAATTTTTCGTATGACTTCTTTTATGGCATCACCTTATTGTTCTGTTAATAACCAAGGAAGGGCACTTGTATTAATCCATTCTCCATTTCTATTTGATTCAATGAAATTTTTCATTGCATGATTGGATTCATGAATGTCGCTACAAATTTTGACAATTTTTTCTTTGTCACACCTTCCATCCAATATCTTTCACAATGTCTCCATTACATTCTTTCCAATATGCATAGTATCAAACAAATGCACATCAAATAGCTACTCATAGTAGGGCAACCTACTAAATTGTCCGGGATAACTCTTTAGTCCCTTTGGAAGGTGCTCAGTAGTGTTGCCTTGACGACATTCATGATCATCAATCACATAATCAGCAAACAAAATACAATAAAAATATACAAATTCCAAACATAAACCGTTAGGTAGAATGGTAGTACCTTGACAATTAATTCTATTATATTCCAACTTCCATAAGTGAGGTGTCATTCTCCGTGGCTTAGATGTAGTCTCTTCTTTCCCATTGAAAAGATATTTTTCGGTAATTCGATAGTTATGATTTTTGTGGAGAAAATACCTATACTCATCAAACACCTGCTTTCCTAAACTTTTTGAATAATGAGATTTCATCTTTGGACCACAAACTAGACATGCAAATTTTCCATTTTTTTGAAGGTCTACAAGTTAATGATACAATTGGATTAAATATGTTAATTTTTATTTTTAGAATTATCATGTGCAACTTGAATTCACCATAACATACCAGAAAAATGTGTTAGCCTTGGGGCATCATGTATTGTCCATACAAGCATTGCATGGAATTGAAATTGTCTATCTCCTATTGGTCTAGAGATGTCATACATAGTGACACCTTTCCATAACTCCACCAACTCGTCGATAAGAGGCTCAATATAAACATTCATATCTTTAACTTGGTATTTACCTGGTTGAATGAACAACATTACATAATTATTGTGACCATTTTACTACAAGATTTACAATTACATGCAGATAACTATTAAATGATCAAATACTTGGAACAATCATTGCCAACATAATGTGCTCCCTCTTTATTGACATCTATGGAGGAATGTTACTGTTGATGACAAAAACAAGCCAAACAGTGCAAACAGATCTTAGCTCTCCAAATGGATTGACACCATCTACTGCCACTGAAAGCTTGAGATTTTGAGGTTCTTTGATAAAGTGTGGCCACTTTTCCTCTATGTCCTTAAATATAGAACCATCCACAGTCATTCGAATAATGTCATCTTGACTCTTATTGCGTGCATGGTAATCCATAAATTGTGCCAAGCTATTACACCTAAATAATCTTTGTAAACGTGGTATAATGGGGATGTAACGAAGAACCTTGTGAGGCACCTTTTTTGTTATTTGATCTATTCGATATCTACTCGTATGACATTCAGGGCATTCTGTTGCAAATTCATGTTCTTTATGATAAATAATATGATCATTGGGACAAGCATCTATTGCTTGATACTCTATTCCAATATCTTTCATAGTGGCACATAATTCTCAGTATGAGCAAGGGAGAATATTCAATGGTGGTAACAAGAACTCACCTATCAATCTGTAGAAAAAAATATATGTTGTTAATATTAACAATATTTATGGTACATGTTTTACCATTTAATTACTATAATGACATATATGACATACTGTAGTATACGTGACATTTTTGTGTTAGATAAACTATTCATAACCTTCAAGTTCAACAACAACAATACAACAGAGAGAAGAGTTGTTTGGGAGCCTTCGTAAAGGGGTGTGGCTGCCTTCTCAAGTAGAGGTATATCATGGATGACATCAACATCATCCTGATCATCATCATCAATTGTGCCAATACCAAATGTGTCATGGATCAATGTATTAGTACCATCATCTGGCGCATCATTGTCATCTTCCATGGGATCATAATCTTCAGCTTCAATATTTTCACCTCCATGATCCTCCACTTCCAAAGCCATATTCTTAATATTCGCACCTCCATGGTCCATATCACGTACTCCCCTAGGGAGATCGACCTATATTAAAATGAACACAAATAAACCATGATAATGATCTCATCATCAGGTGTATTTCATATATATATTAATTGTTAAATAAATATAATGAAAAACTTACCAATTCATGATAATCAAAGCCTCCTTCAATGTGACCATTATCCCTACAATGTCTCTTAGTTGTTTTGATTAGCAATCTTCTAATATTTAAGCCCTTACAATTATTGCAGGGACAATAACATTTTCCATCACCTTTTCTTTTCAAGTTCGACCACAATCTATTGATTGCATCCCCATTACCTTCTTCACTTGGATTGTCTGACATGATGCTTCTTCACTTAGATTATCTATAACCTAATTATATATAGAAATTGAAAACTTAATTATGAAATGATGTTGTAGTATAGTATATCAAATTGAAACACTTCTATTATTGTAGTCTTCCACCTCAAACTCTTTCCTATTGTGGCAAGAAAGAAAGATATTCAAATAATATAGTAGTTTGTAAATCAAAATAAAATGGAGGCAAGTTGTTGATTGAGGGTGCAAGGAACAACACCCATCAATACTTTTATCGAATTGTAAATTTCAATTTTGAACCATTCTATGAATATAGAACATGGATGTAATCTCAGAAAATAACAAAATGTAGACATGACAGATTACTTATTTTGTTATTCTACATTACTTACTATTTGAGTGCACATTCCACCTACAACTTGATCAAGTCTTGTTTGATGCTTCAATTTTGTGTTAACTGTCCTGTAGAAGTACACAATTTTGTATTTGCCCAATATGTTATTCAAAAAACAACAATAGAATAAAATACTTGTTGAGAAAGATCATCATAGGAGTATCAAAAGCTTGAGATTTAAGGTAACACAACATTATAAGACTCTTACATTCAACCTTCAACTCATGCACCTAATAAATAGGAGAAAAAATACATGAAATTGAAAAATTTAACTAATGAATTGTATTTTTCTTCTCATCTTAATCGGCCAAATTTATATGAGATTCTAAAGAAGGCCTCACTCTTAATCAGCCAAATCTTTCGATTGTCTAAATGCTTCTTTATTTTTCAACCAATTAATACATGCTACTATATAAAGAAGACAATCAGAAGACAATGAAGATTTGTCTGACAAAAATGAATACACTAAACTGAACCAATGACATGTTTAAAAAAATTATCATAACTCGCAAGCAAAATTGAAACAATGGCATGTTTATAACTCATTAAGAGTGAGGAATAGCTTGTGCAAGGGTGAAAGTAGTTTTGATCATTTTGGTCGTGACTGTTCCTCTACACAGTTAGGAAATGTAACTGTCTAATGATTATATGTAATGTTGAATGGATTAAATGCTTTATTCTTGGTAGAAGTGAATGCAAGGAATAGTGTTGGTGTTAGGTTTCATTTATTATTGAATTCAATGGTTTCCAAGATGTGTTGAGGAGTTTGCTCCTTGTTTAATGTTAAATGTTCCTGCACAATCCACTCATACAACAGTGAAATGCTATGTGGAAGGGATGGTTGATAGTGTTCCTTGAGGGAAGGGGGATTTTGAAAGACTTGTTATCATTTTATTGTGTATTTCCAATATGTTTGGATGCAGGGCAGACCGGGAGAATGAAGGATCACTCACTGATTGCATGATAACCCGGTTTTGAAGGGTCACTAGTTGAGGGGATAGTCAAGGTCTCGATGATTGGGCCATTGGAGGACCCTATTTCTTTGTATTAATTGCTATTCAAATTGGATGCATGGATTTCTTATGAATTATCAGTTGCTATGTATCCTGCAACTACATCCGTAAATCTGCATATACTTCTCTATGGCTATAAGCCACTTAGAGATCAAAATAGAGAAACTAAATCAAAATCATTCTTTGTCCTATTTCCTTTTAACAAAGTCTCAACTATCAATGATACAATATACATCTGATGCCCTAAGCTATCAAATATACAAATGGCACCTACCTAGAAGCTCACTAGGAAAATGAAGGATCACTCACTGATTGCATGATAACCTGGTTTTGAAGGGTCATTGGTTGAGGGGATAGTCAAGGTCTGAATGATTGGGCAATTGGAGGACCCTAGTTCTTTGTATTAATTGCTATTCAAATTGGATGCATGGATTTATTGTGAATTATCAGCTACTATGTATCCTGCAACTGCATCCGTAAATCTGCATATACTTCTCTAGGGTTGTAAGCCACTTAGGGATCAAAATAGAGAAACTAAATAAAAACCTAGTTTTGAAGGGTCACTGGAAGAGGGGAATGAAGGATCACTCACTGATTGCATGATAACCCCACCAAGCATTCTTTCCTTTAATTTTCCACAATATCTCAAAGTATGATCAGTATTCTTTACTTTCTTCTATATGCTATTCTTTCTATGGTTTTGTTATCTCAGAAATATATCGAAAATATTGCAGATGTGCCTATAAAAGTAAAATATTGTCCTTCAATTGTTCCACATTGAAGCATTTCCTCTTTGGAGTATTCTCTTCATTTGTAGAATATCTATCAAAAATGGTTCCCATATTTCTTCAAGATCTATTTTAATCTTTATATTGCAATTTTGATTAGATTTGACCTATAGTTGATTTCATTAGTATTTTATAACATATACTCCTAATGTGAAATGTGGAGAGAAAGAAAGAGACACACTAGGTATGAATTACACGATATACCCATCATCACTTAGCACTTAAATAATAAATTATGGACAGGGAACAACCTCCTAACCTCTAGATGTTTGTTTCATGTTGGCCTCTTATTATATGCAAAGGTAGGCTTGTCTTAATTAGGCTAACAACCACAGTGTAGGGGCCATAAATTATGGAACCCAAAATAGTGCACACTTGTATTAAATTAGGTTCAGTATACTACAAGGGAATGGAAACTATGCAATAGTGCCTCATGGGGATGGAAGAAACCCTTCACCAAGAAGATGGTTGTGTCTGCAATATTTACTAGAGGCAAAGACCATAATTTGGTTCCAACAATTACTCCTAGAAGATAATGGCACCCACAAAACACTTGGAAAAGATAGCAATCATTATATCTTTTATCACTCTTTTAAAGCTGGGACAATAAATCTCAAAGATTGATCAACGAATTCTTGAACACAAAGAACCATTGACAGATATGATTCATGTGTACAATAGCCAACAACTAGTTGTTCCAATCGTGATGTCCAATAATTATGTTAGAAAAAGAATCTACAAATCCCTTACACAACCATAATAGATTCAAACCATGAACTATAAGAACCTAACAATGGGACTAACAAAGATACAGCCTAAACAAATCTTGATCATATTCCACCCTATTGTAAGGCCCAAGAAGTAACTCTATCTTAAAGCTACACATTCCTCTAGATGAATCTCAAAGGTCAAGTAGCTAAAGCATAGCAATACTTGAATGAATATAGGAATAATTTGATGTACAATCATTTGCTAGCTTGGTTTGTGGGTTTCCACATAATATTTTCCCTTTAACCACATTTATAGTTTGAGAAAATCAGAAAAAATTGTTTCAGATTTATATTATCCTTTTGAACTAGCACACTACCATCAAAATGCATAATCATTGGTCATCTCAAGAAAATTCCTATTGATTAGTAGGATATCCTTATAAAAATTTGATGCATGGATTTCTTGTGAATTATCGACTACTCTGTATCCTGCAACTATGGAAGGAATAGTGTTGGTGTTAGGTTTCATTTATTATTGAATTCAATGGTTTCCAAGATATGTTGACGAGTTTGCTCCTTGTTTAGTGTTAATTGTTCTTGCACAATCCACTCATAAAACAGTGAAATGCTATGTGGAAGGGATGGTTGATAGTGTTCCTTGAAGGAAGGGGGATTCATAAAGACTTGTTATCATTGTATTGTGTATTTCCAATATGTTTGGATGTAAGGCAGACCAGGAGAATGAAGGTTCACTCACTGATTACATGATAACCCAGTTTTGAAGGGTCACTGGTTGAGGGGACAGTCAAGGTCTGGATGATTGGGCCATTGGAGGACCATATTTCTTTGTATTAATTTCTATTCAAATTGGATGTATGGATTTCTTGTGAATTATTGATAGTTGATACTTTGTTAAAAGGAAATAGGACAAAGAATGATTTTTATTTAAAATATACAAATGGTGCCTACCTAGAAACTCACCAAGAGAATGAAGGATCACTCACTGATTGCATGATAACCCAGTTTTGAAGGGTCACTGGTTGAGGGGATAGTCAAGGTTCGGATGATTGGGCCATTGGAGGACCCTAGTTCTTTGTATTAATTGCTATTCAAATTGGATGCATGGATTTATTGTGAATTATCGACTGCTATGTATCCTACAACTGCATCCGTAAATCTGCATGTACTTCTCTAGGGTTGTAAGCCACTTAGGGATCAAAATAGAGAAACTAAATAAAAATCATTCTTTGTCCTATTTCCTTTTAACAAAGTATCAACTATCAATGATACAATACATTTGATGCCCTAAGCTATTAATACAAATGGTGCCTAGCTAGAAGCTCATGGGCTGTCCATTTGATAACCACAGTCAACATTTTTTAAAAATGGATATCCTTGAGCACAAGCACCAATAACATCAAATAATGGAGTTAAAGCATGGGCTAGGGCACAACACCAATAGAATGCGGTCATTTCAGTGACAACAATTTACAATGGCGTCATTAAACATATATGCCAGTAATATCAACAAACGTGAATCCAAACATTTGAATATAGTGAATCAATATCCTTGAGCACAAGCACCAATAACATCAAATAATAGAGATAAAGCACTGGTTACGACACAACACCAGTAGAATGCGGTCATTTCAGAGAGCATTCATGATCAAATAAAATGAAATGCATTCGAATATGATGCCAGAGGCTTGAAAGATGAAGAAATCACATACCTTCTCCCGTGCTCAGCTTTCGCTCCTTTTCTCCTGCTCCCTCTATCCAATCAAAATAAAAATGATGAGACCGTTTCACTTTTTTATTTATTTTATCTATACTCTGAATATGTCAGAATTTCGATGGTCAATTAAACACCCATCGAAATACCGACATCATCAGGGCCTATTACAAAAAAAAAAAACACCAAATTCGTAATAAAAAGTTACCCATCGGAAACTTCTATCGAAATTTGGCCCCAAATGTAGTAGTGTCATTTCACCCATCGGATTATCATCTTCCTTGTCTTTCTTAAGTTGATCAACATCATAATCATGTGGAAGTTTCACCCCTGCTTGGGCTAAATTTAGGAAATATGCTAAATTTAGGAAATATCTTTCCCTATCTCTTTCTATTAGCTTGTCCATGACTTCAAGAAATTCAATGTTTTGAGCTGCCCTATTAGCTTTATCTTTGAGTGTCTCTTTAGGTCCTTGATTGGAATTATTAATGTTATCATTGTTTCCTCCATGGATGTAATCATGAAATGCAAAGTTTCTATCCATTGGATCAGTTCTCTTTTCAAAAAGATTTGGGAGACTATCCCCTTGGTTGTGATTTATGAAAGAGTTTTGAGATTCAAATTTGGGGACCTCTTTTGCAATGCAGGTGTCATCTTCTTGTAAAGATAATTTGAGTCTATGAGATACCATAGAAACCGACATTCAACAAGGTTTGATTTTGAATTGTTATCCCCAAACTTGGTAATTGTTTGTTTTTATGAAGAGATTAAAAATATAAGATAAATTTTCAAAAATGGATATCTCTCACTTGTTGTACATATTTTTCAAACAAAGCAATGACAAATACACTTGTTCTTTTTAACCCTCTACACAAAAGTGTTTGAATTTGTAAGGACATTATCACGAGTTTTTCACAAAAAAGCACTTCAAGAAATCTACCTAGTTCACAAGTTGGCTCATAAACATGGCTCTATAAGGTAGGATTTGCTATTTTAACAAGGTATTTAATCAAGATTCCATTCAAAAAATTTAGGAGGCTTCTCACCACTGGTATGTCAGAGTTTTGCGCAATCCTGAAGGACTACTCGAGGAAGTTTGAAAGCTCAATATCATTTTGTCACACACCCCATTAAGGATGCATGAATTTTATTTTATAGTGAGTCAGATTTTTGCGGCAAAGGCAAATTATCTCACTTTGGGTTTTCCCTCTCACCGGCCTCGTTAAGGAAAATCTCGGGAGGCAAGCCCACTAAAGATCTATCATGTTCATATTGAAAGCAATAAAAATGGAATTAAGAGATAGGTTGTGGGAGTTTGATTCACCAAAAAGGTGAAGAGCATATCCCTATCTATTCTTGCCTCCCAAACACTATTAACAAGGTTTAATTACCAAAATCCAGTAACTAATGGGAATTGAGTATTTATACTCTTTTCCACAAACAAGGGGTTGTTTGATTAAGTGCTTGATTTTATCCTTTATGCTATTTAATTACTAGATTTGAGCAAAAATCACAAGGCCACAATTTAAAGAAAAATTTGACCAAGTTGAGGCTTATCTTCAATTGAAGCTAGCAAAGGCTAGGGGCATTTTTGATGATTTTTCCACTATTTATGCTTACCTAGTGGCGATCGTTCCTTCCTTTTTGCTTCTCCTCCAACAAGTTAGTCAACACCAACAAGCACAATGAAGAAAAACAAGAACAAAATTGGAAATCTAACCTTATTTATCAAATTTGAGACAAATCGATTAAGGTACATAAATCCAATTTAATGAAGCAAATTTAGATTTATAGGCTTCTACAATTTTTAAATATTGCTCAAATACCTCAGCAGCTTGATATTTGCTATGTTCTCCTCTTTGATCTTTTTGGCCAAGGATTTTGCTTCACTATTAAATCTAGTCTCTGGCTTTTTGACTCTTTTATGACCAGTCATCCTGCAGACACAGACAAATCATTTTCTGAATGTTAGATTCTGGAAATTTGCAATTTAATTAAATGCGCAATAGAATCTATTAAATGTGCTACTTAAATGATTGAAAGCGTTGTTAAAAGTATCAAATGCACTACAGAAAATTATTAAAAGTGCAAAAATAGAATTTAAATGCATTGTTTAATTAAGCAAAGGTGTCTAAAGAAATCCTTGAACACGCTGGAGAACAAATTGGAAGCACTATAGAGTCAGGGCACACGCGCTGAAAGAATCAAGACAAGAAGATAGAAAGATTGAATGCACTGAAACTCTGTGTAAATGCGCACAACTTTTTCGTAGGAGTGCCATTTTAGACCTTGTACACGTTGGAGAAACCTGCAAAAGTGCTGAAAAACCTGCAAAATAGAGAACAATAAAAGGATTTGCAAGAAAAATTCAACTTCTCCGAATTAAAAAATTAGTGAGACCTAATACCCTACGGTGAGCACCATTTTGTGTACTAGGATTAGTACCTTCATAGGGTTAGCTTTGTCAAGTATATCAAAATAAGAACTAAATTACCACAAAAGCAATCCAATTAAGCTATTTAAAAGACAAATGAACACTCTATGGCTCTCTAATTAGGGATGTTAATGAAGAGCTCTTAGCAAGCTCTCACTAGTGACAGTCCTAATATGAGAAAATATAATAATCAAAGCTAAAACAAGTTAATTCCAAATGAAATTAGTCTAATTAGCTCCTATATTTGCCTTTCTAGCTATTTATTGCAAGAGGTTTGATGCTATTCTCAGATTTGTGGATGATTATTGCTTGAATTATGCCTTGCTTTTATAGATTTTGGAAAGGGTAGGGGGTGGAGTCAAGTTGATCAAGGTTAGGTTAGGGTCAAGTCCATGGTTCCACCTTTGGAGACCATTTAAATATTTTGTCCTCAAAGCTTGGGACAAGAGGACAAAATGGGTGGACAAGATTCTCTCTCCCTATGGGTGGTGGAGATTTGATGTGAGCTTGATCCATGTGAGCTTGGTTCTCAAATCCTATTGATTGATGCATTTTCCTCCCATTTGGTGGTTGAGGGAAAATAGGATTTAATTAATTTAATTTAATTAATATGTTTAGCCATGTGTACCCCTTGAATGGGTTGATTTGATTTAAATGAGCTATGCAATTAATTAGATTAATTGCACAATTAATTAATTTATCATGATTTAATCGATTTTAATTGATTTTATGGCTTTTGATTTTTAATTAAATTTGAATTATGTCTTTATTGCAATTTTGCTTTGATTTTAGCTTGATTTGATTTAATTGCTTTGATTTTTGCCTTGATTGCTCACTTAATTGTTCTTGTCCATTTTTAGGTGATTACAATATATATCTAGTGTAGTACAAGGAGATATATATTTAGTTATAAACATAGATAATTCCCTAAGGAAGATCACCGCATTTTTTACTAGTACCTATAGTCAATATTTTATTAAAGAATAAGGATGATTCAAAATCATTATTTATAGGTTTAACCATGTCATTTAAAAAACTATTCAAGTATATCAAAAATATGTGGTGTAGTAGTGCTACTAACATCACCATGAGTATTATAGGACATGGTAGAAGAAGCTTGAAAAAAGAAATAGAGGAGCCCCTTGGAATTGACAATTTAATATTTTGGCCAGGACATGAAAGGTGAGTTTTTTAGGAGTAATTAGGTGATTCCTCAACACCCCCAACTATCCCTAATAGAAAAAAATAGCTTCCACAATAGAGAATGAAAAGATAAATTATATAATAATGCATTGATTAAATAATAGGTGAATATGGATATAAATGTACAAGAGGCCTTCCTTATATAATCAATATATGAGGTATAATTACACAAGATATTGAAATGTATCTTAATCCTATGTAATGAGACAACTACCATTGATACAAATATTAAATGTCAAGTGAGTTAAATTAAATAATGATACATGGCCCCATTATAACTAATATGAGATGTGAAAGAAAACAAGTAATAAAATCTATTCAATATAAATTAAATGCAAAATACCAAGTTATACCTTCAAACATCCATTGATGGGTAGAATAATGAAGCACCCATTCCTTGTTTGATTTTATCTTTGATATTTTGGATATGGAATGCTCTTGTTTAATCAACACAAGAATGAGAGATATGACTGATGAGATTTTGGCGCAAGGGTGGTATGATTGCATTAAACTTGGAAAGATTTTGGCATAGTAATGTTATGATAAAAGTGGATGATTTGTGAAGGGAGAAGACTCCAACTTATGGAGTTGGAGGAATGGAAATGGATGGTTGAGATTGAAAGCCCGTCAAGGAAAAAGATTGAAGGAGATGAGATGAGTTGGATTGAGACCATAGACTTATGATAATTAAGAATCTCTTGGGAAGACCACTTGTCATGGGGAAGAGGACAAGGTGTGCTGAATACATGTGAGCAACCTTGGGAGGAGGTGAAGGTGACAAGTGGAGACATTTATGGAAAAATAAGTGTAAGAGAGAAAAGGTGAGAAATGGAGAAAAGAGGAAGTGGTAGGGTGGCTTGTAGGGATGATATGTCAACTCCCACATGTGAGCACAAAATATTTTATTTGGTCACATGTGAGTTGTAAGGAGAGAGGGGGCTACGAAAATGACATGTGCATGTCACTTTTGGGGGAGATGAATTTTTAACTAGAGGCAATTAGTCACATGTGAGGGGGTGAACTTAAAATCAGAAGAAAAAGATGATGAAGTTAGGAACCATGGTGATTAGTTAATTAATCAAGAATTAATTAACTAATATGATTTTAGAAGACGTGTGATGTTGAGTCTGAGGTTATATTTCATTAATTAGGATTAATTAAACCTTGGGAAGGGTATATAGGACATGTTTAATTAACTAAAATTAATTAAATAGTAGAATAAAATGAGAATATAATTAATTATACCAACGAGAAATATCAATTAATTAAATTGAATTAAATTTATTATAAGGTATAAAAGAACAATTTGTGACATGAATGAATAAATTCACGAGGTCAAATTTAGGGTGCTTTAAATGACATTGTGTCAAAGAAGAGAAAATATGCCCTAGCATGGGAAGGATGAGGCTCAACGAGGTCATGAAAATGTGACAATGGTGGAAGGACTATGCCCCCTTAAGAAATTGATGCAAAAATCAATTTTTTGGGGCAATTTCTTGAAAAAATGATGTGAAGGGGAGGAGAGGAAGAGGCAATATAAGGAAATTAGGTGGTAAAATATTGGAAGAAAAAGATTGGATGGGGTGGATGGGAGCTAGAAAATGTTCGTGGGAACTGAGAGCCAAAAGGGAGTACGTATATAGGCTATACGAGCCCTATAGGAGGTCATTTGTGCATTCTCATTTAGCAACTTGAAGGAGCTCTGAGAAAATAAAGAGAAAGATGGTGAAAATACCCTACCACGAGCAACGTGGGGAGAAATTATAGTACTTACAAAGACCATCCAAGAACATAGAGTCAGTAAGTGGCCTATTTTTCTTTGTGATTTTCCAAATTAGGTTGCATTTATAGCTCATTCATGAGGATAAAAGTTATCAAAATAGAGACACCAATTGATGATCTGGCATCTTCATGTAAGGACCAATGTTTATGTTGACAATGAGCATTTGTGCAAATGCCACTATTAAGAAAGTGAAAGGCTCAATACATGCACATGCCTTGATCACATAATTAATGTCTTTTTTGTGCTAGGTAGAGTGACATAAAGGGTTGCAGGCATAATGATGTCTCCACCTTTCAATGCCTGCATCTTTCTGTGCATGCATTTGGGAAAAAATGTCTTTTCCAAGTAAATACAAAAGGACATTGGGTATGGGAGAAATTTGCAAAAGCGATAAAATTCCTTAGGCTAAAGAATGGACTAGGCTAGGAAGGGGGCTACCCTTGAAAATCATGAGTACGAGGAGTGAATGATTAGAATAGGATATAATAGAAATTGATGGAGTGTTATAGATGGATACCCACATAGTTTACACCCTACGAGTCAAGGGAGAATTATCTCAATAAGATGACACTATGAGATCAACTAAATCAGGAGATGGAGTTATAGGAAGTAGTTGGGCTAAAGTGGGTATGTGAGTGGCTACACATACACATGCATAGTGGTGTGACTATAGTTCTACTAGAGAGATGGCATACTAAGAACTCCATCTCCCATCTATTGACATGAGAGGTCTCTATCACAATGGAAGATCTTATAGATCCTGATTTGAGGTATCATACCTAACTACCAACTGGAGGATGAGGAGTACTTTATGAAGCAAGTATTTAAGACTCACATGAAGAGGCTACTTATGGACCAAACCTGGACAAGGCTGAGGCAAATGATGATGTTAGAGTGAGGATCGTATGGTTAGAATTATACCTATCAGAATTGTTGAGTGCATGACTAATGCCAGCTTTGTGTAGACATGAATTTTATATTGGTTAGACTACAATGTTGTATCATATAATTGGGAATATGGTGACATACTGCTAGGGATATGTTATGTTGGGACAATTGTACCACAATATGCACATGTATGTGATTGGGGATACAAGAGTTTGGGTACATGTGTAACCTTACTACATATTGGGGCCTTTGGGAACATAGTAATATGTTGATTAATGGGTGAGAGACAAACAACTTGGATAACCCTGTGCATTTAGATACCGAAGATTCTTACACTATGCATGGGTAGGAGAAATGGACCTATAAAAGAGAGTATTAGACAAGATTATATATATTCACCTAGAGACTGCACAAGTTGTGTGAGGATTGGGGTGATGAACATAGGCAATATCTATGTGCATATAGGGTGTTGGTTGATTGGGTGGATGATCCATGTCATAGATTGATATATACTACATAGGGTGTTACAATAGGTCAGATGTTAATAAGAGGTAGTGGGAGAGGAGATAGTGCACCAACATATCACATGGGAGGTAGGGGCTTGGGGAGACTAGATTGAAATCAGATGGGATATATCTATCTTCACAAGGATGGTACCAATTCCATATGATCAACGACCAGATATGATCGATGCAAGGATTTTTTCAAAGTATGTGGTATGGTGGGTAGAGTATAGACTAGTGCAATTGACAATGCCTAGTTTTTGGAGGATGAGAGGAGGCCATCAGAGGATATGATAGTGGGGGAGGATGAGGGATGTGTTGGAGATGAGGATAGGGATCGAGGTAGGGATGGAGAGGGAGATGTACAGGTAGAAGATTCCTCAGGAGCAACAATAGATAGAGTAGGGAGGCCACCACAAGTGGCCAGATGACAAAGGTAGGGAGGAGGGTAACTTAATTACCCGCATTCGTACCAACATAGATTTAGGGACCAACACTAGGGCTACAAGTATAAGGAGAGGAGGAGAGAAGAGAACACGAGATAGGGCTTCAAGAGAGGCCACCAGGGAAAGGTTAGGTGATGTAGGAGGAGTAAGACAAACTCTAAGTGTAGTGGGACACATACTAGAAGATTAGGGATGAGGCTAGAGATTTGTCAACAAGCTTAGAGCTAGAGAAAGATACCACAATTGTAGAGTAGGATAGTTTACAAGAAACTCAAGACCTAGTGGTTAGAGTGGGATGTCGAGAGGATGAAAGTAGGTAGCTTACACATGGTACTAGATACTACCCAAAGGGAGTGAGATGCGTATAGGGATAAGTAAGATATTCTACAAGAATATCTAGGAGAGGTTGGGTTTAGTGGATGTGCTATAAGAGATGGAGGAGATTAGGATAGAGATCTCTTCCCACTAGGAGGCAATCTTATCCAAAAAAATTTATCACGCATTGGTTTTCCAAATGTCTAGTTTTAAAACATCTTTTGCACCTAAATGGGATCCCCTCATGGTCCAAGGGTTGCACCCAAATGCCTTTGGAAGATATAATAAAAATATTTTCTGGGAGGCCTCTAGAAACATCGATATTTACAACAATCTGGATATATGCGGAATGCAAAAGATTGGAGGAGCCTCCATCAGCCTTCAAAAAGCTACCTAAAGAGTTTCCAATAGTTTCAAAATAGGAATCAAACAAAAAATGTAACAGAAGATTATGAAGCCTTACACAAAGTGGAACCCTATCAAAAAATTCAAAATTAGGGAAAAAATATGGATGCTAGGATTCAACATCAGTGGAAACCTATCCTCCCAGATCCAATGGTAGTCACATAAAATCTCATTCATATCTTTAACATCCTAAAAAATAACAATGAAAAAACCCCTAACCACGCGATAGAATTGAACACACTCATTCAAAGAAGGCTCCAATTTCTCAGAGATTCGCCCATGGAGATCATGGAAGCTTAGCCACAATCCTTTAAAACACCCAATCAATCTGAGCTTCAAAAAAAATTCAATATTATGTGTCATTTCATCGTTAACTTCACTTTCTAAATCTACTGTTACGACTGTGTTCACATTTGGCCTCAAAGCTCCATCTGACCCATCATCTCGACTATGATGCCCATTCTCAAGCACAGTTCTAGGTAGTGAAACCCTAAGGGCATCATTCTTAGGTCCTATTTCATCCAACTACCCCCCACATTCCTTTCCCCCTCCAACATTCTTTGTAGGTGAATTTTCACTATGTAGCTCCCTCTGAGGCAACTTAGTATTGGGGTCTGGACACCCATTGCCATGTATCCTCTCCTCAAGATGCTAAGACTTCCCTACTACCCATTGAAACTAAAGATGTGATTTGCAAAGAAAGGCATAGCAACCATCTTTACTTCTTGCACACACTGAACCCCCTGCCACAGATGGACATGTCATAGAAGCCCCAATCGCAAGAGCCAAACACAACCACTCCATCTCCCTTTGTGAGATGATATAAGTTCTTAGTAATTTGGATCTCTTTATTGAATTATATTAATATTTATAGTACAATTCAATAAATTAATTACATTATATTATTGCATACTTAAATTAATATTATATAATCATATATGCTATATTATAATTTATCAAATATTAACATATTATAATACACTAAATATAATATAATATATAATAAATTTAAAATTAGTATTAATATAATATAATAAATATTCATATATTAATAATTTATTGGTAATAAAAATATAATTGAAAAAAGGAATGATTAATACAACATATAATATATTAAATATTAAAATTATATTAATCTATTAAAACTAGTAGCTAATTCCTTTTATATAGGAAAAACAATAGTTCAGGAAAATATATTCAAAATAGTATTTTTTAAACCAATAATATTTTTGAAAAATATAAAAGAAAATGAAATCAACAAAGAAAAAGAAATTATATTATATTTTAAAAGTTCTAAAGCTCCTCTGGCCCGAATGGGAGCAGTGAAGGGCTGCGGTTTGCGCAGGCTCCCCCCAACCGCCTCTGGTCCCTCTGGTCCCTCTGGTCATTCCCCTATCGAATAAGGTGATCAAACCTCTTCCAGCAGGTATACCAAACATAATAACGGAGCAAGACGAACCTCGAAATCAGGATGAGCCACCAAGGAACTCTGATTCTACTGACTGTTTGATAGACACCAGGGAGGAAAATTCAGACGGTTTATCACAACCTACAGTCCCTGGGACAGACATAGGCAACTTTTATTCAATTGGACAAAGCAAGTGCAGAGAACTAACTAAACAGATCAGAGTGGAAGAGGCTTCATTGAAAAAATTCACCAGCATCAAGGTTCATTGCAATAGGGATACTCGTAGCTTGTGCTTGGCACTTGAGTCAATGCCATTAGATGACATCAAGGCAGTGTATCGACTTTTAGAGGAGAAAGCTTCCATGTGTAACAACTCTAAAAAATCCTCAAATCTAGGGGAGGATCTAGGGTTTGTGAGGGGCTAACTTGCTTCTGCCGTGTGTGGCCTCATCAGGGGGCTGGTGTCTGCACTCTTCATTAAGGCTCCGTTTGTTTGCGGAATTGGAATTTTAGTCAAAATCTGATTATCTCAAAATCAGGTTTTGTATATTCGGAAGATGTTTTGGACTGTTTGGTTGACCCGGAAGATGGATGAGACAATCCATCTTTTGCGTTTGGTTGCCATTTTCGAAATTGGAATTGGAAGATAGAAGTTTCTCTTTATGTGTTTGGTTTGCAATTTCAAATTGGAATTGGAAGATAGAAATTCCTCTTCTCTGTTTGGTTCTACATTTTGAATTGGAATTAGAATTTAATTTTTATTTTGATATTTTATTATTTTGGTCCATTTTTTATGTATAGTTTTTTTATATTAATTTATAATTTTATGTAGTAAATTATAAACAAAATTTAATATATTTTTTTCAATTTTGTGAACTGAAAACTCAACTTTTTTCAATAATTTTATACATTTATTATTTTGGTCCATTCTTTATGTATAGTTTTTTTTATATCAATTTATATTTTTATGTAGTAAATCATAAACAAAATTTAATATATTTTTTTCAATATTGTGAACAGTAAACTTAACTTTTTTTTAATAATTTTATACATTATCATAAATAATATTATAAAAAAATAATAATTATAACATTGCTCGATATCACATCAAAATATAAATAAGTCATCTAGTCCACATATATATCTATCTCTGCATAATGATCCAACAAATGATCCCACAAATGATCAAACTAAATAGTGCGAATGTTGCACAAAGAAAACATCGTAAATACAAGATTTCAGCTTTATAGGCAGCCTCCATTTTTGCAATATTTTTCTCGAGTGTTTTGCAATTCTTGCACTCCTCATCTACAATAGGTCTGGGTGTAACAAGTGTGTGTGTAGAACATGTTTTTGATGTAGACAATGACGGGGTGTCATCGACCCATCGAAAGAAATCGCATCCACCTCCATCCTACAATACAAATCTAAGTTAGTCTCGCTATAATGACTAATATTTATTCTTGGTTAAACATTTAAATATTGTGCAATTAACAACCTTAGTGTAGTTTTTACAACTCCAAAATTTATGGCCTGGATTTCCCTTTATCAGTGACTTCCTCAACACACAACGCAATCCATCACCGCAGTAACACATAAGAGCGTTCCTCGTAGCCATCAACACTGTATCAAGCAAAAATTTGTTCATTCATACTAATTTTGTTCGCTATAACAACATGACTATATTCTATGAGTACAAATTGAAAAAGTTATACAAAAAATATAATGACACAACTATAGCATCAGATATAACAATATCCATGAACTGGTTGGTGGTGTGAAAACACACCGGTAAATAAGAAAATGCAAGTAGATCCACGGTCTACGCCCTTATGCCCCACATTCGATGATCAATCCTGCATCTACAAAGTAAACATGATAGAAAAACTAAAACTTGTTTATTTTTAAATGGAATACACCAAGGAGTACCATCAGAAATATTGGCCGTTTACAAACAAGAACAGTAAACAATCATCAGATAGCTCATTTTTTATCACCATATGTGGATATTTTTTTCATCAATGTTTGAAATACCTTTTGGATTTGATTGTATAGATAGTTTTGGATCACACTCTATGATCCATGATCAGGATGAAAGAGACCAAAATGATGGACTTTTCTGTCAATCATTTTTCTCTCTTCCATTGTGACGAGGGATCAAAAATTTATTGAAACAGACAAGAATGCCAACAGAGCTTAAGCAAACAAAAATTCATTAAAACAGACTATGAGAAGAAATTTTAGTTTACCTCTTAGCAGCTACACAGGCTCATATAAACCTAGGACTAATATTTTGCATGATACTCAAATTGAAACTCTTGGTACTAATGACAAAGAATGTCAAGCAGACTAAGAAGTCAATAAACTACTCCACAATCTTCTTTGAATTTATGCTTACACCATTATTAAATATTGGAAACTATGTAGGGGCATAATTTCTATTGGTGTACTTCACAAACATTTGTGTGTCGTCCTGATCTGATGCATACATGGTGCATTAACAACAGTTCTGCCAAATATTAAATTCTACACTTTGTTTCATCATATCATTCACAGGTAGGAAGGATAGTCAAGATACAGATCATATTTGTTTCAAAGAAGCATGTGAATATCAAGCACAAACAGTGATAAATGCTGTGAGAAATAATACAAATAGTGGTGGAATATATATTGAGACTGGAACATGTCTTGACTTCATGGATTCAACCTAGATGGCCAACTCAATCTCATGTTTCAATAAGTCATGTAAAATGAATATGTAATTACACAGTCAACTCCCAAAATACAATATTACAACAATCATTTTGTATCACATTAAATCTAATCTTGTTGACTTTGGTCACAGATAAATTAAAGTTTCAAGCATTGAAGAAAAATTGGGAACTATCAAAAGACCAGTGGAATGCTAACTTGTTAAGAGAGCATAAATAAGTATGTAGAAAATCATGATAAAGTTTGATAAAGTATGTTGGGATGAATTAGCACATCATAAGTGACAATTATCAACCATAAACAATCATAAACAATCAACAGTGTATGTGAACAACTATGATAAAGTATGTAGAAAATAACTATAATCCACCATATGTGGCTGCAAACCAGTCCACTTGCTCGTCCTCACTCATCAACAAGAACCCTTTGGCTCTTTCACGCTCAACCACGAAGGTGTCCTATACCCTCAGGAATACAGCTCGACTCAATTAAGGGATGGATTTGAGAGCGCTATATGCATTCGTCAAAGCATTCTCATTAGCAGATGTATCAATTTTGTGAAGGTGCACATTGCTCATGCCCTCTTTTATTTTCTTCGTTGTTTCACACATGGAATCCAAGGAAGCAGCCGCACTTGCCTTCCTCCTCCTTCCCCCCCTTGTGACTGATGATGTAAGGGTTCCTCTACCACTTGCACTTGGAGTGGACTGATAAGGGTCATCGTCCAAATCAGCGGCACTATCCTCTTCATCTAGCACATTGTATGGGTCTTCCAAAGGGTTCCCTTCTTCAGTCTCAAGGGCTGTTGTAGCCGCATTGCCTTCAACAATTTCATTACCCACAATTACACCTAGTTCATTAAAGTATTGGAAGGGCTGCCTCTTATACACTTTGGCATTTTTGAACTCTCTTCTCTGCATGTTGGCATAAACAAATGGATTAGGTTCTTTGTCTTTCATTGCGTACTTTATAAGAAGGCAATATTATTTCCATCAAAATAGTAGAGAGATCACCCTACCTTGAGAAGCTCATCCCATATGTTATCCTCAGCATCCATGCACTGAGTTGCCTCGTTCTAGGTGAAGCCACTTGTATTTCTTAGCTCCTTCATGACTCTATATGCTAGCTTCCATGTTTTCAGCTTATTTTTGAAATTGTCCTTAGATAAAGAGAGGTTCATATCATTGTTGAACCTCCTCTCAATGGAGGTCCATGCTTCTTTTTTGAAACCTCCATCACCTTTTCTGCCTAGCTGTACTTGCTCCATGAGCAAGTCTAGAAACTTTCTTTCCATTTCCTTACTCCACACTATCTTCTTAGAGGAAGAAGATATTTGGCTGTTGTTACCAATTTCATGGTTGCTGTTACCAATTTCATCCATGCTCATCATGAGTTCTATGTATGCCATGCTATGTAATCATCAAAGTATCTTCGTACATCAGTTTACTCAAATAAAATAGAATAAAAAGGAAACCATCCTGTATATCAAAGTATCTTCATACATCAGTTTACTAAAATAGAACACATTGACCCATAGAAGACCAATACTTCCAGATAGAAATAGAATAAAAAGGAAACCATCCTGTATATCAAAGTATCTTCATACATCAGTTTACCAAAATAAAACACATTCACCCATAGAATACCAATACTTCCGGATAGAAACAGAATAAAAAGGAAACCATCCTGTATATCAAAGTATCTTCATACATTAGTTTACCAAAATAAAACACATTCACCCATAGAATACCAATACTTCCAGATAGAAACAGAATAAAAAGGAAACCATCCTCTATATCAAAGTATCTTCATACATCAGTTTACCAAAATAAAACACATTCACCCATAGAATACCAATACTTCCCGATAGAAATAGAATAAAAAGGAAACCATCCTGTATATCAAAGTATCTTCATACATCAGTTTACCAAAATAAAACACATTGACCCATAGAATACCAATACTTCCATATAGAAACAGAATAAAAAGGAAACCATCCTGTATATCCAAATATCTTCATACACCAGTGTACTCAAATAAAACACATTGACCCATAGAAGTCCAATACATGCAGAGAAATACATAAGAAAAAGGAAACCATCATGTAGTCTTGACCCATTAAAAGAACAACTATTCTCAGGATCTATACTCTTGCCACATTCTACTTGCTATATCATCTCCGAACTGTGCCCACTCATCTCTATCATGCTGAGACAACCCATACGTCTCCAGCATTGGTACATCTATCCAATCACGGTCATCTTCCTCTTTGGTGGCAATTTCTGATGGAATGCCATCCTCTAATGTAATGTAGTTGTGTAGTATGCAACATGCCAATACAATATGGGATTGTGTCATGATAGGATAAGATGTGGCATGCCTCAAGATTGGAAAACGCTACTTCAAAATACCAAATGTACGCTCTATTGAGTTTCTAAGAGAGGAGTGTCGATGATTGAACAACTCTTGTGGAGAGTTTATTGGATTCTATCTTGAAAACTCCTTTAGGTGGTACCGTGTACACCGATAAGGAGCAAGAAATCCAGGTGCATTGGGATATCCAGCATCCACTAGAAAATATTTTCCTACATAAATAAAGTATATTATTAAAACTTGAAACATTGATTGTACCCTTGAGTCTATTAAACTATGATTTGGCTTACCGGGGGAAACAACAAGAGGATCCGCTCTTGACAGAGCTGAAGCCAAAACATGACTATCCGCAGCAGACCCTTCCCAACCAGCAAGGCAGTACTGAAACTTATGATCGAAGGAACACACACCCATAACATTTTGTGACAGGTTGCCTTTTCTATCACAATATTTACCCTGCATGTTGACATCGACGGTGACTGGTATATGGGTTCCATCGATTGCTCCAACACAATCCTATACAATATGATACAATCATCAATTCTATGGTCAAGAAAATCCATACAAGAAAGTTGTAACAACACAACAATTACCTTGAAGAATGGATCAAAATGTTCATTCCCACTAATTTCAGGAGTGTTTGGACTAGGTGGTAGAAAGCAATCTTGGTGGAGTCCTAAGATAGCCCTCAACACCTTGTGGAAGTATCGGTTGATTGTCTCTCCTGAGTGCCCAAAGTTGTGGGCAATCTTGCGGTTTCTCAGATTGTGGCCAATGGTGTGGAGGAACATCACAAGTTGTTCTTCTAACGTCAAGTGTATTGTATCTCTCAAGGTTCCTTTCAACCTTAGGATAGTAGCTAGATGAAAGAAGGCTCCCCTACTCATGCAAATCTGATCACGACAATCCACATCGTTGGAATGAATAACCATTCTATAAAAAGAATTTCCTTGTCTTCTTCATTTACGTGCTCTACCTTCTCGAACTACCACTACTCTGGCTATGGTAACACAAGCAATAAGAGCTGTGAGAAGAAGAGAATATTGGGTCTCCACAGCTACCCATCCTAGAACATCAATATTCTTAATAGGATCCATCAATGGCCTGAAATGTGGACAAGCACAACGATATCAGCAAGGAGATATCCAGTATGAATCGAGTGTTCCCTAAAAGTACATCTTGTTGACAATTTAAAATTTTCTATTTTTCATTGAGAGTGATTGGAAACTAGATTAGAGAAAACTAAACATACAAACTCAGGAAGAAGCTAAGCTAAACTAGATTAGAGAAAACTAAACATACAGTATGCTTGATATTTTAATTCTTTCCAAACAATATACAATTAAATTATCAAGCACACTATTTTATCAAGCATATTGTTTGATATTTTAATTCTTTCCAAAGGCACCTCAAGAAAGATGGATAAAACAGTATGCTTGATATTTTAATTCTTTCCAAACAATATACAATTAAAATATCAAGCATACTGTTTTATCTAGTTTTCTATAAGGCACCTCAAGAAAGATGGATAAAACAGTATGCTTGAGGTCTTTAAATTTTCATCACAACAGTGGATTCATTCACCTTTAAGTGGGGATTTTTAATGTTTCCAACTCATTTCACAAACACAAAACACCAAGAACAATATATTTTTCCTCCAAGCTGTTGTTGTTGGGTTTTGGAAGGTTCTTCATTTTTCTCAAAGGTGAGAGCTACAAGGAGGTAAGACCCACACCAATAGGTAGCCAATCACTGCATAAGGAAGATTTAGTATGCTTGATAAAACTTTCAATAGCTCCTATTGATAAAGATTTAGTGGAGGCCTGCAACATCCTTTTCCTCTCTAAGACTTGCAATAGCTCCTATTCTAGCTTTCCCTCCTCCCAATGGAAAAAGGACTCCCTTCTCCCTACCATTAAAGCCAAATCCTTGTACACTCCCTTCTTGTTGCTAAATCAGATATATTCTAAATTGGGATTCTACATTTTTAAATTGGGATTACAAAAATGTGGGCCAGATATAGACCCTCTCTAAAATATACTTAACCACCACACTTCATACCTAAAATGTTGTGCCTTATCTTTTTCTGTTCCAATTTCATGTAGTACCTAGTTGTTGTTTATATCATGAGCTACCTGTGACCTCAATATTCCAAAATGTGGCCAGGTACACATTCTCTCCGTGATTTACTCAACCAACATACTTAAAGTTTTGTGCAAATACGCTATGATCTTGTTGGTTTGTCATGGGTTTTCTAGAATCTTTGAAGCGTTTCATGCAGAGAAGAAAATATGAGAGGCTGGATTCATCATTCAAGAGCAGGAGGCGCATAAGGATTGCCAAGTTTGGCAGTAGGAAGAAAAAGTTTTGGAGGTTGAGATTGGTGCCCAAGTTGAAGTTAAGATGGCTTGATGCCAAGCTTTTTCTGGTTAAGTTGAGAGATGGGTATGTGAATCTGATGCTAAATTTAGCAAACACTGATGTGGGAGGTGGATTTGGCCCCTATTATGTTGCAAGGGCTGGAACTCAGTTTAGACAGAGAAGTTTTAAGGACCATGATGCAAAAGTTTTGGTTGGCATATATAAGTCTCTCATGTTTGAAGATTAAATGGGGACATTGCACCAATGAGCCCAAGAATTTTTTCATCTTTTGGGATTTGGGTATACGATAGATTTGACTGAGGACTGGCAAGGATCTCTTAATTTGAGTTGTGTTGTGTGAAATGTATCAAGTTTTTTTATAATCAATCAATTAATTGAAGGTTGTTTCTAAATTCAATTGTGAGTGCATGATAGTTTTTGTATCAATATTTCAGATCATAATCTAAGATTATGATCTATCATCATGGTGAAATAATATATTTAGGATTATACTATGATCCATCATCGTGATAAAGTAGTGTTAGTAGATGATGGAGAAATAGTGTTAATATAGAGTTCTCATCATCATGATAAAGTAGTGTTAGTAGATGATGGAGAAATAGTGTTAATATAGAGTTCTGTGATTTGGTCCCTGTTATGTTGAGGAGCTAGAAATTAGTTAAGATAGAAATTTTAATGACCATGGTGCAAAAATCTTGGTTGGCATCTATAAGTCTTTCACGTTGGATGATCAGATGGGAACATTCCACCTATGACACCTTAGAAATAATTTCACTGTATTTTTGGGATGTGGGTATGATAGGTTTTCATTTAAGGACTACCAAGGATTTCTTAAACTCAGTTATGTGGTTTTGGACCCTGTTATTTTGGAGGGGCTAAAAATCAATTTAATCTGAGAAATTTTAAGAACCATGATGGAAAAAAATTTGTTGGCATATATAAATCTGTCATGTTTGAAGACCACATTGTGACATTAGAACCAAAAAAAACCATGAATTTTCTTTTTCTTTTGGGATTTGGGTATTGATAGAACTTGATAGGACTAACAGGGAGATTTTGGCCCCTGTTATGTTGCAGGGGGTAGAAATCAGCTTGGACAGAAATTTTAAGGACCGTGGTGCAAAAAATTTGGTTGGCATATTAGTCTTTATGTTTGAAGGTCAAATGGGAACTTTGCACTAATGATCCAATGAAATCTTTCATCTTTTGGGATTGGGATATGGGAGATCTTAAGGATATTTCTACAATCTATTAGATTTTTACATTGAAGTATGGGAGATCTTAATGATATCATATTTTCACAATCTATTAGATTTTGCATTCACATTTTAGATTACATGATTTATTATCTGGCCCACATTTTTTTAATCCCAATTTAAAAATGTAGAATCCCAATGGAGAGATGTCACTTTGTAAAATACAGGAGTTTGTTGGAATACTTTACTAGGAAAAAGCATAATCAAGCCTAATTATTTGTTGAAAGATGCCACTAAAAATTTTGAGTAGCATGAGAATTTATCTGCCCAATCTAATTTCATTCTCATGGACTGTAGAAATATAAAGTTTCTGAGAAGTAACCATTTGAAAACCCATTTGCCATGCCCATATTCTATTGAAAGAAAGTGCAAGCACATCTGACCTAATTAATTATCTTTTATAGGAGTGAAATAGATTTGAAAATTTCCAGAAATCTACTCATCTGTGAACAATTTGATTAAGAAGATTTGCAGAAAATGAATGCTAAACAAGAACACTTAATTTTCAACTCACCAAACCAACCGATTGTGATGATGGTTACATTTTGTTCATTTGTCGTATTACCTATGCAATCTGACTACTTAACTACTATAGTTGTATTGTTTTGCCCTTTGATTTGTTATAAAATTAATCTTCCAGTTATCTGTCAATTTAAGTTTGAACAATGCTTAAATCTATAGATAAATAATGTATCCTGGATGCACAATGGGTTGACATCAAATGTATAACAATATGTCTGAAATATATAAAGAGAATGCAAGTCTCAGATTGTTCCTGAGAAAATTTCTTGCAACAATAGCAATTTAGACTTTTCATAATTTTTTGCGATTATTTTATTCAATTTATTGCAGTAATTATGTTCGCTCAAGCTATTAAAATGTTGAAACTACCGACAGTAACCCACCACATCATCACTGAGTCCTCTACAGTGGAGATCTTGAAAATACCCCAACACAATATTACAAAATATTACTAACCCAACACATATTCACCCAGTCTTCTACGATGAAAACCTTCAAAATACATCAACACAAAATTATAAAACATAAACAATCACAAAACCCTACCGTTAGTTTCATAAAAAAATAAACAGCAGACGGTAGGGTTTCACTAAATCTTCCTTATACAGTGATAAAACAGAATGAATCAACTATACCCAGTCCACAACTCGATGAAAAGATGAGGAAATGAAATGGGCATTGCATATTAGCAAGGAAATATTTTCTACTTACCTTTTTCGAGCTGAACGTTGCAGAGTGGGAGCGGTCGAATGTTGCAGAGCGAGAGCTGAACGTTGCAGAGCGGGAATGGTCGACCGTTGCAAAGCGGGTTGCGGAGGCGAGAATTGGAAGATGCAAAACCCCTTTTTTGAAACCCCATTCCTTATCCTGGAAGACGCAGACCCGGTGGTTTTATTAAATTTGACGTGATTTTTAACAAATTCAGATTTTGATTTTGAATTCCACCTCTCGGGTGGGAAGATGTTGCCGCCCGTTTTTGGGCCTAAACTGAGTTTTGGGCTTTAAAACCCAAATTGAAAATAAGCAAAACAAACAACAGATTTGAAGAAAAATGGGAAGCGTCGCCGCCAATTCTGGTCGTATTCCCACAAACAAATGGGGCCTAATCAAACTTTGCTACTTAGTCTGGACTATCTGTATTATGTATCAATGGTGGGTTAGGGTCATCTACCTTTGCCTCCTAGATGATTAATCAAACATACCATGAACAACTGGTATAAATGGTATTGCATATTGAATTATTGATGAGATTTGTAGATAGTATGTTGTTTTTCAAATTCACAAAATCCTATGGGGCTGCTGGATTGGAAGAATGGTTGGCTACATGAATTTGATATCCCGGTTGATTATATTTATTTAGGATTTGGGCCACTCCTTATGTGGAGTGTACCTATTTTCAACCTGACTTGTGTTGGAAGTGGGAAAACTCTGAGAGGGGGGGGGGGTGAACAGAGTCTTAAGCACTATTTTAAGTTTTTGACAGCAAGAACATTTATACTTAGAATGTCATCAATTATAGTCAAGTGAAAATGAAAAAGAAACATATGAACACAACATTTAAGATAAGGTTATTAACCAGAGATTAGAGAAACTAAGTACACAACTCACAAGAAAGATAACACATTATTTTGTCGAGTGGGAAACCCTCAAAATACAATGGATTTCTTCATAGGGAGAAAAACCACTCCTAAAAGTACCTCTTTATTGATTCAATCTTAGCTCCAACTCTACAACATTTAACAACTACAACTGTAAGGGCTCCAACCCTTATTTCTCAAAAAATATTTTAAATGGACTCAAAGTGATATATATCTTTTACATATTACTCTGAGTCTTTATTACATTTCCAACTTGATATCAAAGAAAACACAAATTGAGATCTCAAATCCTTTTTGATGATTCTTTATCACAAACTTCACACATTTTCTTTGAGTACATCTGCATGTATATATACCTCCACAAAAGGCATTTGTACATACCGATATAACCGAACACAAAATTGTTAACCACAGGACTAGTTAACCATAGATCGGAAAAATATTGAATAAGATACAACTTGAGAAGGGTTTGTTTTCAGCAGAGCATGAAAATCAAATTTATACCATTGATAATGCACAAAAATAAATCTTGATTAAAAATCAGGTGGTTGAACAAAAAAATAACCTTCCACAGTAACTCTTGATCCAACTGCACAACTTATTGAAAGAAGATAAACCCATGATGAGTTTTGCTAAAAAAAATATTGAATAGAAATGCCTTTGAATCCATCTTTACCCAAGATAAAATCTATCAAATGAACTTTGAAACAACTCAACTAAAAATTGTTTACCCAAAAATTAACTGTCTTTCACCATGAAAAAATTTTGAAAGGAAAAATGATAACTGTTTGAAGTAACTGAAACAACAGAATAAAAAACCTAGAAATACACTTCCTTTAATTCCTTTAATCTTCCGCTCAAACTGTAACAAAAGACCATACTTGCAAACATATGAAGCAATGTTTATTGGTGCAAATAGAAGTAGTAAACTGGAGAGGAACTGCTTTAAACTTGACAAGAGGGACACCATTTTGAAGAGTGTAGTTAGTATGCCAACATACTGAAAACCCACAATGAAATTTGCTTCCTGAATGTCCATATCCTCATACCAAATGGCTCACGACAATGCTTAGAGTTTAGGGTTCAAATTGAGCGATAAAGAGAGAAAGGACGTGCCATACAAAAGATTGATTTTGACATCTGACCACATCATAGCCTTGTTTTGACATTCAATATTCTTTCCCAAAATTCTTTACATGCCACATGACCTTAGAGTCACTTAACTCAAGTATCATACTGCATTATAACCACGAGTTCAATTTTTTTAGTTTGCACATAAAATAAAACGGCAAAAGAATGGCCCCATAACAGGCCATCGAAGTGCCTTGTCATCAAGGACAAATGGAAGTCAACAAACTCCCCCTTTATCCTTGATGGAAAAAACATAGCCATCTGAGAAACAATAAGTATCCATAACCAAGCATCATAAGAATCATAACCATATCACTATCAAGAGACAACTCTGAGCAAAATAGATAAATAACTAGTGCCAACCATAAAGACTGTTCGCAGAACAATTTCACCTGTAGATAACCACAATACAACTATAAAGATAACTAGAATACAACCATACACAATTATTGTAAAAAACAATGAACATTAAAGTATCATGAATTGTGTTCCAATAACCAAAGGAAAGCTTAAAGAATAATGTGTTCTCCCCCTTTTTGTCATCAAGGACAAATGGAACAATCATAACACCTATCAAAGCTGTCAAATCCGCTATCAAAAGCTAAATGCCAATATCAACATGATGAAAATGCCAACTGCTTTAGAAAAAGAAAAACTGTATGGAGGAAGCAGGAACCTCCTAACAAACTCCCCCAGATTTAAGAATCATTGCAACAAGGAGTGAGAGAGAACTCCCAACCATGTTCGAAATCATTCAAAAGGTTCTCTAGACAAAGCTTTTGTGAAAACATCAGCCACTTGAGTTTGAGTAATAACATAGACCAATTGAAATTCATTTGCAAACACCTTATCTCAGATAAAATGAAGCTTTATAGCGACATGCTTAGTTCTAGAGTGTTGAACTGGATTCTTACTCAACTGAATATCACTAATATTATCACACATGATGGAAATAGGCCTTGATACCTGAATACCTAAATCTGATAACTGATATGCCATTCATATTAACTGAGTGGAACATGTTGTTGCAACAATATATTCAGATTCACAAGTGGACAAGGTTACACAATCCTATTTTTTACTATGCCAAGCAACCAACCTATCTCCAAGAAAGAAAGCAGCACCACTAGTGCTTTTCTTATCATTAGAACCACCCCAGTCTACATCAGTATAACCAATTAGAGAGAAATCATTGCTATATGGATACCACAAACCATAATCAAGTGTGCCCTAAACATATTTAAATATTCTTTTAACAATATTAAGATGAGATTACCTGGGTGCATATTGAAATCGAGAAACTAAACACACAGCCTGCATTACATCAGGCCTGGAAGCTGTTAAATACAACAAACTACCTATCATAGACCTATAGTCTATATGACTAACTGCTGGAGATTCATCAATTTTAACCAATTTACATCAGGTTTCCATAGGTGTACTGACTGGTTTACAACCAGTCATATCAAAAAAATTTAGCATTTCTTTGGCATACTTTGATTGTGATAAGAATATACCATGTTCAAGTTGGGATATTTGCAACCCAAGGAAAAAATTCAGTTCTCCCAATTTAAGGACATCTCAAATTCAAATTCCATAATTTTAGAAAAAAAATTTAGACAAATCATCATTAGTGGATCCAAAAATAATATCATCCACATATATTTCAACTGCTAGTACATCATCACCTACCACTTTGGTGTATAAAGTGTTGTCTACACTACCACGAGTAAAGCCATTAGAAATTAAGTGTTTACCCAGCCTAGAGTACCAAGCTCTAGGAGCTTGTTTTAAACCATATAAAGCTTTGTTCAGATGATATACAAAATCTGGATGCTCAGAAGACTCAAAGCCCTCTGGCTATTCCATGTACACCTTGTCCTCAAGATATCTATTTAAAAATGTTGTTTTAACATCCATTTGATAGACATTAAAGTTTTTAAAACTTGCATATGCTAGAAATATTATAATAGATTCCATTCTAGCTATGGGTGCAAATGTGTCACCAAAGTCTATTCCTTCTTGTTGATCATAGCCTTTACATACACATTTGGCCTTATTCCTTACAATTTTTCCATTTTCATCAAGTTTATTTCGAAAAATCCATTTTCCATTGATGACATTTTTGTCATCCAGCCTAGGTACGAGTTCCCAAGTTTTATTTTTCTCAATCTGATTTATTTTATCTTGCATAACATTCAACCAAAACGTATCATTTAGGGCTTCAGACACATTTTTAGGTTCTATTTCTGATATTAGACAAAAATGTTTAGCAACTTGAGCTTGTTCTTCATTTTTAGCTCTTCTTTTAGTTAATATACCTGCTTCTTTATTTCCTATCACCAAAGATTCAGGATGTCGTTTAGCAATGATTCTAGAAGGTGTTTTTAAATTTGTATTCTCTATAGGACTTGTTCTGATTTCCTGCTCATTAGATTCTAATGCTGTTGTATCAGAATCAGTGTCATCACATTTATGAATATTAGGAACAAATGCAACACTTGGAGTAAACATTTCTTCAACATCTTTATCCTGATTATCTTTTAACATTGTACTTTCATCAAAGACTGCATTTATGGCCTCTACAATTTTGTTCAAACATTTATTAAAACATTTAAATGCTTTACTATGTGTAGAGTATCCTAAGAAGATACCTTCATCAGATTTAGAGCTGAAACTTTCCAAGGCGTCATCATCTTTCCTTATAAAACATTTATAACTAAACACTTTGAAATTTTTAACATTTGCAGTTTTGTCGGACCATAACTCGTATGGAGTATAGGCAGTTCTGATTCTAATTTGAGCCCTATTTAGAATGTATACAACTGTATGAACAACCTCTTTCTAGAACTTGTTTGGCAATTTTGCTTCATTTAACATAGTCCTAGCCATTTCCTTAACTGTCCTATTTTTCCTTTCTACAACACCATTTTGCTGTGGTGTGTAAGCAATTGAATACTGTCTTTTTATGCCTCATTTTTCACAATATTCAATGAATTGTTGGGAGGTGAATTCACCACCTCTATCAGATCTTAAGTATTTTATTTTTAGATATGTTTCTCTTTCAATCATTTTCCTGAAGGCCTTAAATCTTTCAAATGCCTCAGATTTTTGTTCTAGAAAGGTTACCCAAACCATTCTAGAATAATCATCCACAAACAACATAAAATATTTCTCACCATTTATAGACTGTGTTTTGGTTGGTCCACATCGATCAGTATGGAAAAGTTCTAAAGGTCGAGTAGAGAGATATTCCTTTATTTTGAAGGAAGAGTTTGTTTGTTTTCCTTTTACACACTCATCACAGAGATTTGTTATTTTTTAATTAGAGGCAATCCTCTAACCTTTTTATTCTTGCTGATCCTAACCAAATTGTCAAAGTTTAGATGCCCTAATCTTCTGTGCCATAACCAGTTTTCCTCGACTTGACTCATAAGACAAGTACTGATCAAAGAAGACTCTTGAACTATTTTTTTTGATAGGTAACATTTATTATATTAATTTTATAAAAATGTATTACATTGTTAAGCTAAGGTATGTGGATGGCTACCGCTAACATTCGAAAACTTGATCCAACCCCGTAATTTGAAAACTACAAAGAAAGTTATAGATTAAAACAAAAAGGCATTAACACCCAAAAAACTAACAACCAAGCTTCTGGTTTGTGGCATTACACCCAAAAAATTTCACCCAAAAAAACTTCAACGTAGCTCCATTGGCCTCGATCTCCATCAACAACTACTGGCTATATCTTGAACCACTGAGCAGCATCATCCATTGAAGTTGGGGATGGCTCCACTGCTCCTCGATTCAAAAGGGCCCTCTGCTCATGGACATGCTTCACTCATCTCCACAACATTTTTCTGTGCCTTCTTACCAGTTTGAAAATGCAGGGGTTGACCCGAAGCAGTAACACTCTTGCGCGGGGACGATTTCATGAAACTCATTTTATCCCTCTTCCAAATCTTATTTTGTAGAAATGAAATAATGTCGTGCCATCCTTTCATAGCCTTTGGGAGATGAACACCCTATGGGTTCACAGCCGACCAAACCACCAGCGGCTTTATCGGGCTCTCCCCGCCTCCAATTAGCCTCCACAACTCCAAACCCATTTCCAAACCCTGGCCCAGAACCGCCCTGTCAATAAAATCCTCAGCATCTAATAGCCATTGTGCCTCCACACAATCCCCAACCACCATTCACACTTCTTCCTACGTCTCTCCAACCATCAATGCTAACGCTAGAAACAGTGAAGACACGTCCAAGTTTGAGCGGCATCTCCAACATGAATCCAGGTATTCCACACCCAAAAACTGTTGTAGTCCCCTAATGAATTCCACGTCCTCATACTTGAAAATATTTTTCAGCCGCCGTATTGTTATCTTCCCTAAATAGGCTTGCGTTTGGGAGTTCGATTCCAAAGAAAAGTTGGCTTCCATGTCGGACTGTAAACACTGTTTTGGGGAGAAGCTCATGAACTGCGGGTAAAAAACTAGCTAAGGAATTATCTGGAAGCCACTAAGCAAGCCTTTCCAAATAATGATTTCCTTTTACACACTGCGATGTCAGAAAGAATTATGACCACGCCACCCCAATTAAGTCTGGTGGGTCACGAGTATAATGCCACATTATAGACAAGTTGGATCAAATACTAATTTGGGTCAAATTTGAGGCCCCACAAATCTTCAAAGCATACGAATTCAGGTCCCAAGGGTAAGTTGGCTCCCATATTTGCCAAGATATCAGCTACCTTATTACCTTCTGTCAATACATGAGAGACTCTGAAGTCCTCGAAGTTGTGTAACAGGCCTTGAATCTGTTTGATATGTGTATCTAGATACCAAGCCTCCATTTTACCCTTGGAAATACCTCTAATGATAATCTTAGAATCTCCTTCTAAATGAATTTTTCTAACACCTAGCTTAATGCCGACGTCTAGAGCTTCCATTGCCGCAACACATTCAGCCACATTATTTGTGTCATCCTTAAGGCATTTTGCCTTAAAAGCTAGGATATTGCCTTCATGATCTCTAGCCACACAACCACATCCCGAGACCCCAGGGTTGCCTCGAGTGGCACCATCAAAGTTAATTTTCACCCAACCTTCATCTGGTGTCTGCCAATAAACTCTTCTTTTCTGAATAGGGTTAACCCCTCCTGGCCCATTAACAGGCCTATATTTGATAGTCAGGAAGTGACGATGAATGAATAAATCATACTTTGTAAATACCTGTTTATGTGAGTTAACTAAGGAGGCAACAGACACCACTTCTGCTATGGCCCTTTCGACACGTTGTCCAAACCTTGGCCACTCCTCTTCTTTGTCTTGGAAAATCCTCCTGTTTCTCTCCTTCCATAGTTCCCACAGGGTAATAGATGGAGTCACACGCCATACCGCTTCGAATACTTGATTATTTTTCTTCACTGGCCAGGCCTCCAACCATCCCATGAGCATCTCTGTAAGAGGGCTGTGCCAACCTAGTTTGGCTTTGATCATGTTCCAGGTCCTAAGTGCATAGTCACAGTGAAGAAAAAGATGATCTATGTTTTCTTCCGCTTCCTTACAAAAAGGGCATCTAAAGGGACCTTGGAATCCCATCTTTTTGAGGCATTCTCCTAATAGTATTTTACCATTTCCCACTAACCATGTGAAGGCACCCACCTTCGGTAGACAAGCCTTATCCCAGCACAAATTTTGTTCCCACTTTACTGCATTATGAGTTCCATCCAAAATCTAGTAGCCCAGTTTGACTATGTACTCCCCACTCCTAGATCTACTCCATATCAACTAATCACTAGTGTTAGAAGAGACTAAATTCCACTCTTTAAAGATCTGATCCAGCTTACCTTTATCCTCAATAGTCAACATAAGGGTGGATGAATCTTTCCACCTGCCAGGAAGACCCCACTCTGGGAGATCATACTGTATGAAGTCGCTCACCTTACTACCCCATAGGCTTTGAGTGGCTTCTTTCAGACTGTCAAACACGCTCCCATCATCCAACTTCTGACCACCATCCCAGGAATCCTAGCAAAAATCAGCCTTAACACCATCGCCTATCTTCCACGTTAAATGACTTGTGATGAGATGCCTGCAGCTCATCATGTAGTTCCAAATTGTCGAGCCTCTAGAAGGGTTAGAAATCATCAGAATGCGATCATCTTCTCTATTATCTAAATATTTAGCTCTGAGAATCTGCACCCACCTCAGTTCTCCTCCTCTATAAACCTGCCATACCAGTTTCGCTCCCAAGGCAGAATTCAAGAGCAACCAATCTCTAACACCCGCACCTCCACTTCCTCTTGGATTGCACACTTTTGACCAAGCCATCAATGAGAACTTATTCCCATCCTGAGAACCATTCCACAAGAACTTGCACATACTCCTTTGAATCCTCTGAATCTCTTTCCTAGGAATTTTAAAACATGCCATGGAGTATATTGGCATTGCTGATATAACTGCACGAAGCATTGTTATCCTGCCCGCCAGTGTGAGCCACTGACCTTTCCAACTATCCATCCTTTTGCAACAATCATCCACCAATTATTCCAAACTGGACCTTTTCCCCTGCCTGCAAATAATGGTGTGCCTAGGAAACGATTAGGAAGGGAGCCAATCCTAACCCCAAAAGAGGCAACAATCACCCTTTGAGTCCCTACTTCTGTATTAAAGAAATAAATTTCTGATTTATCCCAATTGATAGACTGACCCAACGCCCTGCTATATTCATCTAAAACTAGTTTGACCACCCTTGCCTCCACCATGGAAGCCTCACAAAACAAACAAGTGTCATCCGCAAATTGAGTGTGCGAGGTGGGACCTGTCCCATTGGCTATCGTTATTCCTTTCCAGACCCCCATATCTCTCTTTCTAGCAATCAATCGACCCAAGACTTCAGCCAACATGATGAAGAGAAAAGGAGACAATGGATCCCCCTGCCTGATCCCTCTTGAAGTCCTGAAAAACCCCTGAGGGCTCCCATTAACAAGTATTGAGGCTCTGTAATCCGAGATCATACTGTTAATCCATTTTAACCAACCTTCACTGAAGCCAAATTTCCTGAGAACCTCAAGCAAGAAGCCTCTATCAACCCTATCATATGCTTTACAGACATCTAACTTCAACATCATAAGCTTAGCATTCCCTTTTCTAGAAGAATGGATTGCTTCATGAGCAATAATGATAGCATCAACAATACTCTTGTGTGGGGTAAAACCACTTTGTTCCAGAGAGATAATATGCTCCAAAAGGGGCTTAAGTCTGTTTGTAGCAATCTTGGTAATAATTTTATAAACTGAGTTACAGAGAGAAATGGGTCTAAACTCTTCATACCTGGTAGGATGATCTTTTTTCAGGATGAGAGCCACCAAGGTATTGTTAAAATCCTTCAAAATAAAGCCTTCTCTTCTTGACTCTTCCACCACCTTTAACAACTCGTCCTTCAGAAGATCCCATAAATGTTGAAAGAAGAAAACTTGGAATCCATCCGGGCCTGCGCTTTGTCACCCCCTAAACCAAAAACCATAGCTTTAAGTTCGCTCATCTTAACCTAATCCATAAGCATACTATTGTCCACCTCAGTAAGGATATTGGGGATAAAATTTAACAGCTTAGTTTGGGGTTCCCTCCTGTTAATGGATTCTTCCTACCATAATTCTATGAAGAACTCTACCGCTCCCTTTTTAATACCATCTGGATCCTCCACCACAACGCCCTCCTTGTTCTCTATAGAAAGTATACGGTTTATGCTCCTCCTGGCTTTCATAGAGCAATAGAAAAATTTAGTATTACGATCCCCAGCTTTCAGCCACCCTTCTCTTGATTTCTGCTTGAAAAAAACTTCCTCTCTTTTAAGAATTTCTAAATATTTCTCCTTTAGATCTTTCTCAATTTGAAAGTCTACCTCATCCATACCATGTTCCAACACTTTGTTATTAAGCACTGCCAAGTCTGCTTCCAGACTAGCCCTCTCCTGGAAAATGTTCCCAAAGTGATTTTTGTTCCATTCCTTAAGCTTACTCTTTAGATATCTCATCTTAGAGAAAAAATGGAAGGACTCGTTACCTTCCTCCACATTCGCCTTGTTCCACCAATCAACAACTTTCTCTTGGAACCCATCCTCCTGAAACCACATCAACTCAAATTTAAAGGGACATTTGATTGGAATACCACTTGCTGAACCAATAGGGAGACCGGATAATGATCCAAGCCAGTCAATCCCAAGATTCTCCCCTTGAACACAATAGGAACATCTTGCCATTCCCCAGCCAAAAAGAATCGATCAAGTCTTTCCGCTATGTGGGAAAAACCCCTCCTCCAGTTTGTCCATGTGAAGTGGCCCCCTTTGGTTGAGACTTTCCAAAGCAAATTATCCTGAACAAAGTGCTGGAAATCAGTTTGGATAGGGCCCAAGACTCGATTCCTGCCTTTTTTTATCCCCAGCGCTCAACGTTGCATTAAAATCTCCAGCAACCAATCTAACCTCTCCTCCCAAAGTAGCAAGAAAGGCAGAGATTTCCTTCCAGACCGTAGCCTTCTCTTTTGTCTTCGTGGGGCCATAAACATTCACCAAGACACCACCAAAGTTCATTGACAGTGACGTAAAATGAAGGGCTTGCCAATACCTATTTTTTGTTAAAGGTTCACCTTTAACCTTGGGCTCCACATAATACCTAATCCTCTCGAAGCACCTAACGCTTCCACAAAGAATCCAGACCACCTCTGCCTGACCCCTAAAACCTTAGCAGCTTCCTCAACTTCCATCTTCATCTCCTAAATACAAACAACCTCTGCCTTCGCTTGGTCAAGGGCTCTCTTGACCAAACACCTTTTGTTAGGGGCATTGCAGCCCCTGACGTTCCAAGTGAGGAACTTCATGGCTGCCCAGGAGAGACCAAGTCCCTCCTGGATCTCAAATAGGTTTGTCTTAGCATATTGCCTGCATCAGCCAGTAATTGTTGATAAGATTTCCTCCCTTTCTTTTTATGAGAACCATCCAGACATGACTTTTCCAACTTGGACGCTAAACACTTTGGAGTTTGAGTGATGGTTCTTGGTTCCCTGATAGCGATCTCCTCTTCTTCCACAGTAGTCCCTTCATCCAGAAGTTCCTCCACCTCTGGGATCCCACCTAGAAAGGGAATAGCCAAAGAGAAAGAACTTGGGGGAGGGCCTTCTTCCTCACTATTTTCCTCCAGGGTCATCTAAATGACCGAAGAAGGCTGCACTACTTCCTCTTCCACACTTATTAACTGCCTATCCTTTGACAGCATATCCATGTATTCCTCTTTGATCGTCTGCTCAATGACTATGTCTTCTGTAGTTGTTGTGACCACCCTATCTCTGATTGGGTCCATTTGTCCAATGGGATCCATCTCCAGACCTGCTAGCCCTGACATATTCTGATCATCCCACTCTTGGATAGCCTGACCCGGTCTTCCCTCAACTGGAATCTCTACGTCCATCCTTTCCCCTGAAAGCCCTTCTTCCACTAAAGAAGCCCCACCGTCATGATGATTGGATGGTCCTGGGTCCATCTGTTTACCATAATCTTCCAAGCCTATTTTAGCTTTTCCTTTGAGACTAGCAGCACAACCTTCTTTCACGTGTTCCCATTCTTTACATTGAGAGCATCTACTAATGGATTCTTCTACTTCAATCTCCTGCCACCAGTAACCTTCCGACGTTCTTATTTCGATCGCTATAAAAGACTCTTGAACTATTGAATATATCAAATTGTAGACATTTCCACATGTTCTCAAGCCATTAGCAATTACTATATTCTCTTTATTTTTAATAGCACAACCTTTTGCATCAAATGAGATAGAATAACCACTATCACAAATTTGACTCACACTTAATTAGTTATGCTTCAGACCTTCTACATAATAAACATCATGTATTGGAGTATCCTTATTCAGATAGATAGTGCCTCTTCCCGTAATATAAGCACCAAAATTATCACCATACCTAACAAAACCTCCATCAAAATCTTCTAGGTTTTAAAACTTATTTTTATTAACTATCATGAGATGAGAACAACCACTGTCCAAAACCCGTGTTGCAGGTTTATGTATGAACAAGGCTATTTCAATGAACAAGGACTTTTCAATATTCGTGTTTTTAGGTTTCCACACTTGTTGCGGCTTTAACTCTAGTTTGCACTGATTTGAAAAATGTCCATAACAAAAAAAATTATAACATCTTATAGTCCTTTTGAAATCATAAGATTTTTTGTGTCCAAACATAGGACCTTTTGAACCAAGTTTGCAATTACTAGCTTTATGACCAAAATAACTGCATTTAAAACAATATTCGTGGAAGAAAACAGGTCTTCTTGATTGAGATTCACTTTGCTCAAACTATTCAATTTGTTTACTTAACTAAGCTAACGTTTGTTCTCTTTTATTTAACAAATCCCCTTGAGTTTCAATGGTTTGATTTGTATTATTCAGCTCTAGATATAAGTTTTGACAATTTTCTTCTTGAGTGGAGATTAATTTCTTTAACCTCTTAATTTCTTGCAGAGAACATAAAAGTTCTTGTTCAATAATTACTTCTTCATCTAAGTCAGATGAAGATACCAATTGAATTGGTTCAACTTTGTTACTTTTAACAATTTCAGCCATAAATAAAGTTTCTCCTTCTACTGAGTCATCAGACTCTTCACCAGAGTCTTCTTTTGACAAGAGACTCTTTTTCTTAAAATTTTTGAACCTTTTATTTTGATTCCAAGATTTCTTTCTAGAAAAGAATTCTTATTTTTCCTCATCTTCATTTTGATCAGCATGAGGACATTTAGCAGAAAAATGTCCATATTGTCCACTATTAAAACATTTTGGTTTTCCCTTATATTTCTTTTTAAGTTTTCTAACTAATAGTGCCTCAATAGCATCTGATATGTCTGAGTCACTGTCATCTTTCTTTTCCATCCTAAATGTTGTTTGTTTTGAAGTTGAAGCAGCATTATTGTTGATTCTCATTTCATATGCAGTTAAGATTCCTTGAAGTTTATGCAAAGTCATATCTGAAAAATGTTTCTTTTCTTCTAAATAAGAGATTTTCATATCAAATTTAGGTAAAATAGTTCTGACAACCTTTGAAACTACATAATTTTCTTCAATATTTTCTCCCAAGCCTTTTCTAGCATTCACCAGTTCATCAATTCTCAAAAAATAAGCTGCTATGTTTTCATCTTCATTCATTTTCAAATCATCAAATTGTGTTTTCAAAGTGATTAACTTTGAGTCTTTTACTTTTTCATCTCCTTGGTAAATAGTTTCAAGTTTGGTCCAAACATCATTGGAAGACTCACAATCCATTACTTTCACAAACACATCTTTTGTAAGACCACATAGAATGACAAATTTTGCTCTTTTGTCAAGTTCATATTTGGTTTTAGCATCAGGATCAATGGGTACATATGAGGGAACATTATACTTTGAGACAACAACTTCCCACATCCTGACATTTAAGGAATTTATAAAAGCTTCCATCATAATTTTCCAAAAAACATAATCAGTTCCATCAAACAGAGGGGCTCTACTGAGAGAAGCACCTTTAGCTTGTGCCATAATCACTTCCAAAGACCAAGAACAATACCTATAGGCAGATCTAACAGAGAGACCCTTTCTCTAATACCACTTGTTGGAAGTGGGAAAACTCTGAGAGGGGGGGGGGGGGGGGGTTGAACAGAGTTTTAAGCACTATTTTAAGTTTTTGACAACAAGAACATTTATACTCAAAATGTCATCAATTATAGTCAATTGAAACTAAAAAAGAAACATATGAACACAACACTTAAGATAAGGTTATTAACCAGAGATCAGAGAAACTAAGTACACAACTCACAAGAAAGATATCACATTATTTTTTCGAGTGGGAAACCCTCAAAATCTAATGGATTTATTCATATGGAGAAAAACCACTCCTAAAAGTACCTCTTTATTGATTCAATCTTAGCTCCAACTCTACAACGTTTAGCAGCTACAACTGCAAGGGATCCAACCCTTATTTCTCAAAAAATATTCTCAGTGGACTCAAAGTGATATATCTTTTACATATTACTCTGAGTCTTCATTACATTTCCAACTTTATATTCAAAGAAAACACAAACTGAGATCTCAAATCCTTTTTGATGATTCTTTATCACAAACTTCACACATTTGCTCCGAGTACATTTGCATGTATATATACCTCCACATAAGGCATCTGTACATACAGATATAACCGAACACAAAACTGTTAACCACAGGACTGGTTAACCATAGATTGAAAAAATGCTGAATAAGATACAACTTGAGAAGGGTTTGTTTTCAGTAGAGCATGAAAATCAAATTGATACCGCCGATAACACACAAAAATAAACCCCGATTAAAAATCAGGTGGTTGAACAAAAAAATAACCTTCCACAGTAACTCTTGATCCAACTGCACAACTTATTAAAAGAAGATAAACCCATGAAGAGTTTTGTTAAAAAATACTGAATAGAACTACCTTCGAATCCATCTTTACCCAAGATAAAATCTATCAAATGAACTTTGAAACAACTCAACTAAAAACTGTTTACCCAAAAATTAACTGTCTTTCACCATGATAAAAATTTTGAAAGGAAAAATGATAACTGTTTGAAGTAACTGAAACAATAGAATAAAAAACCTAGAAATACACTTCCTTTCATTCCTTTAATCTTCCACTCAAACTATAACAAAAGACCATACCTGCGAACAGATGAAGCAATGTTTACTTGTGCAAATAGAAGCAGTAAACTGGAGAGGAACTACTTCAAACTTGACAAGAGGGACACCATTTTGAAGAGCATAGTCAGTATGCCAACATACTGAAAACCCATAATGAAATCTGCTTCCCGAATGTCCATATCCTTAGACCAAATGGCTCACGACGGCACTCAAAGTTTAGGGTTCGAACTGAGCGATAAAGAGAGAAAGGATATGCAATACAAAAGAATGATTTTAACATCCGACTACATCATAGCCTTATTTTGACATTCAATATTCTTTCCCAAAATTCTTTACATGCCATGTGACCTCAGAGTCACTTAACTCAAGTATCATAATGCATTATAACCACGGGCTCAATTTTTTTAGTTTGCACATAAAATAACAAGGCAAAAGAATGGCCCCACAACATGCCACCGAAGTACCTTGTCATCAAGGACAAATGGAAGTCAACAACTTGTTCTATAGGTTGTCATTGGTATTTTTGCTGTTTGGAAGCATTGGCAGGAGGTTTTTTTTACTTGGTTCTTTCATCTTGCCACTCTTTTGAACCAGGTCTTGTAACATTTAAATATTATTAATAACATTTTTTAAAAATGATTTTAAAATTTATAAAATAGAAAAATTTACATCTTAACTTTTTTTTTTTTTTTCACATGAAATAAATAATCATTTTTATTGGTAGAAAGTCAATTGATTAATAGCCAATAAAGACTAAATGCAATAGTATTGCCTAAACCACAAGTACTAATAATAGAGTTTAGGAATGCTAGAGGAAATATTTCATGCAATAGGAAATAAACACAATTAACACAAACATTTGTTGGACTTGTCATGATTAATAAAATATAATTGAAAGGGTCTATGAATTGGATCAAATACAAACCCTAATGGAAGGATGTAAACACTCAATATATTTATAATAGAACATGTAATGAAAAAGTAGATCTTAAAACTTTGGTTGAGTTATGGGAAAGTTTGGGTAGACCTCCAACTAAGACCACATTATCTAGCATATTTGGTTAGAAAGGAATTGAAGGATCATTCAAGATTTGAAAACGGCAGGGTTCATTTATGGAGAATGATCATCAACATTCTTCTCGAGACTATTTGAATAATAGGTGATCAACTAATTGATTCTCTAGAGTTTAAAAAAAGGTGGATGCTTTAAATACAACTTTAAAGATGCAAGTTCAATGTTTTTCATTTTAAATTGACACATAACTATTAGATGGAAGGGAAAAAAGGAAAACCAAATTTTGAATATAAATTTCAAAATTTTAAAAAAATTAACTAAAATAAAACATAAAAAATATTGTTGAGCTTCCATTCTAATCACACACAAATAAAATTGTATAATTTTTTTAAAAGTTGCATTGTAGAAAATGTGAATGAGCACCTTCTACCTACCGACAACATAAATTTTATAGCATTAACAAAAATACAACAATGCCCAAAATATAATCTAGTTAAAATAGTGTCTAATTGTTAAAAAAAACCCTAATTCTACCACACTTTAATTTAGGTGAAATTAAACTACTCGAATATTCCTGTTAACCCTTTAAATGAGTTGCTTCGGAGATTGTTTGAGAATAGGTTTAGGGTTTCCGGTGGCATTTCATCTCGGAGGCGTTTAGGGTTTAGAGAGATATAGGAGTTTGGAAACAACTGAGCCCTCGCTCGATCGGAATTCAATTTCTTCCTTATTAGATTTTAGCTCATAAGTGGTTGTGGTGATGATTTACAGTGTTCAAGCTCAACAGACCGGATTGCAGCTTTATTTTGTTGCATGTCGATATTCCCGCTGAACTGAGCAACCACTGAGTTTACTGAATGGATATTGGTAGATATTTCTTATATTTTAGGGTTTTGTTTTTGACAATTTGATGTGTGTTGAGAGTTTGTGAATCTTGTTTCAGTGTCTTTATTTGTTCGAAGTTTATTAAATTGGTTTCTGTTGAGAAAAAATCAGCTGTGATGATACCAAGCTCCCTCTTCTGATGAACCATGAAGAGAATGCTGGCATGAATCGAACCTAATATACAGCCACTCTGAGCTGCATTTTTCTCTGTTTCCCACTGGGTTGTACGATTCTGGATAAATGCGGTTAGAGATTAAATTGAAGCTTTTGCTCTCTGCATTAGTATCTGTATTTGGAGGAATAATAGTTGATTTCTTTTGTCAATTGATAACATTGTGTAATAATAGTAGAGGCAATATTTCTAGCTTTTCCAGAGTAAAAATTAATTTAAAAGTTGTTTGTTTAGGTTTTTTACTTGTATAGATTTTTTAAACTTCGATTGATTCAAAGGTTAATCTTTGTCTTAAGATTTTCTATAAATAGAATTCTGTCCCCTTTTGATGTGGTCTTCATCGAAGGAATACACTTTTTGTAGCATGGAAGACCCCGGATCTCGATTTGGATACTCTCAGATGTGGGTGCTGAGTCTTATACATATTGGTTGAGCTACTCAGGGATCCTTAGTTATTAAATGGTTAAGCTTTAAATATTGGTTGAGCTACTCAAGGATGGTGAGATGCTTTTTTAATTGGGGTTTTGCTTTATTAGTTGATATGGATAGTGCTGCCTCAGAATGAAAAAATAGAGTTAAACAAAATGCACGCTTTAATTAATGTCTCATTCAAGAGCAATGACGGTGGCATGTAACTTATTGTTAAAGAGAGCTCGGGCTTTGATGAATAAAAAGGTATAGATTAATCTCTAGTTGTTATCTATTGAATAATCCATTGAAAGGGTATAACTGTTTATCTCTAGGAATTATCTATTGAATAATTTTCTGATTTTCTTACTACTTTTTGAAGCAGTGGCCTTGGTATCAAGGTATTTTAACTTTTTTAAGACAAGGTTCCTCAATCCACAAACAAAATGATCTTAGACCAAGGACTCCACACCTTTGATAATACCTTGTCAAATCCAACTACAAATAAATCCTCATGAACAATCTCTGTTGCCCAAGCATCATGGTAAAGGCAAATCAACCCTCTAATCTATTCCTCACCTTGGTATGCCAGAAAGGAAGCCTATGGTATTTGGGAGTGGAAATGGTTTCCAACATCAGACTTGCTCTGACTATTTAGAGCGGTTTCTTGAGCCTCAAGTGTTCTCCAAGTCCAACTTGTGTTATTTGCCCTTTTGGCATTGTACCGGCTAGTAGCCCTATGAAGAGAGTTTTTTAAGGATAACTCTTTTAATTCCAAAAGGGCCCTACTAACAAATCAATGATTTTGATACCTTTTTCAGAGTAGTTTTAAATTCGAAGGCCACAAACTTCAACACCATTCAACCATCGAACCCTCCTTGGTTTATAAGACTTAATTGCCCCTTTTTAGGCCACTTTCCAAAGGAATTCTTCACTTGTTTGAACACAAGGCTAGGCCATTGGTTGGGACATGTTTAGGATTGTCGAAGAACACACAGTCCACCATTTGTTTCAATCGATCCACTCCCAAAGTCCTGCACACTCAATTCTTCAAAACTGTGACCAAGCACATGAACATGCTTGGCCTAGGGCTTGGTGTTAAAATTTGGTGCCGATGACTTCCAGCCTCCTACCTTTGGAATCTCAGAGTACCTAGCCCTAACTTGCATACACCAAGTGGTTGTGATGATCCATTGGATGAATTTCAAGTGAGGGCCATATTTGGGTGTAACCCTTATTGTTAGCCCTCAACAGGGTGCTTGGCAAAGGTCTGCTGATTTCTCCTCCATACAGATTTACCAAGAACCCAAAAAGGGTTTATCTTAAAGGTAGTCTCATAGTGCATTTAAACCCTCTACAACATTCAAATTGTCCAATAAGATTGTCCTGTTTAAAACCATGAAAAATATACAGATTTCAAAAAATTAGAAATTTTTATTAATCTTCAACATCAAAATTTATATATGATTCTTCTCTCTGATTGAAATGAATTTAATCATGTTTAAATAGACTTCAACCAAAATCTCCAACTGATTTTCAAACAACTTGATCGTTGGAGGAGTTGAAAGTCTGAAAACAACAATTTTGACTGATTTTCAAACAAATTGATCGTTGGAGGAGTTGAAAGTCTGAAAACAACAATTTTGCATTTATGCACCCGTTAATAGCTTTATACTAAAAAAAATGAGTATTTATTGACCCCCCAAGCCCATATGTTCAATGGTTGTTTATAGAATACCTCTCCATGACATTGGGTTACATGTTGGGTCCCTGATTGTAAACACCAAACAAATTACCCTTTGTGACAAAACAACAAAAGTGCCTCATACTATGTGGAAAGTACTCTTCCTAGTGCTTTTGTTTACTAAATCATTGTATGCAAATTTTGCTTGTGGTAGGACAATATCCCACTTCTCCCCATATTGGTTGGTCAACATCTCAATAGGCTCCCCAAGGACCTATTCACTACTTTAGTTTGCCCATATGTTTGCGGATGGTAGGTAGAATTGAAGTTTAGATTAGTGCCATATCTCTTCCACAATGTCTTCCAAAAGTGGCCAATGAACTTTACATCTTTATCAAGTACAATGGTCTGAGGCAATCCATGTATTCTCGCTGTCTCTTTGAAAAATAGATTGGCTATATACGTGACATCACTTGTGCTTTTACATGACAAAAATTGAGCCATCTTACTAACTACATAAATGTTATCAAACCTTTTTTGAGTCCTAGGTAAACCCATGACAAAATCTATACTGCAACTCTCCCACGGCCTTGTAGGGACATGGAGTGGTTGATATAGTCCCGCATTGGTGGATGTGCCCTTTTCTCTTTGACAGATGGTACATGTTACTACAAATCTCCTAACATCACTTTGCATCTTGGGCCAAAAGTAAAACCTCTTTACCTAGTCTAGGGTCTTGTCCAACCCAAAATGTCCAATCATACTTCCACAATGCTTTTCTTTGATGATAAGAGCATCTATCACTTTGTTAGTTTTTCCTTTTTTTGTGTTTGATGGTGAATGTATAGGCTTGAATGGACTCCAACCATTTCATGTGCCTGTGGTTTATTTTCTTTTGCCTATTCAAAAAACTAAGAGCTTGGTTGTGAGTGAAAACAACAAACTCTTTTGGTAAGAGGTAATGCCTCCATTTCTTTAATGTTTGCACTAGGGCATATATCTCCAAATCACAAGAAGAGTATTTCTTCTTAGCTTCATCAAGCTTTTCATTGAAAAATGTTATGGGCCTCCCTTCTTGACTTAATGCTGCACCTATGGCCATGTTAGATACATCACATTCTATTGTAAATACTTTGTGAAAATAAACACTCGCTTCTATGATACCTTTTGTTTCACAACTTGGAAAACTTCCGGTGCTTCTTTTGTCCACACAAATCTGCACTTTTGTCCTCCCTTTATAGTCTCCAAGATTGGAGCACAAATCTCATTGAAGTTTGTGATGAACTTGTAGAAAGTGGCAAGTCCATGAAAAGTTCTCACTTCAATTATGGTCTTAAGAGAGAGTCAATTCAAAATGGCTTCTAGAGATCACACAACTCAAATAAATCAACTCCTCTTGCAAAAAACACACTTTTCCAAATGGATTAGGAGTTTCTCATCAAATAATCTTTTCAAAACCAAATTTAGATGTTTCAAATATTCATCCCTAGTCCTACTGAAGATTAGGATGTCATTTAGATAAACTATAACAAATTTGCCAAGAAAAGGCTTTAGCACTTCATTCATGAGTCTCATGAAAGTACTAGGTGCATTTAACATGCTAAAATATATCATTTTCCACTCATAAAGGCCCTCATTGGTTTTAAATGTAGTCTTCCATTTGTCTCCAGCTCGTATCTTGATTTGACGGTATCCACTTTTCATATTCACTTTGTAGTAGTATCTAGCACTTCTTAAACAATCCAACAAGTCTTTAATTTTAGGCATAGGGAACCTATACCTAATGGTGATCCGATTGATAGCCCTTGAGTTTGTGCACAACCTCAAGTCCCCTCCTTTGGAACCAATAGAGCAGGTACTGCACATGGACTCAAACTCTTAGTGATCAAACCCTATCCAACAATTCTTGTATTTGTCTTGCCATCTCCTCATTTTGTTGAGGTGTCAGTTTATAAGCAGCCTTGTTAGGCAAAGTGGCACCGGGTATTAAGTCTGTGTTTCTCTGATAGGGGGTAAGGCATTTGGTAAGTCCTTAGACACAATACCTTTGTAGTTGTCCAGTAAGTCCACTTCCTTGGGACCCACTTCTCTCTTTGGTTCTACTTTCTCCTTCATTACCTTTTCGTAACCTTGTTCGGGTAGGAACACCAAGGCATAGCAGTGTGTGTCTTTTATCACCTTAAGGAATTCCTTTTCTCCCACACATGAATTTGGATTCCTTGTGATCCTTCGAGTTATCAGGCAGTGGTAACAATGTTATCATTTCTCCCCTGTACAGAATACTACGAGTGTTCTTTTCCCCATCATGACATGCTTTCAAGTCATATTGCCAAGGTCTCCATAACAGTAGGTGATAGGCATCCATGGGTACTATATCACAGAGTATCTTATCTTTGTAGTTCCCTGTCCGAAACTCCAACCATGATTGTTCTTCAATGATGGTATGTTGACCTTTAGTGAGCCATGACACTTTGTAAGGACTTGGATGTGGTACCCTCCTTAGTTTCAACCTTTCTATCATTTCAATAGACACCAAATTGTCAGTAGAGCCAGAATCAATTACTACTTTGCATACCTTACTCCCAACCTTGCATAAGGTTCTGAACAAGGACTTCATTTGTGGTGGTTCTAGTGGGCATGGTGTCTTGAGCAATGTTCTCATCATGAGTGCCTCCCCTTGCTTTGGTGTTGCAAACGATCCAGGAGAGTTAACACATTGACAATCCTCTTCTCTCACCAAATTTGTCCTCCTTTCCCCTTGGGAACTTGAGCTTGCTTTCTCAAGACACCTTAAGCCATGTGTTTAGGTTGGTGACAACTGAAGCACTTGAAGAGTTCAGAATTTCTCCCTCCAAATCTTCCCCTTGAATTAGATCTTCTTCCTCTGAAGGTACCCCTATAACTACTCTCCCCTTGAGTATTCTCTTGATTGGACTCACCAAAGGTTTTGAAATTTTGACCCCTTCCATAAGACATCCCACTGCCTCTACTATTAAACTCTCTTTGGCCTCTCCCTTTGCTATTCTGATCTCGTCTTCTCTTTAATTTCTCTTCAACCTTCAATGCTAACTAGTAGCATTTGTGGACAGTGTTGGGTTTACAGAGGCTCAATTCATCTTGGATATTTATTCTAAGGCCATTAACATACCTAGCCACCCTTTCACTTTTTGTCTCCACAGTCTTGGACTTCATTGTGAGCCTTTGGAACTCCTTTGTATAACTAGAGACATCCATCTCCTTGTGTCTCAGACTTTGTCTCCTTTGATGAAGTTGTACTTCATAATCTTCTGGAATATAAGCCTCTTCAACCAAGGCTACCATCCTCTTCCATGTAGACATGACACTCTTACCTCTTTTCACTCTTTCATCTTGAATGAAGTTCCACCAAGCCAGGGTTGCTCCCTTTAGTCTAGACTTGGCTATCTTCACCTTTTGGTGTTTAGAGATTTCTTCACACTCAAAATAACTTGTAAGGGAGTCTATCCAATCCATAACCAACTTTGGGTCCATCTTCCCACTATACATTGGCAGATCTAACTTTCCTTGCATGGTCCTCTCCATGGATTTCAAGGCATTCAGGAGGGGTCTCTAGTCTAAAGAAACCCCTTCTTCTTTATTTCCAGAGTCATCTCCATCTTTCTTTTCCATCTTGCCTTTCAACCTCTCTGTTTCTTTCCTCATTTCCCTGTTCTTTGCCATATGCTCTCGCACAATCTTTGCAAGTTCTACATTGGTTATTCTTGGAGGCTTTTCCCTAGCCTATGTTTTTGTTTCTCCCTTCGACATATCTTTCCCAAATCCTTCTCCCTAAGGATCTTTTTGTGCTTTGATACCAATTGATGTATAGCCCTTGGTATCAAGGTATTTTAACCTTTTTAGGAAATGTTCCTCAATCCACAAAGGGAATGATCGTAGACCAAAGACTCCACACCTTGATAATACCTTGTCAAATCCAACTACAAATAAATCCTCATGAAAAATCTTTGTTGCCCAAGCATCATATTAAAGACAAATCAACCCTCTAATCTATTCCTCACCTTGGTGTGCCAGAAAGGAAACCTATGCTATTTGGGAGTGGAAATGGTTTCCAACATCATCAAACATCTTGCTCTGACCATTTTGAGTGGTTTCTAGAGCCCCAAGTGTTCTCGAAGTCCAACTTGTGTTATTTGCCCTTTTAGGCATGTCCCGGCTAATAGCCCTATGAAGAGAGTTTTTGTAGGATAACTCTTCTAACTCCAAAAGGACCCTACTAACAAATCAATGATTATGATACCCTTTTTAGAGTTGTTTCAAAACCCAAAGCCACAGACTTCAACTCCTTCATTCAACCATTGAACCCTACTTGGTTTATGAGACTTGATTGCCCCTTTTTAGGCCACTTTCCAAAGGAAGTCTTCACCAGTTTGAACATAGGGCTAAGCCATTGGTTGGGTAATGTCTAGGATTGTCTAAAACACACAATCCACCATTTGTTTCAATCGATCCACTCCCAAAGTCCTTCTGCACACTCAATTCTTCAAAACCGTGACCAAGCACGTGAACATGCTTAGCCTAGGGCTTGGTGTTAAAATTTGGTGCCGATGACTTCCAACCTCCTACCTTTGGAATCTTAGAGTACATAGCCCTAACTTCCATACCCCAAGTGGCCATGATAATCCACTTGTTGAATTTCACGTTAGGGCCATTTTTGGGTGTAACCCTTATTGTTAGCTCTCAATCGGGTGCCTGGCAAAGGTTATCCAATAAGATTGTTATGTTAAAACACCATGAAAAGTACACAATTTAGAAAACCAATTTTTTTTTATTAATCTTCAACACCAAAACTTATATCTACTTCTCTCTGATTGAAAGGAATTCAATCATGTTTAAATAGACTTCGACCAACATCCCCAACTAAACCTGACTGTTGGAGGAGTCGGAAGTTCGAAAACAACAAATTTGCATTTATGCACCTTTTAATAACTTCATACTAAAAAAAATGAGTACTTAGTGACCCTATGACCTTCTATAGGTTCCAAAATGAACCCAAAACTCTTAAACACCTAAGTCACACTTCTAAGACCCCCAAGCCCATATGTTCAATGGTGGTTTATAGAATACCTCTTCATGACATTGGGTTACATGTTGGGGTTCTTGATTACAAACACCAAACAATTCACCCTCTGTGACAAAACAACAAAAGTGCCTTATTAGGACTTGACAATGACTTCTTCTTGACACATCTTGGACATGAAGTCTTCATTCTCGCAAGGGTGCTCCTGCACCACTTTTGCTTTAATAATAATCTACAACTTTTTGATACTTGATTTACTTTGCTTCTATCTGTTTTGTATTTTTGCTACTATAATCTGATTATGTTTTGAATAAGGTTATATAAAATAGACTAGTGCCTTCTTTTCTTTTGGGCTATAGAGTCACACTCCTAAACCTTCGTGTAAAACCTTGTGAGACAATTTTTAAACTCACCACTTGGATGAATATGTCAATTATTTAACCCTCAATATAATTTAATTATTATCTAACACCAAAATTAGTCTAATTGAATTTAACCTCTACTAGAAAAGACCAATTAGACAAGAAACATAAGGACGACAACTTCTCAAATGAATCTTGATATTCAAATTGTTGACAATAAATAATTTCATAAGAGGATTTAAGATAGTCTTCATTTACTTGAAATGAAAATTTGATTCATTTTTCACAACAACATTGAAGAGAAGAAATATTGATTGTATTGCTTATAAATATCTCGTTGCTTTAAATGTATTACAATGATATGATGATATCTTTTTTACGGTCTTGGTTTCTCCTTTATAGAAAAAGAGGAGAAGTGACAAGCTCCAGGTCATTTGGCATAATGCATTTTCATAACTAAAATATGTAAAATTTGAATAATTTATTTGAAAAACTAAACATAACATGATTAATTTGACGAACATGACAATGATCATTACACATAGGAGGATCTCACGATGTGACTAGGTTCTAATATTTCTATGTTCCCAAGTATTCCTCCTCTCATCAAACTACTTCAATATGTCGTGGCCAATTGAAACTCTAAATAACAGTCATGTTGACTATATGATCTTTCCATCGTTTTCCTGTTGACGCTTACTTCTGCCACTAATTTTGAAAAGACATTATCCAGTGTGATGATTCTATCTTAGAACATATTTAAATGTTGAACACTTGTATCATTTTCCTCTATCATATGTGCAATAATCTTTGACACAATTTATTTGTGCTCAAGTCTCCAATCCTCAAATCTCATCATTTTGCCATCTTTATCAACTATCTCTGGGATTGTCCAATTTTTTATAGTATGAAAATTGGAAATTTTTTTTGTGATCCTCTGCTATTCACCATGCACATATCTTAATTCTTCAATAATTGAAGATATCATTTTCTCAGGTTCCTTCTCAATGTAGTGCCCACCCATAGTTTGCTTTTTAGTTTTAAATTGCCAAACTCTTTTAAGCCATTTTTATGTTTGCGTTGATATTTCAATTATTATATAATTTTGGATGTATGACACTATATGGTGATTTTAATAAATGAATAATTATAGATGTTATATTGATGCAGTTAGATGATGTTAGTTATTTAATGATGATGATTTACATGTTTTAAATGATGCTCATGATTATGATTATACTCACCTCATACTTGCATGTGTATGGTTATTATGTATGTTTTTACTTTCTTGTATGATGTGTTTGATATGGTTGAGGGAAGAAATTGTAGTTACCTGCTTGCAGGATCCACACAATGTTTTAATATATGTGTATGTGTATGTGTATGTGTATGTGTGTGTGTATATATATATATATATATATATATATATATATATATATATATATATATATATATATATATATATATATATATATATATATATATATATATATATATATATACTGGTCTTGTATGGAAGTTTGGAGGAACAAACATTGACTTCTCTGAATTGTCAGGATGAGCGTGCCCTATCGCAAGTCTCAATGGTAAAAAAAAGGAGATAATATTCAAATCCAAATCCCAACCTAAGTCATTCTATTGTCTTGAAATAATGTACAAAATCTGTCAAGGTGACATGAGTTATAGTCCCTTCCTTGAGCATGGTTATGATTCTTTAAATTCAGTTGATTTTTGGTTATTGTTGTGATTGTTTTAATTAGATAATTTATTTGGATTAATTGTGTAATTTAAATAAATTAAATTTTTGCTATTTTTAACTATTTAAATGTGAGAGTATTTAATTAATTAAAATTAATTAAATGCAGTTATTAAATTTAATGATTTTTAATTAAAATGTTTATTGTAAAAATAAAGATATTTAATTAATGAAAATTAATTAAAAATATTTACTTTAGATTTAATTATTTGCAAATTTAACTTTTTGAATAAAAATGTATTTATTAATTGAGAAATTAAATAAAATGTGAAAAAATAAAGTAGACTAAATATTATTATTTAAATTAATTACAATGCATTAAGTTGCACAATCAAAATTAAAATAAATTAAATAAAAGAATTAATCAATTTTGAGTTAAGTGGTTTAAAATGAGCAATTAGAAAATTAAACGCGAGTTTAGAACTGAAATTAGACAAAATTAGGAATTGATGGAAACAAGGCTCTGAGTGGAGTTGAGTTCCAACCTTTGCATGTGGAATTCAATTTTTTATATTGTGAAGGTTTGACCATTATTCTCAACACACAGGTTGGAGAATGTTTGGGTGAAGGATTTCAGTTTGATGCGAAATTTCCTGAGAGCTTGGATTTATCTTCGTTTCTAGTCATCGCCAAATTTATCTATTTAGTGTTTGAGGCAGGGTTTGATAACCCTAGTGATTATATTTCTGTAATTTTGGAAGGAGTGTTTTCTTCGTGCCTGTCAGATCTGGATGTTTTGGATTGTTCATGTGATTTCTCTTCATGTTGAGTTTCTAGAATTTAGTTGTAGGAAATTTTGGTATGAATGCAATCTTTGGATTAAATTTTTGCTTGATTTCAATTAGGGTTTGAATTTATGGAATTGATAGAAATTGGATTAATGATTGTTGAAAATTATGTGAAAGAATATTTGTTTGAAAACCCTAGGTTTAATTTCACAATAGATTTATTTGGAGAAAAATTTAGATCTGACATTAGATTTGAAAACAAAGTTTCAATTAAAACCCTAGAATATTTTTTTATAGAAATTACCTAGATTGATTGTGCAATTGAGGCTCTCAATTTGTTTGTTTTAAATAAAATAAATGCTTATTCATTCTTGTTCGGTTAAAAACTGACCCTTTGTAATTGCAGATATAATATATATTCTTTTTTTTTTCCCATCTTGTATTCTCAATTCTTTTTAAATATATATATAAAAAAATTATATGATTATTGTTTTAGGTACAATATTTGTTGGTGTGATTTTTAAAAAAACATATATTAAAAAAATATTATACAAAAAATTTATAATTTTTTTAAAAAATTAAATATTTTAGGGGAGGCATGGCCTAATCCTAGCTCCCCTTTCCATTGCGCAGCCCTAAGGCCGCCGACGACAACCCTCGAGGCTACCATCAACAGTCGCTAGGGATTGCCGCACGATAGACCTAGGTTGTCGTGCTGACATCTGTGGGGGTGGACCAGTGGGTCCCCCCACGAAAATAATTATTGGTTATTTAATTTTTTATTTTAGTTTTATTTATTATTATTATTTATTTAAACGATAATTATTAAATTAATAAATATGTATATTAAAGTTATTGAAAAAGGGTAAAAATAAATTAAAATAATTAAATGATAAATTAAGGTTATTTTGTTTTAAAATATTAAAATGACACACACACACACATACACACATATAGGGAAATATATTTTCTAGCATGTGTATATATTTCTAGTTGAGCATTTCATGCATTTATTTAAAGATTATTTATTTCATTTGGATGGATTATTTAAATGAGGTTGGCATGCTATTCGTTATTTAAATTGGTTAATTATTTAGACTATAAAATTATATTGAATTAGTAATTTTAATTCCTAAAATCAATTTATTTCATTAATGTTATAAATTGATTTGTTAGAGTTAGAATTTAATTATTTTAATGTAATTATAGTATGTTAGTAATTATTGAGTAAATTAATTTTGTGATGAAACTTACAAATTAGTTTATTGTATTAAATTCTATTAGTTGTCTATTTATTTGTCTTCTGCGTTTGGGTTTAGAGCCCGATCTAGTATGTTAGCCTAATAGGACTGCTACCAGAAGCAGGATTAGAGATTATTGTTTATGTTTGTTTGTCTTGCATACATGAATGATATTTGATCAAATGTGACCCAACCTTATGGAGTTGAATTTATGATGGAAAATGCATTGTGTGTTCCTATTACTTCTTGGAACCAGTTTTTGATATTATGACATTATGTTGACTTAGAGTCATGATTTGAGATTATTAAACCTAGGGTAGGTTATCTAGGTGTTAGAGGGGAAGTGGCTTACTTTGGAGGTACCGGAGCTCGGAACTAGCTACCTGGGTATCCTTAGTAGGTTACTTAATCAAGTGATAATATTAAATCAAATAGGGATTAAAATGAATTAATACAATAATGATTCCTCACCCATGCCTTGAGTGCTAGTATAGGCTAACGATGAGAGTGAGAGAAGATGTTTTCTCATTCAATAGTGATGGTGAGTTTGGCATAGTTGGTTTTCCTTTTCTGCATGAAAGGACTACTGATACCTCATAGAGTCACTAGAGGCCGGAGTCTAGAGAGGCTACCAAGTGACCTTAGAGTTGACTCACGTGATGAAACTTCCCTGTTTTCATTCTAGGTTTTTTACATGTGTTGGTTGCCTCTGGATTATTATGTGTACCTTTGACTTATGAGTTATACCTTTGAGATAAGAGCTTCTAGGATCCTTGCTTAGTCTACTCGATGGATTGGTATTGTTATCCAAGTGAAATTTGATGTTATATCCTCAGCAAAGTGGGAGTAGAACCACAGGTTTCCACAAGGTCGGGAGGTAGTGATTCCAGTGATGGATGATCTTCGTTGCAGTTACTTCCTTTCCTATCTTCTTGGAGTTCTATTCTCGATCTTGTACTTCTCTATTTGTACTTTGTAATTTATTGTAAATACATATCATGCGACATGTGCAGTAGATGTTGATGAGTATGTGTATTTTATCATCCAGATGTAATTATGATGTAACATGTAATTTATAGATGTAATTGTATTTCGTAATTTCTACATCAAGGAACCCTTCGGATGTGTAATCTCTTAGGGAGATTATATTTATGTTTATGTTCTTATGGACTTTATGTTTTACTTCCTCTTGTTTATTCATCATTGTTTGTAAACATTTCAGAAAACAAATTATTCTATAAACTTAGTAACATGTTTTAGGTTAATATCTCATGGGTTCCCTAGTGGGGCATTACACTCAGGAGCATCCAAATCTCCAGTTTCCTTCTCAGGAGCATCAAGATCTCTTTAAGTAACTTTGTACAAAGTAAAAAAAAAAATATAATGGGGTTGTCATTGTTTCACTAAGGCTTTGTTTGGTTGTTGGAATTAAATAACACTGGAATTGTCAAATTCCAGTATTTGATAATTCTAGAAGTTTTAAATCCAGAAAATGGTTTTTAGAATATGGTTGGAACTATTTGGTTCATGTAGAATTCACCTAGAGTGAATAATGAGAAGATGGAAAATGTTGTTTGCATATGGATTTCAAAATATTTTAAATTTTGCTTTACCCCCAATTCCTATTTAAGTGGAATTGGAATTGATTTTCCAATTTCGCCTATTTAGACAGAAGGTTCAAATGCTAGTTTTGGGGGTAAATGGGAATTAACAAATCCCTATTCCAGTTTCATGTTTTGAACACAAACATAAAAAATGTCAATTCTGGGATTTGACAATCCCAATTCTAGTCTAATTCTAGCAAAAAAATGGGCCCTAACTTCTCAAGTTTGGGTTTATCCTCGTGAAAGGCTCTCTGCATCTCTAAGCAAGTACTATAACCCTTATAAACATCCTCACATTTTCTAATCACCATCTCTATTCTGTGGAGTAATATTTTCACAAAGGTATTTAGGACCTTTTGAGGAACTTCCTACGAAAGTTTTTCATTGGCTTCCTTCAACCTCTTGATCTCATTCTCATAGTTGCTTTTTCTCCTCACTCCACTCTTCGATAGTATTGGTATTGCCAACAAGTTTTGGTAGGGCATCTTTATGTAGGAAAATTGCTTTGCTTCAAACTCTTTCAAAATTTCCTTTAAAGTAGCATTTTCCTGATACATTTTATTTATCACAGAGTTTAATTCAACTTCCCTCTTCTCCAATTCACCTGCATGCTATTCAAAATGTTTTACTTGGTCACAAATAAGCATAGCTTGATGCATTAGTGACGTGACAACTATTAATGGAGAAGTATTCTACATAGTTTTCAACATAGCAATACCATCCTTTCCTTTCGCCATATCTACCAGCTTTGGTTTTTGAGAACCTTTATAATTGACCCATGATGCAAGTACCTTGGTTTTGGGAGCATATCTTGTTTCACTCCTTCAATATTTAAACTCTGCAACAAACATGGGTTCATCTTGCTTTCTTATTTGGTCTTGTAAGAATACTTGTTTTAATGTAAATCTAAGAATAACTAACATGTCACTTCTTAAAACCATCTCCTTTTCTTCTATAGGAGTAACATTGATTTCATCCAACCTCAACTCTTTATAAGTCTGAACTATGACCTCGTCACACTTTGATTCTTCCACACCCATGAGGTTGACTTGTTTTCTTTCCTCAAATTCCTTCATTTTCATCTTAAGCAAAAAATCCTTAGATTCTTGGAAATTAATGAAACTCTCCTCTTCCAAAAACCTTTGAGATATCATTTATCTCTCATCAAAACAATCTAAGGTTTGTGTATCCTCAGGGAGTTGTGCATCATAGCCATGAATTTCCTCTTGATATATATATATATATATATATATATATATATATATATATATATATATATATATATATATATATATATATATATATATATATATATATATATATATATATATATATATATATATATATATACATATATATGTATATATATATAGATGTATACATATATATGTATATATATATATATATATATAGATGTATACATATATATATATATATATATATATATATATATATATATATGTATATATATATGTATATATATATATATATGTACATATATATATATGTACATATATATATATATATACATATATATATATATATACATATATATATATATATATATACATATATATATATATATACATATATATATATATGTATATATATATATATATATATATATGTATATATGTGTGTGTGTGTGTGTGTGTGTGTGTGTGTGGGGGGGGGGGGGGGGGGAGACAAGGGTTTATCCACTTCTTCATAATCCCTTAGTGCATTGAATGCACTGACTACCTCATCGGTATCACCTTACCCTAATCATATGACACCAACGACATAGGTGTATCTCCTTTTTGTTTCTTTCATGGTGGAGGAGCAGGTGTGGATTCTGAATCATGAATATCATGGATAACAATCCCTTGGGCTTCTATGGTTGAGCTTGAATTTCCTTTGGATTATCTTCTGTGGATTTCCCATACAATTTTGCAAAGTTGGCTAGCATCAACTCCATCCTTATTGCTAGATTAGATTGTTCTTCAAAGAACCCAGGTAGTCCTTTCTTCCTCTTATCCTCTTCAAGTTTATGTAAGATGTTCCACTTCTTCCCTCTATATGCAGCTTCCTCAAGCGTAAGGCATTTTCTAATTACATCTTCCCTAGTAAGCCATTTACATGATAAACATTTAACTATAAAAATTAATGTGGTCCTCAGGGTCACATAACCGTTCGTCATCTAATGAAAAATGATAATTTTATTTTAAATTTTTTTGTAGTTCTTACAACATATTCGACCTAATTGAATATTCTACATATTTGGAAACAAGGGGCAAGAATGTCCTCTTCTTTCTTTGTCCTATTACTTCTCTTTCAAGCTAGAGCATTTGTCATATAAATTATAAGAATGCAAGTCTTTTAGGCGCAAATAATGGCAATTTGTGAGGATCTTGAGGGCATCCATATACTCTGATGATAGTATTTGGACCTTTACAAAATCAATTAGCGAAATTGTGGGTATGCGCTTTCTCTGGTTTATAATAAAGTGGCCTCAATACCTCTCTTATTTACAATGGAAGTCGTTCAATATAATGACCTAGGCCTCTAGGAATTGGAGCAACAAAATAATCTATAAAGACCTTGAAATTGCAATCTTTGGAGTCTCTATCCCATAAGACACACCATTTTTGTATTGGTATTCTACTTCCTTTTTCATCTATTTAGTCAATTTAAAGCTATGCCTAAACATTTCACTATTCTGAAAGAGTATCTAATAACATAACAAGGAGTAATGTTTTAAATTACCTCTTCTCATTCCAAGATGTCAACTGGTTATGGATTAACCTTTGAATCTCATAACTAATGTCAAATTCCAAATTCACTTTAGGGTTTTGTATTCTCGTGGGCATGAACAGAAGGTCCACTAACATCTTTTCCTTTGAGTCCTCTCCCAACAATTGGCACTAGCCATGGTAAATATACTGGAAAATCACATGAAATCTCTCACCCACAACGGTTCTCTTTTTGTAATTGGCACGGTTTTGTTATTTATTCTTCTTTTTCTGTAATAAGCCACCTCATTTATTTTGAATATTTTTATCAGTCTTGTGTATTCCATTTTGAACTGTTCCCTATTAATTTTAGTGATGGCTTATTTTTTAAGCATAAAACATTCCACAATGATAGACCTAGTCACAACCACTGTGGGTATCCCATTTACAGGCCCAACTGTTCTAGTTTTAGGGGAGTAATGACCTGCCAAAGCTTGAATCAATTCCATGTCTACAAAAACATTTTGGACAATACATTTGGCCAAATCTAAATTCCATGGGTTATGTACATGAACCTTCTTATCTTTGTTATTATGGAAGAACTAGAAGAGATTTCTCATTCATGGGAATCCTAACATCTCTACAAGCACCAAGTTTATTAGTAAAAAATATTTTTAACACTTGTATCCCTGAAACCTAGCAATGCATCTAGCATGGATTTTTCTAATGGGTCTTTTATCAGGCTCTGGTTGCTTAACTTTCTTTCTGAACTTTCAACTACTTCCTTTTTCTTAGGCATTTTAGAAATTTACCATAATTTGACTTAAGATGTAGAGGAGTACTTAGATGTAAATTCCACTTGCAAAATTCAAACCTTCTTTGTTGTAGAATTCACCTTCCCGACTTTCTCTAGTGTCGAATGATCAATTTAGATGCAATATCACAACTTCAGACATCTCATCTCATTTCTTGTATTCATGCAAGTTCATTACTTCATTGACTCCTCAAAATTTGAGCTCAAATGGCTATTTATTTTCTCATTTTATTACCTTCTCCTTTTTGCAAGTATTTTTCACTATAGAGAAGTAGCAATAATCACTATTTTGCAATAGTCCTTTCCTTCATATTTAAGCCGATAGGCTTTCTCCTGGGGAGATGCCCACCAAAATTTTAAGACTTTTTGACAGTCTTACGCCGATTAATATTGAACGGTGCCCAGATAATATTGGAAATATTTGCCGCAGACATTTGTTCTCAGTCGTTTCTTAGGCCACCCCCACGCAAGTGCATTTTCCTGCTGGCGTCGGAATTAATTTGTGACCAATTTAAAAGGGAAATAGAATGATTTAAATAATGTCCTGAATGGCGTGAATCTCCAGATTCCCTAACACCTATCTTTCCCAGTGGTTAGGTGTCATTATGCATGCTAGTTTATGTGCCTTGTCTATGGTATAACATTTCACTTTTTCCTTGTGAGAAGAGCTTTATTCCGCAAGGCTTTAGGGTTTGGGTGGGTGATAGAGGCATCTCAATGCATTCGACCTTTTGGTAGGGTCTGCAGGATATATTGGAGGAACCAACAACCGTTCCCATGTTGTTTATCAAAGGGAAATATATTGGTGGGGTGGAGGAAATTCAACAGCTTCATGAAGTGGGTGAATTGGCTAAGCATTTGGAAGATTACATTTGAGATATTGATAATTTCCTGGTAAATTGTAGAATTCTCACACACAAACATATCAAATTTCTTTCTCACAGCAACAAGACGATAATGAAAATTTCCAGGTAAATTGTAGAATTTTCACACATAAGCATTTTGATTTTGTAGATTTTTTGTTCCTCTTTCCTTTATTTTTCTATGCATTCGATAGAATTTTCACACATAAGCATTATGATTTTGTAGATTTTTCGTTCCTCTTTTCTTTCTTTTTTTGTGCATGCGATTAGGTTTTGGCGTGGAAGAGGTACACTTTAATGTGAAGCTCTGAGGTCAGTAATGGCAGATTCTGATGCTTGAGTGCCTGCACATTTGCTTGTGATTTAGCTTGCGAAGTTTATAGTCATTTCGGCATGGCTCTCATTAAAGATCAAATATTCTGAATTTTTCTTCAATATAAATTACAGCCATTTTGGTGAACAAAAGGAAGATATGAACAAAAATTCTGCAAGCACTAAATTAATGTCTTTTAAAATAGAAAAAAATACCTGTAAAATCTTATCTTTAATAGAGCTACTAGATAATTGAACTATTTTGGTTGATGGTGCAGTTATGTACCATTATTTGTACCACCATCACTACTACAAGATTAGGAGGGTAGGACCTTTTGGAGCCCAACTAGGCCTAGGAGTAGATGGTTGTAATAGTGGGAGTTTATTATAGCTCTATAGGATCATTGCAACAAGTTAGATACTTTCCTTTCATATCCCAATAGAATTTATCGATCCATCACCTTCACCATGGAGCTTGAGTCCAAATACCAACTCCCCTTCTTGGTATTTCTATATTGGAGACTCAAATTTCATGGGACTTGGACCTAACAGCTCAAGTGGCAAGCAATATACCAGGTTGACTGCTTCTGTTTTCTTCCACTCTCTTTAAAATTTTCTTTTGATTTCTAGAGGAGAGTGTTTGTATTAAAAACCATGTAACGGACAATCTTATATGTACCCCTGTGAACACTTTTAGATACTAAGATGTTGCGATGTTTATAACAATGTATTTAGCAATGTAAAGTATAATTCTTTCCGGGAAAAGTATTTTCTTTCCATTTCATTTTGTAGGTTTTATTTCGCAATAAGCTCACATTTTCCCCCATATCAATGACTCCTCCAGCAACCAAGTGCAGGAAAATGATTTTGGAAGAGAGTTGATTGTTCTTGTTGTGCCAACAATCTTGACACAGGAAAAAGAACTAATGGCACAGTTGACAAAGATAGCGTACATTGGCAGGTTAGGTACTAGAACATATTTCTAGGCTCCATGTGTTTGATTTTCAAAATTTTGGATGCTTTGTTGTAAATTTTCATAAAAAATTATGCCAAAAATGAACAATTAAACATTGAATGATAAAAAGCACAAAAATAAATAATGAAAGATAATATAAAGTTAAGACAGTGCAATGAATACGACAATGTGAAATTTTACAATGCTCACAGTTTCTCTACTGACACAAATATGAGAGTAGCCAAATAACAGATAGTTTAGTACGAATATCAAATAAAGAGGAAGAGAGTCTTTATTTTATGGTGGTGAAAGCAGGAGTCATGCAAATATATTTACTACCTCCTTTGTATTAACGAGCTCACGTTTGTATGCTTATGTGTCCTATTCTTCATCTCAAGAGGTGAACACACATATATGCAAAGAAAAGAAGACATTAATGTTGCTCATGAAGAATAAAATAACACCTAAGAAAGGAGTTATATTCAAATAAAATTTGAGGTGAAAGACAAATAAGTTATATGAACAAATCCTTTTCAAATTTAAGAAAAATCTAGACACAAAAAACAAAAAAAGATAAGAGTAAAAATATTTATAAAATAAAATAAAATATTAAGTAAGAAAATCTATCCTAAATCTCTTGAACGTGATAACTAAGAGTCTGAAAATCAAGGAAAGATTATTAATAAGAAGTGAAACTGCATTCAATGTGCCTGTTCCAAAGTTTAGAGTTACAGTACCAACTCAAGTTGTTTACTTTAACTTTAGGAAGTGGATGATTTGATTGACAGAATAAAAGTTTGCAGTGTGGGCATGTTTGTGGGTTTTGAAATGGCCTCTTCTTACTGTCGTGTTTCTCTTCTACTGACTGTTGAGTGATATCCATTTCACAAGTTTTCATGTATGTTGTTTTTATTGAAACATTTTCTGCATAAAAAGATACATAAATATAAAACTGTCATGATAGAGACTAGAATTAGGCCTCTGTATGAGATTGCATCAGAATTAACATTGGTTTTTGATACATATAGCATGACAATATATCAACAAAAATTCAAGTTAGTTTCCATTGCAATTCATCATCACCTATCCAATAAGAGGAAATGGAAATGAAGAACAAAGCTTTAGGTTTACCAGTGATGCATCTAAGGTAGCATGGACTCTTATTTGTGAAATTTTGTTCAGAAATAAATTGATTGTGGTTTCCAGTTGGTCAGGAATGGTTTGAAGGGAAGACACTGATTATTTTTCTCTTGCATTGCATTGTTAGCACATGTCAAAGCCATTGGTTTAATCCTTATGTACTTTCAGAATGAGCCAAACTTTTGCATACATTAATACTACTGATAATTCTATCCCACCCATAAGTGATATAAGAGCAAGTAGAATGCCTCCCAACCGGTAAATAACTAGATTTTAATCTTGGCTTCTCAATTGATATTAGTGTTGTCAATACTCACACAAACTGTCGGTAGATCATGTTGCAAATTTAAATTGCTGGTCCTAAAATCTAATTTGTGGGGCAGCCTTAAATCTAGGATTGTGATGTAATTTCCCCAATCAAAAGCTAACAAGAAAGACTAAAATCTCCAAAATGCTAGATAGTTTCTGGATTTGATTGTGTGAAACAATTTTATGTTCAAAATATTTTTTGCACAATCCAATCCAGAAACTATCTAGAATTCATATGGATTGTATAAATCTAATAGCTTTGAATTCTCAACAACTTTCACAATCTTAGAAGGAAAATTTTCAGGAGATTTGTTTTCTTCCATTTAACCCCAAATTTTTTTCTTTAACGAAAGATTTATTACTAGGTTTAGCTACTTTGCCTTAACGAAAGATTCATTACTAGGATTAACCACTTCACCTTGTGATTCTTATATAGCAAATACTATTTCTTTCAATAAGGTAGCACAAACAACAATGGAACATGATTAGGCAGAACTGTGAAGAACCCTGCCACGACCATAACAACAAAATTTATGCCTCTGGAGAGGCAATTAGTAGGAGAAATCCCTCAATTTGTTGCGATTTTAAAAAATGATGAAATTCCCAATTGAAAGGGGCAATTCTAGCTATGATGTTTTCTTCTTGAGCAAAAAAGGCTTCTCTTCTTGCCTGCATAATTGTACATACAGATCTGACAGATGGAATTCCACTATTTTTTTGAGCAAGCCAATCTAATTCAGTAGGGTAATCCCAGTTACGAGGTATGTGGAGCTGATACCACTGGAACTTGAATATTTGCAGGGTTGGATTTCTCTTGCGATTAGGTTAAATACTAAGGTAACTAGGATTGTGTATGGGGGAAATTTCTTAGCAGCCAAGCTTCAAGATTGGGTATCTGTATAATTGGAAATCAGTGTTTGATCCATGAGCCTCACTTGACCAAAATCACAACTATGAACCAAAAATCATGAGCAAACTGTTCTCATGATAAAAAGGGTATCTAAAGAGTTACCCACACTCTTTCTTCTATGTATTACTATTACATAGTCTACGACATGATGAAAACTATTTTTATACTGCACCCTCTGCATAGTGGTTCTAGGATAAGTATCGTAACATAGGAAGGAATTTTGATTCTCAGGTATACACACAAAAGAATCTAAGTTGACATCTTACCGAAAGACCAGTATGGCATAGGAGTAGGTCTGCCCACTAGGCCTGTGTACTGTTGAACAACAGAGAGTGGAGAGGGGCCACCAAAAAAATAGAAGTCCAAAACTCCCCCAATCACTCTATATGTCAAGTAGTTTCCCCCATACTCAATATTCTGCCTTGCTCTTGAGTTTGTCTTACTCTTGGGTAAACAATGAATAAGATTTTGGAATTTTTTGTTATATAATCAAAATTTGAAGGTTCATATAAGCCTGTTGTTTATTTGAGTAATATACTAAGTGCAAATGCAATGCATTTTTGAGGCAAGAGGTATTGTTTCTGTTGTTTTTATTCCATTAGAGATTAGTTGGAAATTTGTTTTCTAGGAAACTTACTGGGAGGGATTGAAGATGACTGTATTGTAATGATCTTCTATACGTACATATTTAGTGAGCAAAGGATTTTTAAGGAACAAATGACCATATTACAAAATGATCCCACTTTATGCTCTACAAAATATATCATTGATTTAATCTTATTGTAATGGGTATATCTATGGAGATTTAAGAAAGAAAAATTGGTTGCGAGAAAATGTGTTTAGGCTTTCAATTTTTTATTTGAGAAAATTGATCAATAAAGAGTGCAACCTAAATGTGTGCGTGAGAGAACAAGGAGAGTGTAATATTCATTAAAATATTTTGAATTTTATTTCAATTTTTTTCTATTTTTATACACATTATAAAGCATTTATATTTGTCTTTATAATAATTTATGTGTGTAAAATATTAATAATGTGCTTATTTAGATACCTTCACACAATTTAGGAAAATAATTTACCTAATTGGTTGCTGTATAGGAAAACAATTTACCTAATTTTAGGTATTCTCAACTAAAATACTACATATTATTTTTTCAATTTATTAATTTTATTTCTTGATCATCGGTTAATGTATGAGAGATATAGTTTGTGGGCAAGGGCCACCGAGAATTGGAATATGTTCAGGTTTAGACCATTGAAATTGGTGTAACAACGCTATTTCAATACAATAACATGAGTTATAGTTGGTTCTTGTGAATATTGAAATATTGTTTTTTTCATGTGTTCTGAATATGAATGAATTTGGCTATTGTCACTTGTGTATTGGTATGGACGTTTGAATAGTTCACAACTACTTGCTTGATTTCTACAAAAAAGCTTTTACAAAATAACTGCCAGTTTGTGTAATAGAAACACTTTTACAAAATAAAAAATTGTCTCAAAAGTGATCATATTGGTTAAGCTTGATTTCTTCAAAATGATAGAGGAAAATCTATATGCGAAGTAAACAAGGCTGGAGTATTTGGGTTTCATATCTATAATCTTTTTCTTATAAATGAAAATAAAATAAAATTATAAGCTAAAATACAAATTATTTTGAATAATAATGATCTGCAAATAAAAAGAATAACATCTTTAAATAACATTACTTCTCTTAAGATAGACATGGAGCAATAAAGAGTGGAATTATTATAATGTAATACATATTTAATCAAGGTGAGAGTTAGGGTTAGAGATTGATTTAAGAATTGAGCTGAGATTAAGAGTAGAGATAAAATTATAATGTAGTAGCATTTAACATTGAAAGGTATTAGAAGTGTATGGTTATATATATATATATATATATATATATATATATCATAGAAAGGTATTAGAAGTGTATGAATTCATTTGTATATATATAATATTTACTATTTCATTTATATATAAAGTATCATTCTACTTAACTGTAGCAAACAAATACAGAGAAAATGACCCACATTCGATTACACATTATTACAACAACTTGATGATTTTAACCAGAGGTAAGACCCATCTTACCCATATTGGATAAAGCTTTAAACGGACAATAGAATGTTCAAATATATATGCTCAACACAGTTTATGATGACAGTAAAGAGCGTCATCACAAATTATCAGAATGAAAGCATGAGGTAAAAATGAGTTTAATAATCATTGTCCTATACTTGAGAATGAATATGCACTATATCTTAAATAAGACACTTACACCATAAATTGGATGATTTTATATGTATTAATCTATCTTTGGAATCTTAACAATGATGTGTTATAACAAGATGCTTGGAAGCCGGTTCTTCCACCAATCTCCTTAACCCAACATTGCACAAGGTTGAAATAATAGTTAAAAAGGCTAAATGAAACCCTCAAGAATATCAAATGTGAAGAGAAATGGTGCAGACTAAACAAGAAGATAGAGGGATCCAACGTAACAGGATGGATATAAAAAATAGAAGAAATATAATTTTGATAATTGTAGATGAGGAAAGGGTGTGTGGCATTGAACAAAGAAGAGGGCCACATCAAAGAAAATGCATAGAGTGAGGTTGAAGGCATAATAGCCCAGAATAGAGGAACCCACTGTCACATGCAGTGAGATATCAAAGCGAGGAGTAGGCATATGAGTAGGCACATGAACTAATCACATAAGACAAAGTGAAAAATTTCAAAAAAACAAAGAGCAACTATGCCTTTAAGAATTGAATTGAAGAATATATAATAACTATCGGCATAACCCTTGCACCCCACAAAGGTGCAAGTGCTAGTATAGTCTTCATGCGAATCCACAACCAACTTATTGCTAAATCGCAAAAATCATCTTTAGTTTTTATTTCACACAAACGATTTGGTGATGTATCATCATTTCACACAACTTTGACTTCCTTTGTGTATTGAATTTTGCGAAATAGTGATGTTTCACTATTTCACAATTTCTTTATTTCTATTGTATTCAATGTTTTGCGAAGTAGCGAAAGACTCTTATTCATCATATTTGGTTTCAGACCCACCATAGTGACATTATAAGGTTGTGACCATCTTCCACGTGGAAAGTGGGCTACATAAACTTCTTATATTGCCACTTCACACTTTCTCTATTCTTTCAACACTTAATGTCTTGCGAAATGGCGATGAACCTCTCCTTTTTACTATTTCACCATGAACCAATTTTGTTAAGCATCATACATTTACGAAAGGGAAACAGGTCGCTATTTCACACTTTTCTAGTTGCAATAAAATGTATGTTTTGCAAAATAGCACTGCTTTGCTATTTTTCAATTTTTGTTAGTTCAATGCTCTTTTACTTCTACGAAATGGTGAAAGATGAAACTATTTATATTTTAGTAAACACATTTAGCATGATATGAGAATAATGATAAAGGGTGGTTTATAGTCTTGAATTAGAAATGTTTGGCGACCACAAAGAAAACTTCAGTAGCTTCAACTTTTTGTAAGAAAACTTTAGTAGCTTCAACCTTTGTAAAGTTCTCTCTCTACTTGATAAGATATAAAATCTTGGTGATGACCTGTGGAAAGTGATTATGGAGGGTGGTTATGGAAGGATTCTTATTGTTATTTTATTTTTAAGAAACGCTAATTTTTTTCAAAATTTTAAGGTTCTGACAAAGGGGATGGCCTAGAAGGGATCCATCAAAAGACAAACCTAAATGGAGGATGACAATATAGAAACAAATTATGGAAAGAGAATAAATAAACCACAAAAAGGTCCATAGATTGTAGCAATGATGAGATTAGAGAAACATCATTGTGGGTGGAGTGCACAAATATGGGTGTTATCGAGAAGAAGAAAAAAGATAATAGGAAAAGGATGAAAAGACTTCACAAAGATCAAATTCATGCCCAAATAGGGTAGGGCAATTATCAAATAGTTTGGAAAATACTTCTAAAGAATATGGAAAGTTAAGATCTTTGTTAGGGGGATGTAGTAGTGTGGAAGTCATACCTAACATAATCATTCACAAACCTTTTAACCAAATTGGACCATATAACAGTCAAATTAGATGACAATTATTCTAAAAAATTCTAGAAGAGGTCTTATCCTTGAGTAAAACATAGTTGGAAGAATTAATTAATAAGGGTATTGAGAAAATTTAGGGAAAGGGAGAAAGATAAGGAAGAGAGTTAAAACTAATTTGGATGAAGAGTTAAGGTCACTAACCTATCAAATGTTAGTTACAAATAAAAATATGAAATGTCATTTTTAGAGTCACAACTCCTTGAATAAGACCGATTCTGACATAAAGAGTAGGAGAATTCCAAGGTAAGATATGCCACATAACAAAGAAGAAGAAAGAAAAAAGAAGGGAGTGCAAGTTGCTTGTGATGATATTGGAAAATGAGTTCTTTAATATTAAATTAAGGAGAGATAAGGGAAGAGAGAAGAAGTCCCAAATAGTTCAAGTATTAAGAAGAAAATGTGAAATCCCCAAATTCAGAAACCCAAACAAAAAAATCATTTTTTGTATTCAATTATGGGGAGATATGGACTATGAAAAGATGCCTTATTTTATTGTGACAGAGGACGTAACAAGTGCTAATGTAGGTATTACTTATTTTCTTGGCAGCTAACTTTTTTCCTGAATGCAATTTATGGCCAAGTTAATCAGTATATGCGAAAATCCATATAATATTCATTACATTTTCTGAATCTTTTTATCCTGAATGCTTATTAGTCTCTTTCACATGTGGTTGTAATGATGCTTTGAAGTATTAATGAAGACAATGGCTCCGGATGAGAAAAGACATTTTCCTCTTCCATGTTTGCAGTTTGTATTCAATTCAAACACATGGTCTCCTTCATGGAAAAACATCCATCAACTAATGACTATAACCAAAACAGTATGGCGAGGTGAAATTTTATTTCATCTTGAGTCATTTCACTGTTTTGATTCTTACACTAGTTACCTCCAATATTGCAATTCGATTCTCTGTTAAAACTGTTCTATTTCCTTTCTACAATCACATGTTAGAAGATAATTGATAAACCAAACCTAATGAATTGTTTTGTTGTTATTATAGTAGTGACCAGGGTCTTCACTAATTTCTTGGCAAGCAATAACTGAGTAAATAAAATGCACATGAATCCATATACTAAGGTAAAGTAAACATTAGTAAATAGATTGAATTAGGCCAAAACCAAGCTGAGGTTGCAAGACACTTCACCTATATTAATGACATTGTGAAGGGTTGTTTGTTTTCTCTTGACACTGCAGAGAAGAGCACGAGAAATGGGGGCAAGAAGACTGGCCCTGCCCAGCTCATGATATACAATTTGGGGAACACCTCACCAGTCTATGTCCCAGATCTTGTAAGGATTCTTGAGGGATTGTTGAAGGTAAAGGCCAAGAAGAATGTGATCAGAAGGCCCAGTAATGGAGATGTACCTTATACACATGCACTCTTCAAAATAGGTTGCAATTTTATGGGAACATGTATTTTACGGATGGTTGAGGAATCCATAATTAAAAAAAAGATTCTTAAAGACCTCAATACAACTAATTTATAGTCTTAATCCCCAAAAAATCAGATATTAAAACTTTTGATGTTTCAAACCTATATCACTTTGTAACATGGCATACAAAATCATCTGCAAGTAAGATAAAATAGACTAAAAATAATCATGTAAAAACTTATATCATAAGAACAGAGCGGATTTGTATCATGAAGAAATATAACTGTTCTTTCTCTACTTGCTTCAATTTTGAAGGTTAAATTGTCTTTCAATGGGGACAAAATTTGGGTTTTGTAGTTTATTGTAAAGTTCGACTAGTTCAATATTTCTATTCTATATCTAAAAGGTTGAATTGGGTTTTTATAGTTTCTTGTATAAAGTTCAACTAGTTTAGTGAGTTTAATTTGTGAAATGAAAAGTGATCATCCAATCTATGGGTTGAAATTCTGATGAAAGATTAGCTAATGTTTAAGGTCTGAAATTAGGATTTTTAATTTTGGTTTTCATGTTTCATCTTCACGCTCTTTCTGAGTATAGTTCTTGAGGGATAAGAATTAAGGAGCATAATTTCTCTTTATTTCAATTCAATATATGTTAGTTTCACTTTGTTAAGGAAATCTTATGGACTAGCTAGATCAATATTTCTATGCTATGTGTGAAAGCTTGAACTAGATAATTTTATGGATTGAAATTATGATGAAAGATGAACTAATGTTTTGAGGCCTGAAATTAGGATTTATTTATTTATTTTTATTGATGTTTGCATCTTCATGCTATTTCAGATTATAGGTCTTCAAGCACAAGAATTTAAGGACCAAAGTTTTTGTTTGTCCTAATTCAATATGATGTTAGTTTCACGCTGTTAAGGAAGTATTCTGGACTAGCCAGATTCAAGATTGTTTGATATAGGTTTATTTTTCTTGTATTGCAGGCTACCTAGATTCACTATTTAGAATGGAAGACACTGAGGAAGTTTAGACAGTTGTTTGTGACAATGGATCACGAACTATTAAGGCACATACTTAAATCTATAATTGCTTCAATAATTCTGTTTACTACTATTGTTTTATGCTTTATCTATTATCTTTTTCATTGGTATTTCAAATAAAAATGGCCTTCCTTTTGGCTTATAGGGGCTATAATGCATATCTAAGTGGCATCTATCATGCTAAAATGGCCTAGAACTTGCACCTAACCTTCATAAATTTAATTATGACAATTTCCCATTTTATTCTCTGGATCAAGAAATGAATTTTAGAAATAATCATTTGAGCTCCTGAATTCATTGTAGCTATTTTAAAAGAGGAACACAAATCAAATTGGTATATAAAAATATTTCAAACTGATACATTATAAAAAGAGAAAATTAACTCTATTGTTGTCATGGTTTAAGTTCTCCTAACTTGCAAAATCTTGTAGCTGATGGACTCTAATACTGAAAATGATCTTTTTCTTATTATCTCAAAGCTAGATTTGCAGGGGATAATGCTCCAAGAGCATTTTTTTCTCAGCTTGGTAGGTTGTCCCAGGCATGCTGGTGTCATAGTTGTTGGCATGGGCCAAAAGGATGCCTATGTTGAAGATGAAGCACAATAAAAAATGGGAGTCCTCACCTTAAAGTACCCAGTAGAGCATGGAATTGTTAACAATTGGGATGATACGAAGAAAATTTGGAACCATACTTTTAACAATGAGTTTCATGTTTCTCCTAAGGATCGTCCAATTTTTCTCAGAAAGCTTCTTTTGAATTAGAAAGAGAACAGAGAGAAGATGAATTAACTCATGTTTGAGGAATTTAGCACCCCTTCTATGTATGCTTCTATCGGATTCATGCTCTCCCTTTATGTCAATGGAAAAACTACAGGTTTGCAAACTACTACCCTGTTTCAGCTTTGTTTCTTTAATATTGATGTGAAAACGTAAAAAGAAAAGTAAAATCAGACAAGATTAACAAAAGTGAAACCAGACAAGATTAAAGCTTATATCCTAGATTCTCCCTTTTGCATTTTTTATTAACCTTAACTCTTAAATAAGCTATATAATCATGTGTATGTATTTAGGTAATCCTAAGAGTTAAGTATCTAAGTCGATTTAAGTGATATCCAAGACACAAGTGTGGTATGGTATATATAGGAGCTATAGATTAGTTATCATCATCATAAACATTAGACTTAGTATTGATGATCTGATGCTTACAACAATCCTTTTTAGTGATTAAAATTTAATTGAAACCTATTAGCTATCTAGTCTTCGATGTTCATCAATTTTGATCTCAACAACATTTTATTTCATCATGATCTCCCATTATTAGATGTTGTAATTCTCATGCTCTTTTTTGTTTTTGTTATGATGTTGTACTTCTTTGCGATGGGGGATTATGAAGATTTTGTAGGGGACCTTTTCAAAGCTCTAGCACACAGAAGAGGTGATCATACAGTTCAATGGATAATAGTGAAGGAGCTCAAGATTTATTGGTTATAGATAACAGATAGAAACTTTCATTCTCGCATGCACATATTCTTTGAACTATATTCTTCTGCATATATAATTTACATAAAATTCAAATTACTGCTCATGTTTCCCATCTAAAATTAGTGGTATTATTTGTAGTCATCAATTGTCTTCACTCTTGAAGCTGTGAGAAGGATGCACATGGAAGAAAAATAAAAAAGAATTCCTTGAGTTGAACATGTATCTAATGTAGGTAGTCATCAACTCAAACCCTTACTATTTTTCATTATAAGAACAGTCAAAATTTAACTCCAGAATATTTAAATTAAAACATTAGGGCTTTAATTACAAAGTATTTTCTCCTTACAAAAATTGTTTTTGATAATCACATTCTTTTATTCTCATTACAATTTAAGCCTTATCATACTTCTATAAACATCATGCAGATAGAGAATAAAGTTCCCCTATGCCAAGAGTACATCTCCCTTAGTTCACAACTCCTAGCATAGTCTTCTACTCTTTCTTTTCTTCTTTTGTTTTTTTTATAATGAAGGAGGACAAAATGGACTACATCAAAAGTCACATTTTCTTGCAAAGACATAGTGTTGTATTTCACGTCTTTCAATCTTCACAACAATTGTTCATAGAAAACTATTGCAATTGTATAGTAGTTCTAACAATATTTTCTGCTATGCCATACTGTGTAGAGAATTTATTTTTTAAAATGAGTAGCTACCATTTTTTTACCATCATGAGATCATTATTATTACTCTATAATGTTTAAAAGACTTATGTTAAGTTACAATTTATCTCTCATTTCATCAAAAACAAAGATCAGTGAGCATGCTTACTAACATACGAATTATAAACCTCTTCCATGTTTTGAAGTGTTATATTGGTTAATTCAAAACCTTAGTTGCATAGGTCGTATGTCTTAGGATAGTAAACACTACTAAAACTATTTACCAACAAATAGTTATCAGATGTTTTCAAGCCAACGTGTAGAGATTAGAATAAGAAAAATAAACTAGACGGAGACAAAGTGGATGCTAAGAAGAGTAGGCTCCTTTGGCATGTTTGTTTCTTCAATAGTTGAACACATCTATTGCAAAGGTTTATAATCTTTGTGTTTGGATTAAAATTACAATTTTATGAACATGACTCTTGTAACTATTTGCAAGTGGTAGGGACTCCAATTTCAAGAAGCTCTTGTTCTTTCATTGTAATGCACCATATTACTTAGAGGTGGGCCACCTTCATCAATGATATTATTGTTTTCTTGTTTAATCGTTAATTTCCACCTAAAATGTTTAATTATGCTTACAGGGTATGTATGTTTTTATTTGAACCTTTGAACCATCAATGGTTTCTTTGTCTTAGGTAGTGTACATAGTGTTGAATATGATCAATTCATTCCTTTTGTATCATCGTGACAAGTTCTGCTTGATATCTAACTATTTCATGTGTCACAATCAATCTCATCATAATTTTTAGTTTGATCTTTTTTGACATCAATGACAATATTTTCAAAATTAAATGCCAAAGTTTATAATGGAAAAAATAAAGTGGGTTGAAGATTTGCAGAAGGTTGGAGAGGAATGGCAATCAAATCAAATCAAAACTAAAAATGTTGTTTCTCACAATGTAAGATAATTGCATCCTAAAAGCTTCTAACACTAAATCCTAAAGGTTGATGCTCATAAACTATATAACCTTTAAAAACTATAGTTTATCGATTCTTCTAAAGAAAGCATCAAAATATGGCATAGATTTGATTCTCTCATACCATCCATTCTTTTCACAACATTATTTTCACAAGTGTCCTTGCAAATGAACCAAATAGAAAGCAAGAAAATATTGAGAAGTGGAATCATAAATAAGATGATACAAATCTCATGAATTAAATAGTCTCTACTAATGGCTAATGGAAACCTAGAAAACCTTCAATCTCAAAGTCTTCTACAAACATTATTACTAATTAAAAATGACACTTAAATTGATTGAGAAAAAGTTTGGCAAAAGAATATTAGCTCTATTAGAAAAATTGTAGAAATAGCCCTCCATAGAACCACTAAACTACAAAACATAACAATAATAGTAAAGAATACCATATACATTTGAAAGTTCTATTTCAAAACTATGAATTAAATAACATCTTTAAACATGTAATGCCTCACCAAGGAAGCTTCAAAACATAGAGTAATACATGTACTAATAAAATAAATTTTACATTAAGATAAATATCATGAACATAAGTGCATCATTATAAGAACATTGTATAAGAAAATAAGGAAACATACAATGATTTTCATACAATCGTGCATAAGAGAAAGTATTACAAACACTTCCAATGGTTCCATGACAACCCCAAACAAAAATATAGAATAAATGTTCACGTTCTACAATACATCTCACAAGAGATTGGACAACATCCTATGAACCTCACAAGATCGAACCAGAAAATCATCTACAGTAAGTGATTGAGGAGATTACGTTCATCCACAATACAATCAATACTAACTACACTTTTAAACCCAAATGAAATATGCGATAAAATAGGTCATATCATGATAAAAAATGAGGAGTAAATACATAGAAATAGTCACAAGAATAATGGGTACCCAAATCATAAGCCCATTTGCATCCAAACCCAATGGAACACCCCAATGTCACAAATGCGCAAAAAAAAAAAATAAATGTGTAGATTACCAGTAATAAATGCACTCAAATTACACATGAATGCGTAGGAATTAGGAATGAATGCACGAGATTACATACACCTATACAGAAAGACAAGAAAAGTGTGTAGTTTCATAAAAAGCTAAGGAAAATGAACAATTAAGTATGTCAACTCCAACAGATGACCATAAAATGAAAGCCTCGACACCGAAGAGTACCAGATACATGAAATTGAAGCCAAATTCACTCGATATGATCATAATAAATGGACTAATCTACTGAATATAGAATCACAACTAGTAATCACTAAAATCAAGCATGAAGGGATGAGAAGGAGCACATCATGCTTAGTACACCACCAAAAAAATTGGTCCTCAACAAATTTATTTCATGCCACCCAATCACGTGGTACCCTAAGGCCCACCCCACCGTGCTTGAAAAGATAGTCATACGGCCCAAACACACATAATGCACATACATAAAGTAGGCTATCACACATGCCATACAACTATAAACAATTAGGGGTTAGAACAATAATCTCAATGTAATCACTCAGATTAAATTACAACATGTCACATGTACACAATGTCACTACTCAGACTACTCAGACCTAAACAAAGGTTTGATGTAGATAGTTAAAAGTAGGAGTGTCATCATAGGGTACATTGTAAGGAAACTCAGGTGCGGAAACAACTTCCTACGCTAATCTCTATAGGAGAGTATTGTGCAAATTCTTATAAATCCTTACAATTTCAGATTCATTAACTACTTTAACAAAGATATTGCAACCACATACCATGCATACAAAAAAATAGAGAATGACAAAATGATATACCCTGGGGAAACCTTTCGGTAAAAACCCCAGCACTCCAAAACCTACACAATGTATTGATCAAAACTATTACAGCTTACAATACACTTGCAATGCAAGTTCTTTCAGAAGATTTCCAAAACCTTGAAGACAAATCATGGCAGCATAAAAATGTTCCAACCATACACTTGCATCACGTCTCTTCGCAACCCTAAAAAAGCTTATATCATGCGCTTCACTTTTTAGGGCTACTCCCAAAGATAACTGTATTAGGGTTTTACCATTCTCTGAGAAAATAGGAACCCCAAAAATTTTCCACGATTGGGGAAGACTGTACAGTACTCAAACTTATCAGTTGCCACATGTCTTCACCTGTCATTGAATCTTCCTGACATAGCTCTTACGTGTCATAGGAATCCGTCATAACCGTTTTAGCCATGATCTCCTTACACACGATTCAAGATGCCGACACATCAACATTATTTGCAAGAAATACATTTTACAAAACAAATAATAAGAATAGGAATTATCCAAGGTTGAGACACCTTATTCCTAACATACATTATGACCCCTATGGATTCGAGCAATCCATCTCATCAAGGAAGCTCTACATTAGACTTCGATCAACACCCATAGACGATCAAACTAGTAAGTATCTTTGATTAACTTCCTCAAACATGTAGATACTATCTTTGATCAACATCCTCAGATGGCTACACTATGCCTTAGATCAAAATCCACAAATGGCTATGCAAAGACATACCTTCTATCAACGTCCTCAAACAACTAGGTAGTCATATTAGTTCTCATTATTAACTCTTGTAATTATGTTTAAGCGCCATTCATTTATTTAGTTGTCTATTATCATTAAGAACTCTATCAACGGTTACATTGGTGACCCCTTTATGTCTTAGCTTGCGTTGGAAAGCCCCTCCAAACTTATAATAAAACATCAAACAATCATCTCGTTATATTAGGAGGACAATGCAATCAATGCAAATAAGGACTCTAAGTCCAAAATTCAAGATGAGATAAGATAAGATCAATTGGTCTCAACCAAGAGGACGGGTCCCTCAGGATCCCGTCAAATAGGCATAGTCCAATTATGCATCCAGATGTGGTCTCAAAACCATACATTTGCATATCAAAGTGATCAAACACAACATAAGCCACTGAACAATGACCTTGAATGAATCAGAAAACATAAAAAAGAGCATATGCATGAAATACATTCACATGGCTCAAAAAATGAGGAGATGATTAGAAATCCTCACACAAATGTTATTCCATATACCAAATCCATAATTCTACAAAATAATCAATCATTGAAACGAGAAAATTCCAACTTTCACAAAAATACATTTAGGGCCAAAGCTAGTCCCAAATCCAAAACTATCATTAGAGGTCATGGAAAAGCTCAAAAATTCAAAATCCAAAATCCAAAAAATCTAAAGATACCCTTTGGCTCCAAAAATGCCCAACAATGAAAAAATGAATTTAAATTCATGTTCTAATCAACTAATTTTTTTGAGTAGAATAACATTACATTTCCCATTCGATTTCAAATTTAAGAACACACCCAACTAGGAAATTAAAAAATCCAATTATGTGGGGAAATCCTAATTCTCAACCCACTAACTAAATGTAATAAAGATTAAGCCAATAAACAAAGTAAAATGAGAGGTTTGAACAACCCTACCTCACTAATGACGAAAACACCAAACCAAAAAGAAGAAATAAAAAAAATCCACAAAAATGATTAAAAAGTTTGACAGAGCGAAGCAATTCTGGTATGGTTCCAATAATCTAATACCCACAACAATATGTCATGCCAATCACTCCCAAAAAACAAATCAATAAAATGCTCACAAGAGGGTATTTGAGAATTTCAAGTCTCCAAAATGCAATGTGTCCAAAAAGGAGTTCTAATTCCTCATTATAAGTCACTTTTTGCTCAAAAGTGAAAAAGGGAAAATAATATGCTAGTTAAGTCAATTAAATTGAAACAATTAAAATAGTCCAACTACATAAAGATCAAATTAAATCAATTTTATTGATTGGAATGCACTATGAAAAAAATTGCTGGAAATAATAAAATAACCAAAAACTCAACAATAACATCTAACTCAACCACAACACTGCGATTAATCTACGATGCACATATAGGTACTAGACAAGATTAAAGCTTATATCCTAGATTAACAAGATTAACAAAAGTGAAACTAGACAAGATTAAAGCTTATATCCTAGATTCTCCCTTCTGCATTTTTCATTAACCTTAACTCTTAAATAAGCTATATAATCATGTGTATGTATTTAGGTCATCCCAAGAGTTAAGTATCTAAGTCGATTTAAGTGATATCCAAGACACAAGTGTGGTATGGTATATATAGGAGCTATAGATTAGTTATCAACATCATAAACATTAGACTTAGTATTGATGATTCGATGGTTACGACAATCCTTTTTAGTGATTAAAATTTAATTGAAACCTATTAGCTATCTAGTCTTCGATGTTCATCAATTTTGATCTCAACAACATTTTTTTTCATCATGATCTCCCATTATTAGATGTTGTAATTCTCATGCTCTTTTTTGTTTTTGTTATGATGTTGTACTTCTTTGCGATGGGGGATTATGAAGATTTTGTAGGGGATCTTTTCAAAGCTCTAGCACACAGAAGAGGTGATCATATAGTTCAATGGATAATAGTGGAGGAGCTCAAGATTTATTGGTTATAGATAACAGATAGAAACTTTCATTCTCGCATGCACATATTCTTTGAACTGTATTCTTCTGTTTATATAATTTACATAAAATTCAAATTACTGTTCATGTTTCCCATCTAAAATTAGTGGTATTATTTTTAATCATCAATTGTCTTCACTCTTGAAGCTATGAGAAGGATGCAGATGGAAGAAAAATAAAAAAGAATTCCTTGAGTTGAACATGTATCTAATGTAGGTAGTCATCAACTCAAACCCTTACTATTTTTCATTATAAGAACAGTCAAAATTTAACTCCAAAATATTTAAATTAAAACATTAGGGCTTTAATTACAAAGTATTTTCTCCTTTCTGTACAATTGTTTTTGATAATCACATTCTTTTATTCTCATTACAATTTAAGCCTTATCCTACTTCTATAAACATCATGCAGATAGAGAATAAAGTTCCCCTATGCCAAGAGTACATCTCCCTTAGTTCACAACTCCTAGCATAGTCTTCTGCGCTTTCTTTTCTTCTTTTGTTTTTTTGATAATGAAGGAGGACAAAATGGACTACATCAAAAGTCACATTTTCTTGCAAAGACATAGCGTTGTATTTCACGTCTTTCAATCTTCACAACAATTGTTCATAGAAAACTATTGCAATTGTATAGTAGTTCTAACAATATTTTCTGCTATGCCATACTATGTAGAGAATTTATTTTTTTAAATGAGTAGCTACCTTTTTTTTACCATCCTGAGATCATTATTATTACTCTATAATGTTTAAAAGACTTATGTTAAGTTACAATTTATCTCTCATTTCATCAAAAACAAACATCAATGAGCATGCTTACTAACATAAGAATTTTAAACCTCTTCCATGTTTTGAAGTGTTATATTGGTTAATTGAAAACCTTAGTTGCATAGGTCATATGTCTTAGGATAGTAAACACTACTAAAACTATTTACCAACAAATAGTTATCAGATGTTTTCAAGCCAACATGTAGAGATTAGAATAAGAAAAATAAACTGGACGGAGACAAAGTGGATGCTAAGAAGAGTAGGCTCCTTTGGCATTTTTGTTTCTTCAATAGTTGAACACATCTATTGCAAAGGTTTATAATCTTTGTGTTTGGATTAAAATTAAAATTTTATGAACATGACTCTTGTAACTATTTGCAAGTGGTAGGGACTCCAGTTTCAAGAAGCTCTTGTTCTTTCATTGTAATGCACCATATTACTTAGAGGTGGGCCACCTTCATCAATAATATTATTGTTTTCTTATTTAATCATTAATTGCCACCTAAAATGTTTAATTATGCTTACAAGGTATGTATATTTTTATTTTCCTTTGAATCATCAATGGTTTCTTTGTCTTAGGTAGTGTACATAGTGTTGAATATGATCAATGCATTCCTTTTGTATCATCGTGAAAAGTTCTCCTTGATATCTAACTATTTCATTTGTCACAATCAGTCTCATCATAATTTTTAGTTTGATCTTTTTTGATATCAATGACAATATTTTCAAAATTAAATGCCAAAGTTTATAATGGAAAAAATAAAGTGGGTTGAATATTTGCAGAAGGTTGGAGAGGAATGGCAATCAAATCAAATCAAAACTAAAAATGTTGTTTCTCACAATGTAAGATAATTGCATCCTAAAAGCTTCTAACACTAAATCCTAAAGGTTGATTCTCATAAACTATATAACCTTTAAAAACTATAGTTTATCGATTCTTCTAAAGAAAGCATCAAAATATGGCATAGATTTGATTCTCTCATACCATCCATTCTTTTCACAACATTATTTTCACAAGTGTCCTTGCAAATGAACCAAATAGAAAGCAAGAAAATATTGAGAAGTGGAATCATAAATAAGATGATACAAATCTCATGAATTAAATACTCTCTAGTGATGGCTAATGGAAACCTAGAAAACCTTCAATCTCAAAGTCTTCTACAAACATTATTACTAATTAAAAATGACACTTAAATTAATTAAGAAAAAAAGTGGCAAAAGCAATTAGCTCTATTAGAAAAATTGTAGAAATAGCCCTCCATAGAACCACTAAACTACAAAACATAACAACAATAGTAAAGAATATCATATACATTTGAAAGTTCTATTTCAAAACTATGAATTAAATAACATCTTTAAACATGTAATGCCCCACCAAGGAAGCTTCAGAACATAGAGTAATACATGTACTAATAAAATAAATTTTACATTAAGATAAATATCATGAACATAAGTGCATCATTATAAGAACATTGTATAAGAAAATAAGGAAACATACAATGATTTTCATACGATCGTGCATAAGAGAAAGTATTACAAACACTTCCAATGGTTCCATGACAACCCCAAACAAAAATATAGAATAAATGTTCACGTTCTACAATACATCTCACAAGAGATTGGACAACGTCCTATGAACCTCACGAGATCGAACCAAAAAATCATCCACAATCAGTGATTGAGGAGATTAAGTTCATCCTCAATACAGTCAAGACTAACTACACTTTTAAACCCAAATGAAATATGAGATAAAATAGGTCATATCATGATTAAAAAAAAGAGGAGTAAATACATAGAAATAGTCACAAGAATAATGGGTACCCAAATCATAAGCCCATTTGCATCCAAACCCAATGGAACACCCCAATGTCACAAATGCGCAAAAAAACAAAAATAAATGTGTAGATTACCAGTAATAAATGCACTCAAATTCCACATGAATGCGTAGGAATTAAGAATGAATGCACAAGATCACATACACCTATACACAAAGACAAGAAAAGTGTGTAGTTTCATAAAAAGCTAAGGAAAATGAACAATTAAGTATGTCAACTCCAACAGATGGCCATAAAATGAAAGCCTCGACACCGAAGAGTACCAAATACATGAAATTGAAGCCAAATTCACTCGATATGATCATAATATACAAATGGACTAATCTACTGAATATAGAATCACAACTAGTAATCACTAAAAGCAAGCACGAAGGGATGAGAAGGAGCACATCATGCTTAGTACACCACCTCAACAATTTTATTTCATGCCACCCGATCATGTGGTACCCTAATGCCCACCCCACCGTGAATGAAAAGATAGTCATATGACCCAAACAAACATAATGCACATACATAAAGTAGGCTATCATACATGACATACAACTACAAAAAATTAGGGGTTAGAACAATAATCTCAATGTAATCACTCAAATTAAATTACAACATGTCACATGTACACAAGGTCACTACTCAGACTACTCAGACCTAAACAAAGGTTTGATGTAGATATTTAAAAGTAGGAGTGTCATCATAGGGTACATTATGACCCCTACGGATTCAAGCAATCCATCTCATCAAGGAAGCTCTACATTAGACTTCGATCAACACCCATAGACGACCAAACTAGTAAGTATCTTTGATTAACTTCCTCAAACATGTAGATACTATCTTTGATCAATGTCCTCATATGGCTACACTATGCCTTAGATCAAAATCCACAAATGGCTATGCAAAGACATACCTTCTATCAACGTCCTCAAACAACTAGGTAGTCATGTTAGTTCTCATTATTAACTCTTGTAATTATGTTTAAGCCCCATTCATTTATTTAGTTGTATATTATCATTAAGAACTCTATCAAGGGTTACATTGGTGACCCCTTTATGTCCTAGCTTGCATTGGAAAGCCCCTCCAAACTTCTAATCAAACATCAAACAATCATCTTGCTATACCAGAAGGACAATGCAATCAACGCAAATAAGGACTCTAAGTCCAAAATTCAAGATGAGATAAGATAAGATCAATTGGTCTCAACCAAGAGGACAGGTCCCTCAGGATCCCGTCATATAGGCATAGTCCAACTATGCATCCAGATGTGGTCTCAAAACCATACATTTGCATATCAAAGTGATCAAACACAACATAGGCCACTGAACAATGACCTTGAATGAATCTAGAAAACATAAAAAAGAGCATATGCATGAAATACATTCACATGGATCAAAAAATGAGGAGATGATTAGAAATCCTAACACAAATGTTATTCCATATACCAAATCCATAATTCTACAAAATAATCAATCATTGAAATGAGAAAATTCCAACTTTCACAAAAATACATTTAGGGCCAAAGCTAGTCCCAAATCCAAAACTATCATTAGAGGTCATGGAAAAGCTCAAACATCCAAAATCCAAAATCCAAAAAATCTAAAAATACCCTTTGGCTCCAGAAATGCCCAACAATGAAAAAATGAATTTAAATTCATGTTCTAATCAACTATTTTTTTTAGTAGAATAACATTACATTTCCCATTTGATTTCAACTTTAAGAATGCACCCAACTAGGAAATTAAAAAATCCAATTATGTGGGGAAATGCTAATTCTCAACCCACTAACTAAATGTAATAAAGATTAAGCCAAGAAACAAAGTAAAATGAGAGGTTTGAACAACCCTACCTCACTAATGATGAAAACACCAAAATAAAAAGAAGAAATAAAAAAAATCCACAAAAATGATTGAAAAGTTTGACAGAGCGAAGCAATTTTGGCATGGTTCCAATAATCTAATACCCACAACAATATGTCATGCCAATCACTCCCAAAAAAACAAATCAATAAAATGCTCACAAGAGGGTATTTGAGAATTTCAACTCTCCAAAATGCAATGTGTCCAAAAAGGAGTTCTAATTCCTCATTATAAGTCACTTTTTGCTCAAAAGTGAAAAAGGGAAAATAATATGCTAGTTAAGTCAATTAAATTGAAACAATTAAAATAGTCCAACTACATAAAGATCAAATTAAATCAATTTTATTGGTTAGAATGCATTATGAAAAAAATTGTTGGAAATAATAAAATAACCAAAAACTCAACAATAACATCTAACTCAACCACAACACTGCGATTAATCTACAATGCACATATAGGTACTAGTACAACACAATTATGCAACGAAGATCAGATTTTACCCACATGGTACTAGAGGTGTTATATATCATATATGAATACATCACCTATACATGGACGATATTGACTAAAATCATGAACAACCAATGTAACTATCTCTTGTGCCACTATCGGGGATACGACACACTCACACTTATGGAATAAAGTGGATTTGGTGTTTAATACTTGTTCACTAAAACATACACACATCAAGTGCAATTTCTCACACTATAAATAGTCGAAGTGCGCGCACACACACAAAATAATCAAAAGTGCGTCTGATAAAATGACTTAGCAGTGTAATCATTCGTATATATTTGAATGCTACAAAATTATTTATTTCATATTTAAACCTCAATGTATATCATAATTAAATTTTTTATTTAAATTAGAACATTAAATAATCATTTTACAATATTTAAAGCATATATTAATGAAAACCTTGAATAAAATATCCATCAACATGAAGAGGCACAATATCATATAGAATCAATAATAACATGATGATAACCATAAGAAAATGTTCTCGAATACAAAATACATCAAATATGGGAAAATGGGATTTTCTATTGATTGCACTCTACAACTAAGTGTGTAGAGTTTTCAAGGAGGCCTTTCTCATGAGTGGAAGGTCATCCTCTATTAAGAATTTATCACACCATTTACTGCCCTCTTTTATGGGTATGAAATTACATGGAGATGGGAATTGTGTCGTTGATCTATAGAAGATGGAGTTGGAGGTTAGACCAAAATCTTTCAAAGATGCCTTGGTCGAGGATACCCATTCGTTACCCAATGGAGCTCGGTTCTTCAAGCAACCCACGTGAGGAGAAAACAATGCAAAACATGGAGAAGGTGGATGTAAGGTTCTCTCTACTGATGTCTTTGTTATCAAACCTAATTTATAGATGGCCATGGCAATAGATGCATACAAGTATAGATTAAATAATTCTGTGGTATTTCTAGTAGCCCAAGAACTTTTCAAACTTCTTGCTTGCAATTATTTGAATGATTGGTCGCACAATATTTGGGGGAAATATTCAAGGTGTCATTTTTATTACTTTAGAATGTTGTAGAAGGGTTTATTTTTAATTTTCTTAGTGAACCCTAATAGTCATAAGGAGATTATCAAGAGATAATTTTGGAAAATTGGTTCTTGTAACTTTAGGGCTATCCCATGGTCTCCGAAAGCCATACAAGAAGATAGTCTTTCTCTGTCATGCCCTTGGTGGCTTATTGTATCATAGGAAATGGTGAGAAATTATATAGAGGAATATCACTCACCAAATCAAATGGTATGAGGGCTATGATACATTAGGAACACCCCCAAACGCTCACCCTCAAACCCAAATCAGATTAGCACAACCCAAAATGATGAAGGTGTGCTAATGGAAGATCTATATTTGAGGATGGAGTGTGATTTGGGGATAGGTTCCTTTAATGCTAAGATGTATATGATATATAAAAATAATATGAAAATGTATAAGAGGAATTGATACTATGATAAATGAAATGATAACTCACAAGATTTGATATCAGATATGATGTATAAAAGTAAGTGAAAGATAAAAAGGGGTGGAATAATCTCACCTTAAAGCTAGGAGAAGTGAAGAGCAATTCAAATCTGGTTGTGATTGTCACAAAGATTTTGGAATAAAAAACGGTTATGGATCTGACACTCTAACACCTGTAACTTCTAACTGTGAAAATTTTGGATCCAAAGGACTATGCCGAACAAAGTTAACCTTGTAAAAAAAAATCAACCTTGTCCTAGACACTCTGAATTTGAAGAAATTTGCAAAGGATCTACAACTGGCTCTGTAACTCCCAAAATCTAGATTTGAAACTCCAAAAATCTATTCCTACACACATGAAGAAGGGGAAAAGGTTGTGGAAAGGGGATTTCCTTGGTCAAGCCCTTGTATAGGAATAAACCTTGAAATGAAATCGAAATTACATAATGGAAGTAATATAAACAAGATAAATGTCAAATTTACCTTGCATGGAAAACCCTCATGGATGGATGTAGAAATCAGTCAAATCCATGAAGATTCTTGAAATGTACATTTGGGATGTGTTGTAAAACCAAGTATGCCTTCACAAATACAATGCATCTACACTTGCCAATCCTAGATCTTGAATGAATGTATGCTTGTGGATATTCTTGCTAGCTTGAGAATTCCTCTACTTGGCCATCATGGGAGAGAAAGTTGCATCAACTAGGGAAGATTTCCTTTTCTTGAATAGATCTTGAAGAGATGGAAACTTGGAGATATTTAATGGGTTCTTGCCTTCAAATCCTGAATCCACCACTTCAATTGCACAACTTGAGTTGCTTGCACTTGATTGATAAAACTTGTTTTCATAAGGATGTCATGTAATTGTATGGATTTCTTGTATATGGATGGATAGTCATGGATGTCAAAATGACATGCCTTGATGTCCTTTTATACTCACTTTAGGATTTAGTATTGTTAGGAAGACCACAAATAAAGATTGGAAAGAAAAACCTCCACAATGGACCCAAATCCCACTTCAATGCAATGCCCTAGGACAAGGACAACTTGGGATGACCTTGTCCAAGACAAGGCCGACTTAGTTTGACCTAGTCCTAGAATTGTCAATTTTGAAGTGGATTTGGATCTTGAGAAGTGTGAAAAGTTTTGACGAGAGAAAATGAAAGATGCGAAAAATCAAGCATAACGACATTAAGATCTTGAAATCACTAAAATGGGATCTAATAGGTCCTACAACCACTAATAATGGGTACTAACATTTTAGGACAATAGACTTGGTATTGGTAACTTGCCTCCATTTTTTTGGAATCTTATCCCACATACCCTTGAGCTCATCAGGAATGTGACTAGAGTAGATAAAATTGATAATATTCTTCCACATACCGATGCTAGGGATCTTGTGCCTATTAACCCTAGTCTCGACCTCCAAAAGGATATTGATTTTGATCTAGAGGACCAAATTTTTTCATGACCCGTAACCTTCCTGGGAGGGATTAATGCATTCTTTTTATTCAGGAAAGGACACATGGGAATCTCATGCCCTTTGATCAGGAAAAGAATTAACTCCAACCTTAAACCCAACGAAGATGCCAAATAAGAAAATGGGAATCAGAACCATGCCAAATCTAACCCTAATGTTGATAAGACCAATATCATTTATCTACCTTCCAATTAGGATATTCCTCATAAGGACCCTAAAAATGTAAATTCTAAGTTAGATGATCTTAAAAATGCTTTCTCTAAAAATAAGGAGCCCTATGTTATCAACAAGGATAATAGCCTACCTGGTGCCCTAGATATACCAGACACAAGTACCCCAAATTTTATCCTGGAGCCCCAATCTCCCCGTCCTAACATAGGACTCTAAATGCTTAGCTAATTTCTCTAGAGAGAATAAGAATAAATTTTATCCAAAATTTCATTATAACAACTCTACTAAAGGAGGAGGATCCACAACCCTCCCTCCTTCATCTGTTTATTAGAATACCCTTGAGGATTTTGTCACCTCCACCTCCCCTTTGGATAAGAATGATGTCATGGGTGGATGTTCTCCTAAGGATAATGAATCTTTAGAGATGTGTGGGGGTTAGTTTGAGGTGCTAGATGTTGTTTGTGAGGCTATGGAATCTATGGATATTTTGAAAGCCCTTAAGAGGACTTATGATAAGGAAGATAATATATCTAACTACATTATGGTGGTGATACCAAATCCCTCCCAAGCTTCAACAACATTTGGATCTCTTCCCTATCACCTCCACCCATGGTACCATATAGATTCGAGGGAGAGATCCACGTGATGATTCCCAAGGGAATTCTATTGGAGAGATGTTGGAGGAAGGTGAAATTAATGAGTTGGAAATTGTACCATATAAATCCATCTAGGAGGATTCTAAAGTGTTTTTCTTTGATGCTCAAAAAAAGAAAAGAAAGGTCAAGACTAGAAAGATGGATAAGGTTAAGGAAGTCTCAACCCAAAGTATGGATGCCCTAAATACTAATATATAAAAGAAGAGGGGAAGGCCTCCAAGTTCCTCTAACAATAATATAGGCACTAAGAACCCCATACATCAGTTGCCTAGATGCTATAAGAGTTTTAAGGCCCCAATGGATACTAACTCATAATTTTGTCTATGGATATAAATTATGACTCATGGAATGTTAGAGGGCTTGAAACCCCTAAAAGAAAATATATCATTAAAATATTCCCAATGATGAATAAAGAGATTAACATTCTAATTCTCCAAGATATTAAATCTATGGGATTCACTTTAGATTTTAGTCATAAATGCATCTGGAAGGATGCCAAATGCTTCTCAACCAAGCATTCAAAAGGTAAGGGTGGGACAACAATTCTGGTTGGTCCTAAGTGGAGTAGTCACATCTCTAATTGGGGATGCTCCCCTCTTCATAGGATGGTTTGGATTATATTCAAATTAAAGGGTAAGGAAGTGGGCATCTGTAATGTATATGGTACTAATGATCAAAGAGATAGGATTGAACTTTTGAAGTGGATTTTCCAATTAGACATCCCATGGATCATAGGTGGTGACTTCAACATGATTTAGGAACCCAAAGACAAGTCACAAGGTATCAAGTTTGAATGGAAGGGAAATGAAAAATAATTATGGTTCAGAATGATTAATAAACACAAACTCTTTGATCCATTAAATGGGAATAAATCTAGTTACAAGGGGATTTGGCACACATGGTCCAATTTTTGGCAGGGGGTAGTAGGATTTATTGCATACTTGATAGATTTTATGTTAATAGAAAATTATTTAGCTTCAGAATGGACAAAAATGGATTTAGTGTCAAATTTGTTCCTTACACCTTGTTTGATCACCACCCTATTCTTGGAGATGTTTTCATTATTGGGAATACTAGCAATATCAAGGGGAAGAAGGATGGTTTTGTATTGAACACTAGCCTCCTAGAAGATGAATATGTGATCACTGTTGTTAGTGTCATTTGATGGTATAATAAGCATATTGTGAAGCACAAGAGTGCCATTGAAAGATGGTCTCAAATCATTAGTAATTAGAAAAGCCTCTTTTAGGTTGTGGGGAAGAAAAAAGCTAAGGATAGTATGAGGCTTGAATATGAAATACACAATAATTTATATATGGATGAAGAATCCCTTCAAGAGAACCCTACTAATGTTGATGCCAAGGATTACGTGGCTCAGTCCAGGGAGGCTCTCAGGAAGTTACAAAATCATAAGATACAAGGGGCCAAAACAAGAGCTAGATTAACATGGATTAATCATGGGGATAAAGGGTCCATATATTTCTTTCAGATCCTCAAATCTAAATATCTAGAGAAAGAATTGAAAGTATTTGGGAGGAAGGAAGAGAATTCAAATCCCAAAAAGATATTTTGCAAGAATTTTGTACCTACTATAGAAAACTATTCAAATATGAAGTCATTGGCTTGGATATGGAAAATGCTAGAACTAAAATAAACACCATTATACCCAAGAAGGTATCCTCTAAGGATGCTGAATTTCTAGATAGAGTTATCACCTTAGAAGAAATTAACTTTTCCATTTAGATTTTGAGAAATGAGAAGGCTCTTGGCCCTGATTGCATACTAGTGGAATTCTATAAGAAAAACATCAGCTGGATTGGGGAAGAGCTTTTGCAGGTGTATAAAGAAGCTATTGAAAATGAATCTATGAGAACTAATATTAATTTAGGGCTTATCAAACTCATCCCTAAGGAGGGAGGAAAAACCCTTATCAAGAACTGGAGGCCCATTAATCTTCTAAATATCTCCTATAAAATATTGGCCAAGATAATTTCCCTTAGACTAGATAATATTTTACCCCATGTGACTAATCCTACACAAACCAGGTTTGTTAAGGATTGGTATATCTTGGAGAATTTGATCACTTGCTAGGAGGATATGGACTAGGCCAATGTTTCCACTCAATTGATTTGCATGCTTATCCTACATTATGAGAAAGCATATGATAGAATTGAGTGGAAATTAATTTCTATGATGATCAAGTGTTTGGGGTTTCTTAATTTTTTCTGCCAAATGGTCCATACACTCATGAACGGAGCAAGGATGTAGGTGGAGGTTAATGGAGTGAAATCTAAATATTTTGATATTTCCATATCTATAAGGAAATGATTCCTTCTCACACCTTCCCTATTTGTAATTGATAGTTCACTATCCCCTAAAGTTAGAGGCATTGTGTTACCAAATGGAGAGGAGTTATCAAAGATTCAATTTGAAGATGATACAACTATATCTATTGAGCTTGAGGAGAACAATGTTTACAACCTCATGAGTAAACTTGACCTATTTTGTACTGCTTCTGGGAGAAAATTATCTCTTACCAAGTCTATCGTGTTGGGTTGGACTAACCACCCTCCTAGCTGGCGTGATAAATTTGATCTCACATGGGGAGGACCCAATTACTGATTTAAATACTTGGGTAGCCCATTTTTAGTTAACCCTAACTTGAATGATATGTGGAACTAGATCAAAGACAAAAATGACAAAAAGTTGTTAAAATGGAATGCAAATTATCTCTCTCTGGTAGGGATATCCAAGTCTTCCAAAAAATCCTATCGCCATACACTATCTACTATGCTTCAGCTTGGTTATTTAACCAGGCCCACTTTAACTACATCCATTAAAAGATTAGAGACTTATTGCGGTTGGATAGTAGGGAGAAAAAGAAAAGACACACCATTAAATGGAAATGGTGTGCCATGAATAGAGACATTGGAGGGATGGGGCTAAAAGACCTAAGAATACAAGGGATTACTCATTCCATAAAATGGATTGCAAAATCCATGCTTGGTGATGAACCTTGGAAGGTGTTAATTAGAAACAATATATCTAGAGCCAACCATGTTAACACCTCATCGTGGAAAGTGCTTCATATTAATGACACAATGTCTGGTAACTTGGCAATTAAAGTTGCAGGCTCCAATGTCTTTAGAGCTATCTAGAAGAGTTGGGAGAATGTTAGAGAGCTGGTTTCTAATAATAGTATAATTGACGATAATGACAAGATATATGGGGAGAAATCAATTTGGTGGAACCTTACACATGGGGAGAATCCCCTAGCATTAATACATGACTATTCTGCTAGAACTTGGGCCAATAAATGCATTAAACATTTCTCAGACATTATTTCAAGATGGAAAGTTGATCAGATGGAAGGAATTGGAGAACAAATTTGACATTACACAACCTCACTAGAGGACCTATACTATGATAAGGGATGATTGCAATAAGTTGAATCTTCCTAGAGGATGTGAGAGAAAGGATGAGAGCATATCTCATCTTAAATGGCCAAATGGTTCTAGGATTCCACTCACCAAAGATGAATACATTTATAAGATCCTTACTGATAGCCATGAAATCTTTGAGCACCTTAACACCAAATGGAACTTGAACTTGGAAGTCTCTGACTAGAACAAACACCTCTTGTAGCTATGGCATAAATGAGTTGAACCAAATAAATCTTGCTTCATGTGGCATTTCCTCTTGCATAAACTGCATGTTAAGAAGCCTAATGGAGAGTTTAATATTTGTTCCTTTTGCAAATATTTTGAAAGCATTAACCATATCTTTTTTGAATGTTTCTTTTCCAAATAAGGATGGGGGATTTTTGGTTTGTATTTGTACCATAATTCTAGTTTGTTACATATCTTATCTGAAAAGTTCATGAGCCTTAGAAGTAGCAATAATTTACTTTGGTCTATACAAATTGTGGAAATTTTGTGGTCCATTTAGAAATTGTGTAATGAGGACATATTTAATGGTAGATCTAGAAACCTTATCGAGTCTCCTCAAAGACTCATATGTCATAATGTTTCTTTTTAGGTAGCAGTTATAATGAAGATCAATGAAGAAAAATTTGTAGATCTCCTGAATGAGGGTGTTGTTAGAATTCTAAAAAATAAGTAGCATATGGATATACCATTGTTCAAGATAGGAGAGAGGACACATGATTTGACCTGGCCCTAAATAAGCTCAAGAATGAGCTAAACGACATGTTAGAAAGGGAAAGAGTTGACAAGGAAGAACCAGTGCAAGCCATCCTTTTATTTTTGATCTAGTACATGTCATTCCAATTGTTTCTGCTCTAGTACATGCCATTCTAGGTGTTTCTTCTCTAGCATAGGCCAATCCTCAACAACCTAGAGCTCCTATTCTATTTCATCCATACAACCAATTCATCCAGAATGACAAGATCCTGAAGTGGAATGAATGAACTAGTGGATGGACTACCTCGGTGGAAAGAGGAAATAATGAGATCTAATCACTACTTAGTAAGCAATTTTGCATTTTGATATAACTATGTACATTTCCTTGGATACGTGTTGAAAACTCTTGTTAATTTCCTTCTAAAAAGGAGAATTATTTTGTATTGTTGACAATCTGTATGCTACTATATAGATGATGTAAATGGTGTTTATATTAGAATCAATAGAAAATAAAACATATTAAATATCATCATAAAACATCATGTCACATCATAGTAGGATCATCATGCAAATATGATCAAAACAGTAAGCACAAGTATAATCTGTCATCTATGTTAGAAATGATATTGGTAGAACCAAAATAACGTACTATAATCATATGCATCTCATTAAGCCAATATTTGATCACAACATATGAATAGTCATGAGACATACAAAGAGTCCAACTTAGGTCAAAATAGTACAAACCAAAATGCTATCATAGGAGGCACTACAAAACATATGGCTTGTTAATGGGCTTACATAGGCTAATCCAATAGAGAAAGGTATCTTGAATGAGACATGGGTGCCTCCTGAACCGGGGTTGATAAAAGTGAATTTCGATGGGGCATCTAAAGGGAATATGAATCATTCACAAAATGGATTTGTGATTAGAGATTGGAATGGGAATATATAGGTGATTGGTGCAAATTTCTTGTGTAATGGGATGAATAATACGATAGAAGTTCAAGTTGCTCTCAATGCAATATTGATGGCTAAAAATTGAAATGCTCCCCATTCACACTTGGAAGGGGACTCAATTTTAGTTAATGCACTTATAAAAGGAGATATTAGTGCCTAGAATTCAAATAGATATATTAAAAAAGTTACTTCAAATCTTGGCAAGTTTGAAAACTATAAAATTTCCCATGTAAAACAAGGTGGGAATTGTGTTTTGGACATGTCCAAGTCGAGTATATCATTAATAGTTATTACAATTGACGTGATGTTTAAGGATTTCTTTGGCATAAGTGGTGTGGAGTCGAATTTGCAGTACAATGGTGGAGATTATTTCCATCATGAAAGATGATGGATGAGACTTTCTCGTGTGAGCCGCGAGTTGTATTTTCCAAAACAAAAGGTTCAGACACATACAAAATTTGAGAGGATTAGCATAGATAGGTGGTGACATAGCATGAAACATGAAGGTCAACTTTACATTTGTTTTGTCCAAGCAAAAATAATTCTTCCAAAAGAAGATCAAGGAGAAGCACTTGAAGAGTGTGTTTAAGATATACGAGATTATTTTATTGAAAATAGTGGACCTCATCTTAGGGGAGGAGTTTATGAAGATGGAGCACAAGTACCACTCCAAAATTGACATAAACTCTATATTTATTTCTTTGGATTCAGAATTGGTGTCAGAGGAAGAGGTTTTTCGTGCTATGAACGAGTGTGAAACCAAAATAGTGTGGGGGGCTAACCATTATAATAACAATGGCTGAGCTGGGTGTTGGACTGTAGGTGTAGAATGGGGATTGGCATTTAATGGAAAATGTTGGGCCCTCATTGTAGTTTTTGGTGTGGAGAATGTTTAGTAACAAGGACACTTTGCACGAGGAAGCCCTTATAGGGTGGGAGTCATTGAAATAATTTCTGTACACTAAAGAACTAGAGAAAATGAACAACATGATGGAGAAGGATAAAGACAAAGGCAAAACATTCAAATTCAGTCCTGAGGATTTCTAGTAAAATGGCCCTATGGGAAAGGCAAGGAAAAAGTAAATTATTTCATTTCATAATTTTCTATTTGTATGGGTTTTCAAGGTAGGGTTGTTGTTCAAATGTAACTAGTTGTTAGGTAGGGGTAGTCTAAAGGGTAGTGTTATCGTGTTATGCTTGTTTAGTGCACAAGAAGTTATTTTGGTGAAGGTTTTTGTTGAATTATGTCTATCTTTTTTTTACTATGGTATGACGATTGGGGTAGGGATGATGATAGTGGGAATTGGTGGGTTTTGATACTCGACTATGTAGAATGGGTGGCCTCTACATAACTATGACAATATAGATATGAAGATTTCTTTTACTCTCAATGAAATCTCAATATTACTAATACCTTTAAGCATCTATTTTCCAACATTATTAATATACAAAAATAACATTTTGCATATTAAAAAAAATTAATACACCATTTTCAATGATTTTTATGTACAAAATTAATAAATAAAACAAAATTACCTCTTTTACAAAAATCAAATTGTACTCTCTAACATATTGACTTACATATAATTTTCTAGCTACATAGTCTTAATCAATATGTCGATCACTAATCACTAATATCTCATAAGAGAGAAAATAATTCAGGATTAAAAAAAATATTCTTGAGAAAGAAAAAAAGAAAGCAATTTTTATAAACAAGTATGTTTTCTATTTTAAAAAGTGGTAAAACAAGGGTGTTGGCCCTTATGAAGACAAACCAAAAAGGCCATTTACAACAAGGCCAAAAATATATACCATTAACAACACACTAGTAAAATAACTAGTAACCCACATCAAGAGTGGGTAGACAACTCACCTACAATGTGGGAAGCAGAATGAGAAGCTAAAGAACAATCTTTCCTGTACTGGAAAACAACTTTCCGGGAAATATTATCACTAGGATGCCCACCAAAAAGGGGAGAAAGTGGGGAAATCATCTTTGTGAGACTGTCAACACAAGGGGTAGAGTGATGATAAGACTACACATCATTAGCCAAAGGTTGGAGCAGAGGATTAGAAGACATACAAGGGTCCATACAACCAGTGGGGGCCACACATGGAATTGGATCTACAAGAGTCAAACCAACAACATGAGCATCATCTTAGGAGTAGGCATCATTAGCTTTTGAAGAGTCATTAGATGAGGAATCAAAAATTCAAATAGTCAAATGATCACCATTAACGTCCTTCCACCAAGTAGCAACGCCTTTATGACATGAGAATAATCGGTGGCCAGGTGACCAATAGAGAAGCACCAACGACATCGAAAGGGGAGACCCTTATGATCCAACAATTAGGTCCATGACCTATACCCAACCATAAGAAACACATCTCCAGGAAGAGACATGGAAATGTTAATATCAACCAAAATGAGAGAAAAGATAGAGAGACCCATGGATGTAATGGTATCATCCTCCTTCAAGAAACAATTGATAGAGTTGTTGATGGCCTTAAAACAAGAATTCTCCCAAAAATGAATGGGAATATTGAGAAGACGAACCCATACTGGATGTACGCTAAGTGGTTCATTAAGAGTTATGAAGGAGATTTCCTAAGGTTTGGTCGAAATAGAGTAACCCCACATGCCCACAACTTTCTCAACACCAAATATCAGTCACCAGAGAAAACACAAGTAGAAATAAAAAAATCCCTTAGTAGAAGGGAAAAAATCAATGTTATCAGTTACCGAGGAGTTCCAAGAATCCATCACCCATTGGTGAAGATCTTATAGAGAAGGCAAAGACCAACAAACCTACACTTCAACCTTGAATGTTGGCAAAAGTCCACATTATTCACCACATCATGGCCACAAACCATAATAGGGGAGGTCTTGGCAGAAGAAAGAGGTTGAGATTTCTTTTTAGGAGTAAGAATAATAATAGATCTAGTCACATAAGCAAAGCTTTATCCATCAACAACAAAAACAAAAATTTATTTATTTATTTATTTAATTTTTTTTTTGGGGGGGAGCACCCCACGTTCATGATATTTATTAAACTTAGGAACGGGCATCCCCACACCAATAGTGCCAGAGACACTATCAAAAATCCATAAACCACTCACAACTACCTAAGGTGTCCAACTGTATATTTATTTAGAACCAACCATCTTCCCATCTTAGTTACTCTTCTCGAGGTAGGGGTAATGGTGGGTGTATGTTTCTAATAAGCGCAAAGGTTTTATTTAGCAAGTTTCTATTGTGCATGTCCTATTTGAGTTTCTATTTTTTCTCCCTACTATTTTGAATTTTCCAAAAACATAAATCAATAATGAGATTTAGAAAAAATGATATTTTTAAATTTTTACCAATCAAGACTACTGTTGAATGTAAATCGAAAAGTATGGCCTATCAAAACTATTTTCACCACAGTGGTCATGGTGGAATCAATGAAAAGAAATGTGAGATAGAGTTTGGACAAATCAATGAGACTTACAATTCTTTTTTTCCTTCATGGTGGATATAAAATAATTATCAATGTTATTTTTTTAAATAAGATTATGTTAAAATTATTTTTTCATATTTTTAAAAATCAATAAGTAATAAATTTTTTATTTTTAAAATATTTATTTGTTGTATTTATATTCAATTATCAATTCTATGATGTTTTGTAATTTAATTATTCAAAATAAAATAAGATAATATAAAAATTATCTTTTCATATTTATAAATATGAAGATAGTAATAAAATTATTATTTTGAATGATTCAATAAAGATTATATAAAGATTTCTAAAGATTATTATAAAGATTTCTTTTATGAATAAATTGTAAAAGCTATATAAAAAATAATTAATGAGAATAAAGATATATAGTAACAATACAGTAAAAAAGTGGAGAATTGACACCTCTTTTTTTTTTTTAAATGTCCTGTGCATGCACTGTGCCTCCTGTGCGCCCTTCCTCTGGCGCTGCGGAGGGACTAGAGATTGTTGGGGGCCTCCTTGGCCTCCCACACTTGCTCTCTGCCTCCTGCTGGGGCTGTAGAGGGTTTGGTGAAGGTTGGGGCTTCTCAACATCTTCCTCTAGTGTCTTCTACCTCTATTGTTGCTATAGAGGGTTTGGTGAAGGCGGCTTCTGTTCTGGCGGCATCTACCTCTGCTACTATGACTAGGGTGTGTGCGACGGCTAGCATATCTTCTTTGGGGGCTGATGGTCCTGCTTCTATGGAGATGATAGGGTCTTTTGCTGATGTTATTTCCAAGACGACTGCGACTGTGAAGGGATGTAGGATTTCCACACACAATGGGGCTTTCTTTGCTCTGGTTCCTTTTTGTGGGTCTTTATCTGTCAAGCTATCCTCTGTTGTTGATAGAGATTTGATGAACAATAATGAAATTTTTAAATCCCACAGACTGGTTTTCCTGGTTTCAAAGTTTTTGGCCTAGCCTACCCCAACTACATGATTGGGTTTCTCGAAGATGAGAACCAAAATTATAAGGTATTGTTAACATCTATCCACTGGCAAAAGGCTTTTTCATTGCAAAATTTGATAATGTTGTGGATAGAGCTACGATCCTATGTGATTATTTATTTTGTTGGGAGGATGAAAAATTTATGCTCATGGTAAAGTCGTGGCACCATGATTTCAATCCTTCCACTAAAGTCTTTAGTACTATCCCTATTTGGGTCAGGCTCCCCATCTACCCCTTCATCTGTGGCATGATTCTGTCCTTGAGGAAGTGGGTGGGGCTTTGGAGGAATTCTTGTTGATTGATAGTGATTCTGATAATATGTATCATTCTACTTTTTCTCGTATCTTGGTAGAAATGGATACCTCAAAGGGCCTCCCAACTGAAATTAAAATTGAATCATCCTTGGGGCCTTGGATCCAACAGCTTGACTTCGAACGCATTCCTTTTAGATGTCGTAAATGTTTTAAGACTGGTCATATATCTTCCCAATGTGGCTTCATTTCTAAGAAGAAGAAATCTTCTCCTTCTTGGTGGAAGGGTGCTTCTACCCAATATTACAGTGTCTTGAAAAGCTCCTCTCACCCTGAGATGGAGACTGCTCTTGATACTGGAAATCTATTGCCTGATGGTGAGAAGGTTGGTTTATCTCTTGATATTAATGTTCTTGAAGGGTCTGTTGAGGCTATTGGTTATGTCCCTTTCCAGGTTGTTGGACCTGATCCTTCTCTGTCTACGCTGGGTGATACCAGATTTTCTATTTATTCAGTGGGTGCTGGCTTAGCTGGAAATGATGGTATTTTATTAAGTGTTGGATCTGACCTTTCATTTCCTTTTCTTGATCCCCCTTTGGTTGGATCTAGTGGCAGCCCTACGTTGGATGTTTCTCTAGGGGACTCTACCTCACTTTTGGGAGTTGGATATCCAACTCTGGATCATTGTGCTGGCAGGATAAGGCTGCTAGTGTTGAAGAAGGCTGGATTACAGTTAAAGGAAAAAATTCTAAGAAATCCTCCCCGTCTTTTGACATGACCCTGCATTCTCATTTGAAGGGGATAAAAAGATAGCTCATTTTTCTTTTGCTGCGGATTTCCAATGTTTTATCTTATGCAATAGTTTGGGTGTTTCTTTGGTTGAGTTCTTTTGGGTGGTTTCTTGGGGTTGGTGGCCTTGTGTTTTGGCTACACTATTGTGTTTAGTGTGCTCCTAATGCTCTATCTTAAGCTTTTTCTTTGTTCAGGGTTTCAGGTCCCTTCAAAACCTATTTTTCCATTAATCAAAACAATATAGTAAAAAAGTAATTAGAAACATCTTACTTTTCTATTTGAGAATAAAGATGTTTCTATATTCACTTTATACTTTTCTACTTAGGTCTTTCTATATTCTTTCTATACTTTTGTTTGATTATAAATATCTTTATTCTTAATTAGAAAAGAGAAGTATTAGAAAAGTATAAAGAGAATATAGAAACATCTTACTTTTCTAATTGAAATTATAGATGTTTCTAAAGTAATAGACAAAATCTTACTTTTCCAATGAGAATATTATAAAAATATCTTTATCTATATAAATATAAATAGAGTAACAAAAGTGTTGTTTTTAAATATCTTATTTTTAAAAAAGTCTATAAAAAATTTATTCAATGACTAACTAGAAAAGTATATAAAAAAGTAAGATGTTTCTAAATTTTTCAAAATTGCATGATGTTTGTAAAATTTAAAAGTACTTAAATATATTAAAATTATATGATTTTTTCATATTTCTAATAATAATAAAATTATTTATTGAGAACTTCATGACCCTCCTAGAAAAATGGTGGGCGGAGGAGTCATTTGATGGATAAAAAATGTACTGCTTTGTGTCTAAATTAAAATCTCTAAAAAACAAAATCCTAGATTGGAACAAACAATATTTCAAAAACATCTTTGAGGAAAAAGAAAAAGTGGAAAGTGAATTAAAAGAATTAAACAACAAGATCCTGGACCAATGGATGGATAACAAAAACTACTTAATAGAAAAAGACTTATTAATTAAGCAAGAATCATTACTACTAAAAGAGGAAATATTCTGGAAATAGAAATCTAGAGAAGATTGGCTTTCTAAAGGAGATAGTAACACTAAATTCTTTCACTACAGTACTAAAATGAGAAGGAATGCTAACCATATTACTTGAATTAAGGATTCCCTAGGAAACATCCTTGAGGATCCCCAAGAAATCACTAATGAAGCAATAACATTCTTCCAAAACACACTTAACAAATGGGGTTGTACTTATTTGAAATCTCAAGCATCCTTCCTAAATTACATCCCTAAGATCATCAGTCCAGATGATAACAATATTCTTAATCAACCTTTCACCATGGAAGAAATCAAATCTGCCATATTTAAGATGAAACCTGATAAGGCCCCCATCCCCGATGGGTTCTCCCCAAGCTTTTTTCAATGATGTTGGCATTTTTAGGCATGGATTTATGGGAGGCAATTGAAAAATATCAAAGATTTGGACACATTCTTATAGAAATAAATAACACCTTTCTAACCTTGATCCCTAAGAAGCCCAAAATGAAAACCTTCAACGACTTCAGACCAATAGCCTTATGTCACACATTATATTAAATTATGTCCAAAGCTATGACCAACAGACTAAAGATTTTCCTTCCAAGCTTCATTTCCGAGGAACAAATGAGTTTTGTTCCTGGAAGATCCATCTTCAATGGAATAATCAGCATCTAGGAACTTATTCACTCAGTTTAAAAAGATAAGGACCCCACGATGTTAATAAAATTAGATATCTAAAAGGTGTACGATAAAGTTGATTGGTAATTCCTATGCAAATTCCTAGAAGCCTTAAGATTCTCTCAAAGATGAATTAATTTGATCTTTAACTTTATATCCACTCAAAAAAAATTATCCTTGTTAATGCTTCCCCAAAAGGATTCTTTGACATTTCAAGGGGCCTTAGACAAGGAGACCTGATTTTCCCTTTCCTTTTCGTTATTATGATAGAAGCATACAGAAGGACGATTAGAAACTACCACTTGTCTGAAGTCATTTCGGGTGTTAAAGTCACTAACAACATCCCAAACATCACACATCATCAATTCACTGATGAAACTATACTGCCAACCACATCAACTACTCACAAAGCCTCCAAACATAAAGAGATACTGGAATTATATATGAAGGTATCGAGTCAACTAGTAAATGCTAATAAATTTGAGATTTTCTTTTTCAACACTGAAACATCTATAGAATGGGACATTTGTAATATTTTGGGTTACAAGAAAGGTGCTTTCCCATGTAAATACCTAGGAATCCCTATCGATAAATATAGAAGATCCTCAAAGGCTTGGGACCGAGCTATCAATAAAATTGACCAAAAAGTGGAAAATTGGAAAAGAAAATGGATCTTGAAGGCAGGCCACCTTACCATGATAATTGCAGTCCTCTCTGGTCTACCCTCTAACCAAATGTCCTGCATTCCACTCTCAACAAAGGCTAGGACAACCATAGAAAAAAAGATGAAATTTTCTTTTGGCGAGGGGTATCAAACAATAAAAAAATGGCCTTAATAAGTTGGGGTAAATTTTATAAACCAATTTGTAATGGAGGTCTTGGTATTAGAAAAATCAATTGCAAAAATAAAGCTATGGGTGCGAAACTTATTTGGAACATGTATCAATCCCCGAACAACAAATGGGCAAAAATTCTTTACCTCAAATGCCTTGATCCTAGCGATAATACTAACATTTTCATAACCAATAATCCCCTTAAAGGCTCTAGGGTCTGGAATTTCATGCTAGAGTGCAGGAATATCATTTCCGACAAACTAGCTATATCCTCCTCCTACTGAAACTATATCCCCAGTCACTAGAAACACTTGCTCCAACCTTTGGGGCACGGCTCTAAATAACTATATTGAATTTCTAGAAAGGGATCCCTATTTAAACTAGAAGTGGAAACCCCTAGACAACAATTTGTTATCACCTTCATCTAAGAGAGAGTTAATTACCGCCCTTGCTTCTAGATCCATCAACCCCAAATCTTCAGAGTACTCTCTGGTTTGGTTGGGTTCCAAGTCAAGCTCATATAAGGTCAAAGAAGGCTAACAATCAATCGTGGATAGTCAAAATTGGCCCAAATTAGATCTACCCCTCCATCTTTGCTGGGATAAACTATGCCTCCCCAAAGTAGGTGTGTTCACTTGGGCCACCCTTCAAAAATGTATACTCACAACTGAATGGTTTAAAAAACTTGGTGTCAAAGGTCCCTCTTGATGTCCACTCTACGAAGCCCAGGAGGAATCAATGAATCACATCCTCATCAATTGCCCCTAAAGTCAAAATTGTTGGTTTTGGTTGATTAGGAAACTACAATTTCAATCCCCTCTCCCGAATAATATTTAAGACCTTTTTAAAAGTTGGCCTTCGCCTTTAAAGCATTACTTGTTCTACTTCATCTCCATAATTTCCCCCTCAATTTTAATCTAGGAACTATGGAAAGATCACAATCGCAAAATTTTCCAAGATGATAAACTTGAGATGGAGAATCTGCTCAATAAAATAGAAGCTAGCATCGTTGAAGTCTCCAATAACCAATTAAGACATATTAAAGCATCTGAACTAATTTTCTTTCAATGAGATAGTCAAGTCTGAAGTGAGTGGCACAACCTCAACATCCCTCCCCATTTTGGAGCAAGGCGAAAGGAATCTTCGATTTCCCGCCAAAATTGTAAATGGTCCCCTCTTGAGAATTGTTGGTACAAGTTAAACTTCAATGGGGCCTCTCGTGGTAACCTAAGAAAAGTTGGCATTAGATGCATCATACATGATTGGAATAAACAAATATGTGGGAGGTTGGCCAAACCAATTAACATTACCACGAATAACTTTGTTGAGCTGGAAGCTCTCTCTGAAGGAATCAAGATGTGCAAGGCCCTGAACATTAAGAACGTTGTAATTGAAGGTGATTCACAAATAATTATCAACACCTTGAGAAATGGACATACCCATAGCTGGACCTTAAATTCTAAACTCCAGAATACCATTGGACTTCTTAAATAATTCACTAGTATTGACATTAAACACATTTACAAAGAAAGAAATGTTGAAGCTGACAAGTTAGCAAATCTAGGTGTCGATGGTTCACCGATCTATGAAATTATCAATAGTTTGCCTAATTAACTCTATTAATTTACTCAAATTGTGGGCTATTCATATATGAATCTAGAAGTACGGATGGTACACCAATAAATCTATATGGTATTTGTTTAAGATATGTAACGAATGTTTAATCAAAATAGAGGGGGGGGTAATATGTTCGATTCCATATCCTAAACAGATTAACATATCGGTTCATTGTTGAATTAACTGTGCTTCTAGGGTGATGTATTAATAATCAAAATATGAGTTGCCTCTCCCTAGTAGTATTTTCTTTGTCGCAGGAATGCAAAGCACAAACCATGGTAAAAAGGCTAAAATCACTACTATATTTCCATAAATGAAGGTATATGTACTGAATATATAGTTGCAGCTTTAATTAACAACACAACTTGGAATACCCATTCATTTGTGAAAAGATAGAGCGATTATATCATCTACTTACTATATGGTTAAAAGATCAATTCTTAGCTATGTTTTGGACGTGAGAAGATTGCATTTCACTATACTAATATTAATAACTTCAATGATTTGTATAAATGTAGTAGTTATCATTTACCTAAACTTAAAATGAGCGAAAAATATGCATTTATAATCACTACTGTAAATATCATAATTTTAATGGCAAATGGAATCGACTAACATACACAGGGTGTCTATGATCTTCACATGCAAGTATCTCTCTCGCCGTGCTTTTTCATTATGAATCCTTGGATCAAGATCTTCCCTTAAGGTTTTCTCATGATTAACTAGGTGTTACTACCTCTTCCAGTTGGCCACATCTGGGAAACTCTAGATCACTCCTGGGATTTTAAAAAAAAGACCTAGACCCTTGAGTTCCTCTTCACGCATCATGAAAACTAATATTAATATTTTCAATGCTAGACTATCGAGGGAAATGACACAGGATATCAAAATCACACCAGAAAGATGGAATAGGATATTAAAATCAAAGGATGATCTAGTGAGAAAGGGTGCGATTAAAGGATTAGGTGAAAGACATTTTAACTACTATTCCACACTCCGAACCAATGGTGATATCATAGGTACTTTCATCACATGTTTGATAGTTGCAGGGATTAACAAAGAAGAAATTATCTGGTTATGTAAGGAAATCTTTGTTAACAAATGTCCTAAAGGTCTGGAAAAAATCAGTTAAAAGCATTGATGATAGGAACCTCATTCCATGGCCGAAAGTATACATGAATTTGGAAGCAGGTGAATTAACTGAGAAGGATGTAGTTTCCCATAGGCCCATTGTCCTCATAAAGGATCAAATTGTCTTCGATCTTCATTGGATGGAGATGAAAAGGAACATATCCTTCCTAACTAATTGGTTGAATCCATCTCCCTCTGAGAACATTGAATGGCTCTTAATCTGCAAAAAGATATAAAGTCCCTATCACATTCAAAAAATTGAATCTGAACGGACTTCAAATCAAGCTAAGAAACTCCTTTAAGAGGAGGAGCTCTAGGAGGATTAATAAAAAGTCCACAAGCTAAATCTTCCTATCTGACTCTGATAATAGCTTCAAGGAGGATTTAGTACTGATAAGGTGTATTTAAGCCACACAGTGGGGGTGGTTCAGTTATGTACAATAATAGCGTATATTTGTCTAGCACAAGGGTCTAGTTTATAAATAATACATAAATATAAGAACAGTAATAGGTGTTAAGAGATGGTCCAAGTGAGATACTGGGTAGTTCTATAGTTTAATCCCCTAAGCTCAGTTTACTGTTGAATGGATTAGGGGTCTGCGAGCTTTTCTATGTTTATATTTGTCACAGTGAACTCTCTAGCATAGCACAAAGACAACTCTAGACAATTAGACTTTGGGTCTGGTTTTTCCTTGAATGTCTTAGATACTAAAGTAAAGATTAAAACCCATCTATTATATAACTAGTTTTATGTTGTACTTTTTTTTAATCTCAAAAACTACCATTATTTTGATGAGGATTTTGAAAAGCATAAGGTAATTCCTCTTGAAATCACAGGTAGTATGCACTGGCCAAGTTTCCAAATGGTAAGGTCTATGAATGTTTGAATTTTAAAAGGAATCCTATTAGAATAGTATTTTAAATTCTGCCTCGATTGGTAATAACATAACCCAGCAATTAGTTATTGATTTATTATTAATTAACAACCATAATGGGTCTCTAGCTTGAGTTAGTGTCAAGAAGTCTTAGAATTAAATGATCACGTAGTTTTAGTAATGAAACATAATAAAATTAGTAATGATTTGTTTGAACAAGGTCAAGTAGTCTTAGTATTAAACGGCTACAATAAATTCCCTGGTATATCAATCTAATCAATGGAGCTCATGTTAATAAAGCAGTTCATTGGTTTCTTCTAGTTGATGTTGACTTTGGCAAACAAACATACTCTCAAGTAGTTTAGTTTTTCTAAAGTTAATTTTTTTAAACCTTATACTAGGATGGAAAATTGGTAAAGTCTGTACATTTTATAGATTTTAATATAAATATCTAATTTCAATTTAAAATTTTAGGATTATTGAAATGAATTGTATACAAGGTATATTTGATACAATTTTCAATATTTTGTAGCTTTGATAATTTCTTATCTGGGCATAAATTGTGAAGAGATGACCAATTAAGAGATTGTTAAGCTACAAAATGATGAAGTTTGTTCTAAATCTATTTTGTATACAAACATAATTGTTGGGTTCCAAGAGATAGGAGCTCTTGCAGGGACTTCTTATGAATTTTGACTTAAGTAACAATATTATTTTGAAGAAGAAAATATACTGTTATTTTGATGCAGGTATAATATTCATGGAAATAGGTAAAGTCTGTACATTCTATAGATTTTTACCATATTTTAATTTAAATTTTATGATTATTGAGATATCTGTATACAAGGTATATTTGATACACTTCTTAGTGTTTTGCAGATTTGATAATTTCTTATTTAGGTATAAACTAGGAAGAGATGACTAATTAAGAGGTTATTAATCTACAAAGTGATGAATTTTATCTTAAATCTATATTGTATACAATAAAAAATACTTATATCTTAAGTTGGGTTTTAAAAAACAAGAGTCCTTACAAGGACTTCTCAATTCAAAATAGTATGTAATTTTACCTAACAAGTTTATTTAGTGCAATGGAAGTGAATTGCATCTATAGGTACAACACTTCATTCTGTGATTGGATCAAAGATTCAAAGGTCAACAATATAAATCCTACAAAGTTTGTGCCCACTTTGAAATATGTAAAGATTACAAATAATTTTTTTGAGTTTTCTCTATGTAAATAAGGGTATGCCCTTGTCATTCAATGTAAAATGAGGAATGCCTCAAAAAATTTGATGTAATAATGTGTTGGACAAAAGTCTGAGGCAGTACCAAAGGTTCTTCTTACCTCCATCCTTTTCCTCCGGTGCCCACACTGAATGGAGGAAACATTGTAAAAATTATTTTAATTAATAAAAGGCTTGACTCTTTACTTATAAAGAAAAATGTTATTTAATTTAAGTATTTTTAAATATAAAAAATTAGTATTCTTAATAATCTATATCATTGCATGAACAATAAGGTTTAGAGATTAATAATTCAATGCTAAGTCTTACCATGTGATGAAGGATGGTGAAATTTCTTCATTATTTTCTCAATATACATTTAATATAAGTATATCATTAAAAAAAGGGATCATAATTTTTTTCAAAATACTAATTCATAATCTCTTATATAATTATTTTAAAATTCTTTCAAATTTAATTATATCATAACTTTTTGAATTTTAATGTTTCAAAGCACAACATAACCTATAAAGAAGAAAGTAAAATAGAACAAGAGGTCTCTTAAAATATTTACCCTAAACCAAATTGAACCCAACTAAATGGAGACTTAAATCTAACACTAAACCAAATTGAACCCTAACCCTAAAAGAAATTTAATGTCAACCCTAATTCTAATTAAATATTAAGCCAAATTAAACTTTAGACCTAAATATTAAGGTCATGGAGAAACCTATTAAAGAGATAGAAACAACGAACCTTGAAAACCAAATTAACATTAAACTAGATTGAACTCTAATTTTAACTATATATCAAATTACACAATAGACTAAGTTGAACCCTAACTTTAACACTCAATCAAATTCAACCTTAACCCTAAACCTTGAATTGAGCCTTATACTAACCCTATTTTAGTGATATTTAAATTAAATATCAAACCTAATTAGTATCTTATAAAGTTATCAAATTTCTAATTAGTACGTCATCATTACATATGTTTAAACTAATAGGATATAATCCATCATTTAAACCTTAAACCAAATTAAACCTCAACACTTACAAACAAGATTGAACCCTAAAACTAAACCAAAATCTAAATTTCACTCCTACACTTAAAAAATCCTTAACAAGTTAAATAACCTAATTGAAGATTAAACTAAATTGTTACCCTAAATATTAAATCCATCATCATCAAGCTTATCTTCTCCAAGCTTTAGAGCATTTGGTTTTCCATAACCTACTCAATGTTAGATGAATTTTTAGTTGTCATCATAGTGATCTATCTTAATAAATTAAAATTTAACCCTAATATTAAGCTTTATTAAACCATAACTAAAATATAAACCATAACCATAATTGAGTTTTCATAAGCTTTGAAAATCTTATTCTAACTCTAAGTACAATTAAATTATAAATATAGTTAAATTCAACCCTAACTGTAACTCAAAGATTTCCCTCTAATTGAACCTCAACCCTAACCTAACCTTAACTCTAACCCTAATTGTGCTTCTACCATAACACTAATTGAACTACAAATCTATCCCCATTTGAACCCTAGCCATACTTTAAACCTAACTATAACCATAGTCTTAACACCTACCCTAATATTCACCCTAACCAAACCCTAATATGAACCCTTCCAAAAGCTTAATCTAAACTCTAACCAAAGGGTAATCAGAACCCTCACCTTAATAACACCCCCAACCTAAACCCTAATCCTAACTATGATTTAAACCCTAACCCTAACCATAATCTCAATCCTATCCCAAACCCTAACACTAACCCTATCCCTAACCACAATGTAAACCGTTACCCTAACCCTAATCCTAGAACTAACCCTAAACCCTCTCCCTAACTATAATCCTAAATGCTAAACCTTAATTTTAACCCGTCATAAATGTTAAACCATAATCCTAACCCTAACTCTAAATGATAACCCTAATAGAAACCCTAACCATAATACTATCCATGATGTAAAGACATACCCTAACCATAATCCAAAACCTAAACCTAGCCCTACTCCTAAGCATAATTCAAACCATAACCATAACGCTAAATCCTAACCAAACCTTAATTTAAACCCTAGTCAGAAATCTAACCCTAATTTTACTTCTAACTTAAACCCTAAGCTTAATGATAATTCTAAGTCTTACACTAACCATACCCCAAACCCTAACCCTAATCATGATCAATAACCTAGAACCCTAGCTATAATCCCAAACCTAAACCTAAACCCTAACACTATGTCAAACCTAAATACTCACTCTAGCCCTAACCATGATGTAAACCACAATTTAACCATAATCCTCACCCTAAACACTAACCATGCTAACCATAATTCTAGCTCTAACTCTATTTATAAGCCAAACTCTAATCCTTACCGTGATGGAAACATAACTCTAACTATAATCTAAATCATAACCCAAAACCTAATCCTAACCATAATCCTAGCTTTAACCATAACTACAACCCTAAGCCTAAGCTCTACCCTAACCCTAATGTAAACTCTATCCCTAACCAAAATGTTAACCATAATCGTAAACCTATCCCTAACAATAATCCTAACTCTTAACCCTAAACCTTAATTGTAACAATACTCTTGACCTTAACGCTAACCCTAATCCTAAGTCTATCATAATTCTAACCCTAATCCTAATCATACTTCTAACCTAAATTCTAAGCCTTGCCCTAACCATGATATGTACCCTAGAAACCTAACCATAATCCTAAACATATAATTCTAAGCCTAACCTAAACACTCACTTTAGCCCTAACCATGATTTAAAGCCTAATTATATTAAATTCTATTTAATAAAAATATGTTGTATAATTATATATTAATTCATTCAATGTCTTACACGATGCAACTACTACCAGCATATATAATCTATATATAAAATACACCCCCAAGATGTATCGAGGTGTTTAATTTTTTCATCATTCAATTTAATATTTATTAAATTGACAAAAATCAACACCTCAATACATTTCAGCATATTTTATTTATAGATTATGCATGCTACTTTTACCACAAAATATGCAGATTATGAAGAACAGGTACTGAAAATTTAGCGAAAATCTATTGTATTTTCTGATTTTAGACCTTGTATCCCTTAAATAACCCCATATTTCTATGATGCAATACACAGTGTTGAAAATAAATTATCATATCAATAACCTTTTTAACTACCAGTATTAAACGATTTTTAAGTCTTGTACGGCACACGGAAAAAAGTAATTTTGTTTGCAAGCTAATTAGAAAGGTAGATCAGATTATTTAGTTCACGACGAAAGGGCGTGATATGGTTTTCAAGGGACGCCCTTCTTGGACATGAAATCAAAGCCTATAAATTTATAAGGAAACATATTGATTGAACTTGAATTTTCTTGATAAGTAGGAAACAGATCGATTGCACTTGAATTCTCTTGATAAGTAGGAAACAGATCGATTGAACTTGAATTTTCTTTGGAAGTGTAGACAATCTAAAAACAGAATAAAATGACGAATACAATAAATAACAGGAGAGGAGGGAGAGGTAGGGGAAGAGTGGGGGCAAGAGGAAGAGGCTTCTCACACGCTGGAACTCAACACCACATAAGAGCTCCTGTTCGTCGGGTAAATAAATTACGTGGGCATCGATCTAGTAACAGTACCAGGAGAACAAGATCCCGATATAGTAATAACTATCAGAAAAAAATACCTCTTACTGCAGAAGAGTTAGATGCAGACCTTGCTAGGTATTTTAACCATTCTCCTGCAATAGAGGAAGGTGAAATAAAGGCAGACCCCAATAATTTAGCTGAAGTAACTAGTGCTGCAAAGATCCACACGTATGAAAGCCCACAAAAGCAAAATCCAGAGCAAGAGCAAAAACATGGTGAAGGGAATGAATCATGTGATAATCATCCACAAAATAGAACTGCTGAATGTGGATCTGACCTATCCGATGATAGTTTTTATGCTCAACTCCAAAATCCCTTTGGTCAACAAAATAAAAGTGCTGAATGTGGATCTGACTTATCCGATGACAGCTTTTATGCTCAACTCCTAAATCCCTTTGGTCAACAAAAACAATGAGAAGAAATAAAATTATATAATTCATGTACCCTTTCTTTATATTTTGAAGATATAACTCATTCTACATGCTCTTCAGAGCCAAATAAATTTTATTTGTTATAAGATATCTGAGCTCATGAACTGGGTTATTGCTAACCATGTTTATTCCTGCTACCTTGTAAAGATTCTGTTGTGTATTAAATCAGCATTGAAGAAAAAGTTTTCGTTTTTTAAATTCTTATATCTCTAAAAGTCAGTGTTCCAAGGGGATACGTCACATGAGGTGACACTCTGACGTCCCGATGAATTGAGGACTCGGAAGTCCTCTACCCTTTTCATTCGGTGCATAAAAATAGAAGGATATCTGTTTTAGTGTAATAAGGAGGATTGTCTTTGCAAATTCAGGATAATATATTAACTTTTAAAATTTTAAGTGCGTTTGAGTTTTGTTTAAATCATTTTAAATGTCTCTTAAATATGTAAACTCAAAACTAGTGAGATGCTAATTTAAATCTAAATGAGGATTTTTTTGTCATAAGTGTGAAAGTAAAAGTTCTTTCATGAAATAATTTAAGATTAATATCTCTTGGCATTTTTTACTAGTTAAAAAGTTTAGTCAAACCTTTCTTATAGATTGGGAAGGCCATACTGCTCAACTGATTAGAAATTACATATGTGTTGTGTAATTTCAAATTTCAAATCTTTATTTGGACAGTAGATAATTTATGTTTATGTTCCTTTCTGGAATGAAAATGATTTGTTCTGGAATCCCAACAGAGCGCCATTGTAGAAGCTTTAAATAGGAAATCTCAATTCCTTTTGCATAGCCCACAACTTGATTCACATTATTTCTTTATTGCTTGCAGCTCTCCTCAAGGTTTCATGTTCCTGTGTAAGATAGATAGACCCAAGATAACGAAGAATTTAATTACAAGTTCATATTACATATTACAAATGTTGAAAATTCAAGATAGCAGAGTGGCGATAACCTCGATCTTCAATATTTGAACACCTCACTATCCAAATGTTTCAATTGTTCCAACTCGTCACCATGAGCAATACCAGGATCAACATAACATAACTGCAGGAAACATTTCTTTAGATTCTACAAGTAGATTAGAGAGACAATACAGTTCAGATGATAATCAGAGGCTAACTGAGTTATGCAACAATAGGATTATAGAAGTTTAACCTGGTACTCTGGTTTTCTCAGAGTATGCAGCCCTCTTTTGACAAGCTTTTGCCACCCTTTTTTTTCTCTCAGTGCCCTGACCAATTCTTCCGTGCGCTGCATACAATGTAAGCAACTGTCAACATTAAAGACTAAATTCAATTGTGTGCATGGCTCAGATAGACTACAATAACTGTTGCAATTTTGTTGATGAGCTCTGCAAGAAACAAAAATCAAAATTTCTAACCAGCACCATCCGAAGTTTATTTAATTATGTTGATGTGAATAAAATCATCATATGAGCCATTCATGCAATAGTGTGATGATAAGATTGTGCCCTTGTTGTTGTAGCCACCAAGGTTCAAACCCCATTGGGCCATTATGATTGTGGGCCTTGTGCCCTTGTTGATCCATTGTTCTCGTAGGTTTAAACCTTCATATTGAAACTACTGGTGTTCATGCCAGTGACTTCATGCTCCAAACCCTAGTTGGGCCAGTGTGTTTGCTGGCTTTAAGCCCCTGCTGGGCTACTGGACTTGCAGGTTTGGACTAGGTGTTTTAATATTATGCATTCATGCCAGGGATGAGGTCCCCTATTTGTGGCCCCACCTGGCTCAGGCCAGACTAAAAGTTCTCATGTTACCAATCAAAAAAGAAAACACAATCACAAGTGGCGGTCTTTCATATTTTTCAACTTGGGCATCTTTTGTTGCATTCTGTTTTGTATGCAGTCCTTTACAATCAATCAACATCTCTTCCTGAGGAGCCAACTTTTCACAGGACATTAACATAGCTCAGTTGCATCTTGGCTCTGCACAATAATTCTTCATAAAGTAGTACTCTTTTGATAGTGTGTTTAAAATGACCAGTTTGTTTCAACAAGGTTCGACCAGAACACCCTTTAGTTAAATGTTGATTCCCTTCATTGTTTTCCTCTTGGTTGTTTTGAAGAAAATTTGATGACCACTCTTGGCATGGGAAGAGCCTTTTAAAAGTGCAAATCTTATATGTTCATTGTCAAAGGAAAATATCTGCATTGTGATTCCAATTGGCCGAGCCTTCTGTATACTTTGCAGCAATTTTACCTTCAAAAGAAACGTGTTTCCACCTCTAACGGCCAAGTTTCGGAAACGGAAACCATTTCGGGGACAGGGGGATGGCCAGGGATGTTTCCAAGCTGTCCCCGATCAGTCAAAAAAATCAGAAACGCTGTTCACTGTTTCCTGGTGGCGTTGACCGTCCCCCGAACAGCCATCCTGGGGATGGATTGGAGTTTCCAACAGCTGCTAATAATAATCTGCAAATTTTTTTATAATTCTGCAGACCCCACATAATGCAATCCTAATAGTAATATATTAATATATATTATAAATTTACAACTTATAAAGTTTTAACTTTTAAAACATTGAAATCTCTTGTCATCTACATGCGCCATTGCACTCTGGGTTTGCAGCTGGGAAATCACAGGAAAGAAATAGGAGTTTGAAGCTGCTTTTGCCCCTTTGTTGCTGTGTTTGTAAAGAAAGAAGGAAGCTGCGGTTTCATAGCTCGAATGAGAGGATTTGCACTTGCAGAGAAATAAGAAATTTCTCAGCCTGTTTTCACTTTCAGGCTTCAGCAGTCATTCTCAGAGGTGAAAATTTTAAAATGGATATCCATTGATTAATGATTCAATGGTTTTGTTAACCATTGATCATCAATTTGTTAGTGATAATCAATGGTTAAAAAAACCATTGAATCATTAATCAATGGTTTTAAGATCGTAATTTACTGTTTTAATCACTGCGTCAATTTAAATCATATCTATGAATGTATGAAATTGAAATTTGAACTCTCATTTGATTCATTTGATGTCATCCTATGTTCCTATTCTATGATGATTCAATTTGATGCTATGTTCTATGATGATTTGATGAATGACATTGATAATTGTGTTGCTATGATGAATGTTATGATGTTATGTAATTCTCAAATTCATGGATATATTTGAAAATTCAGATTTCCATATATATATATATATAGCCGTCCCTTGCTCTGACAAAAAAAAAAGTCTCGGAAACCCGTCCCCTCGTCCAGAAGCTTGGGGTAACATAGAAAAGAAATGGAAGCCAGGCACAATTTGTAAAAGGATATAAGCAAACTCTTCCATCACCTTCCCCTGCTTTTCAAGGGCTTTATTTAGAAGGATCTCTTATTTTCTCTTTGCTTAGCATTAGAGAAAATTTGAACCAAAAGGTTAATTTCTCAAGACCATACATCCTATAGTTTGACCTCATCCAATGGGGCATACAATATGGAATAGACTGCTCTAATACTACTGATCTAGCTTTGATTGACGATACAAGGGATGACCTGCCAAATTGCAATCTTGTGTTGAGAAAGCAACAAACCTAAGCCAAGCAAATGAACCCAACAAAATAGATGGTGGTATAGTGTTATTGAAAGTTTTAATGAAAATGAGAAATTATCAAAGCCATCACAATCACAAAAAAGAGATGTGAAACCATAAAGTATAAAGATAGAATGCGATACAATTTGTCCTAGAATCTGAAAAGTCCATGTACCAAGTTCATTACCTAAGAAACTAAGAGGATCCATCACAAAATGTGACTCCCCAAAACACAATTTTAAAGTTTACCAAAATTTTCAATTATTTGTATTTTGTGGTCTACAAGCATTTTTAAGTAGTTTCCTATTGTCAAACATAGCTCATTGGATTTATGCACCCTTTCATTATGTTGTACATGTCCTTAAATATTTGACACATTGAATGCTTTTGAATTCCTATCAATCATGCCCTGACAAAATGACGTAGAAGTTTTTCCTTATTCTTCTAGATTTTTTTCCCGAACTGCAACCAAGATCAACTGTTTTATCCTCAACTTTCATGAACCTGATACTTGCCTCAAATGTCACCATTGTAATTAGACTATTAGTTATATTATGATTACTCTTTCAAATACAATTAGGAATCCCCTCACTCTAGCTAATATTAAAGACCTTGCTGTTAGAACATGATGTTATTATTGGTCATACCCCTGTAACATTTAAATATTGTTCTATAAAACTTTATGTTTAGTATAAAGCATATACCATTTAATAATTGATAGTCTAATAAAATAAATTAGATTATTAATTATTTATAAATGGGGTATTTGAATAGGTTTTGTAAGTACCCTTTCATGCATTTGGCCATCCCTCTTATATTTAAGAAGTTCCTCTCACTTGAAATAAATGAAATTTTGCTGAGTAAGAAAGTGAACTCTATCATTATGCACAGAAGATTAATCATTGGTCATGTGGCAGTGAGGAGAAGTGCTATTGCCAGGTTTTGTTTATAATTTTGTAGACAATTTTGTAAGTGTTTTCTAATAAAATGATGCTTGATAAGACTTTACCTGAAAGGGTTTTCCACATGTATATATTTGTGTAATGTGTTAAATCTATGTAGCTTTTAATATGGTATCAGAACCAATTAGAAAATACTAGTCATTTTTTTACAAGTAATTATGTTTATTGGATACCATCAGACTATTCTTGTATGTGAAAAACAAGTTAGAGGAAGAGATGAACCCTTACAAATATTTAAGGTGTCTATTAGAATTTGGTTGAATCCTATTGATAAGAATACAGATGGAAAAAGGTCAATGATGAACAAGAGGCCACCAAAGTTGTTGATCAATATCAAGAATTTTCTGATGAATTCAACAAAAATAGTGCATCCTAACAAAAAGGGCCTTAAGGTCTTGAATAAAATAGTAGACGCAAGAGCAGATAGAATTTAATGAATTGCTTAATATTTACAATGAGCAACACGCTCGTATATACAACAACAGATATTTACAAAATAGCAAGTATCTAATATTAGATTGCTACAATATAGGAACAGAATAGCAAGTATCTAATATTAGACTGCTACAATACGGGAAGCTATCTTGAGCATTAAAGGAAACATTCAAAATATTCTAATACCCTCCCATAATGTTCAATCTATCAACAACACCAATAGATTCCCTGAATTTTACAAATTTATCAGAACCGAGGGACTTGGTGAAGATATCTGCGGGCTGCTCCAATGTAGGAACATACAGCAACTGGATGGATTTGTCTTCAACCAGCTGACGAATGAAATGACAATGAGTTTTGACATGCTTGGTTCTTTCATGGAAGACGGGATTCTTTGCCAGTTTGAGCACGCCCTGATTATCACAGAATAGGGGAGTTGGTCTTGTCTGAGGAACATGCATATCCGCAAGCATCTTCCGAAGCCAAACTACCTCACAAGCTGCCTTAACTGCTCCCTGATACTCTGCTTCAGTCGAAGACAAAGCCACCGCCTGCTGCTTCTTACTAGTCCATGTGACAGCACCAGATCCCAAATTAAACACATATCCAGCGGTAGACTTACAATCATCAACAGAACCGGCCCAGTCTGAATCTGTGTAGCCACATAGTGTAGGGTCAGGACTCTGAGTGTACAGAAGGCCTTAATCAGAAGTACCACTTACATAGCGCAGGACACGCTTTGCTGCTGTCCAATGATCAGCCTTGGGAGCTGTCATAAAGCGGGATATGTAGCTTACTACAAAACTAATGTCAGGTCTGGTGGCAGTAAGATAAATGAGACCGCCCACTAGTTGTCTAAACAAAGATTCATCCACAACAGGTGAAGCGGACTGAGCTGACAATTTGAGCCCGGGTTCCATAGGAGTGGAGGCAGGTTTGCAATCTTGCATTCTGAACCTGTTCACAAGATTTCTGGCATACTTGGATTGAGAAAGGAAGATACTATGCTTAGTCTGCCAAACCTCAACTCCGAGACAATAGTGCAAGAGTCCCAAATCTGTCATATCAAAGGTGCGACACAAATCCTGTTTGATTTCAATGATCAAATGTTCTGAACTGCCAGTAATGATCAAATCATCCACATAGACAACTATGAACAATATATCATCACCTACATGTTTGATATACAAATTTGAATCCAATGGACTCCGCTGAAAACCCTGATCGGTTAAGTATTTATCAATCTTCATGTACCAAGCCCGAGGGGCTTGTTTCAGACCATAGAGAGCTTTGACAAGTTTACAGACTTTGTGTTCCTGACCAGCAACCTTAAATCCAGGGGGTTGCGTCATGTAGACCTCTTCCTGCAAGTCACCATTCAAAAAAGCACTCTTAACGTCCATCTGATGGACTTTCCAACCAAACTGAGTTGCTAAGGCAAGGACAAGCCGTACGATACTCATTTTGGTTGTAGGAGCAAAGGTTTCCTCATAGTCAATTCCTTCTTTCTGTGAGAACCCACAAGCAACAAGACGAGCTTTATACTTGTCTAAGGTTCCATCAGCTTTGTATTTCACCTTGTACACCCATTTGCAGCTAATGGGCTTCTTCCCTGAAGGAAGATCAGAAAGGGCCCAAGTGTGATTTTTCTAAAGACTTTGGAACTCTGCTTCCATAGCCTGTTCCCACTCAGGGATACCTTTCGCCTTAGAATAAGTCTGGGGCTCATAGACACTATGAATGTTAGCCATAAGAGCAAAATTAACTGTAGGCTATTGTTTGCTCTTATTTCTGGAAGCTCTACCCTCAATGAGCTCATTATCCCTGAGATCACTAATAGTTTTAGCCCACCATTTAGGCCGGAGAGTGGAGGAGCCAATGTCTGGAGGGGCTAGAAGAGGATTATGTTTCGGAGCCTCAATAGGATCAGCAATAGGAGCCTCATGGCAAGCATCATCTGCATCATCCCTCCCATCAGGTGAAGCTAGAGGACGAGGAACACTGTGAGGTTGATCCTCAGAACACTGCTCAGGAGAAGAAATAAAAGGTCCTCGAGTTTCATCAAAAACATCACGACTGAAGATAAGACGATCAGTGTCGACATCTATCAGTCTGTAGGCCTTATGATTGTCACTATACCCTGTCATCATGAGTCTCTGACTCTTGGAATCCAACTTTGAGCGCTTAGCATCAGGAATCCAAACATATGCAAGAGAGCCAAAAGTCTTTAGATGACTGATCCTAGGCTTACGACCAGACCAAACCTCTTCTGGAGTCTTTCCTTTAACAGCCTGAGTAGGAGAACGATTTAGGAGATAGACATCAGTAAACATTGCTTCTGCCCAATACTTATTAGGAACAATTCTGTGTTGTAACATAGAACGAGCCATCTCAACAATCGTACGATTGCGACGCTCAACAACACTATTTTGCTGAGTGTGAGGTGTAGTGAATTGGCGTTTGATGCCATGGGTAGCACAGAAGTCGGAGAATGCAGTGGAACAAAATTCTCCACCGTTATCTATTCTAAGAGAAATGATACTACAATCGGACTCTTTTTCAACCAAAGATTTAAACTTCTGAAAGGTACTAAATGCATCTAATTTTTGTCTAAGAAAGTATACCCACATCTTTCTACTAAAATCATCAACAATGAGCATAACGTATTTGCAACCAGTAATTGAAGATGTATTCATAGGGCCACAAATGTCACCATGAAGTAAATGAAGTACCTTAGATGCACGCCAAGAATCTCCATCATTGAACGGAGTCCGATGTTGTTTGCCAGCTTGACAAGCGCAGCACACTCCAAGATGTTGTGTCTGAATATCAGGTAGGCCAGAAACAAGTCCCTCCCGGAGCAGCTGAGACAGGTACTAGATGTTGAGATGTCCATATCGCTGATGCCACAAAGTGCTGAGAGATGAAGTACGAGCTGCCATAACTATCTCAGGAGAATCACCAGTGTCAGTAAGCTGATATAGGCCATGATCTTCTAGACCAGTAGCAACAGTAAGACGAGTCTCAATCAATAATGGAACATTTGTGAGTACTGAACACCACATCCAACTGAGAGGAATTTCTCATGATCTGACTCACAGAAAGTAGATTGAGTGCCATACTAGGAACGTAGCACACATTGAGGAAGATGAGCTTCCTCCCATCAGACTGTATCTGAACATTTCCTCAGCCAACAATTTTGTATTCCTCTCCTCCGCCAAACACAACTGAATCACTGAACGGAGAGAAATCTGTAAACCAGTCACGCCGATGAGAAAAGTGATGTGAAGCACCAGAATCGATATACCAAGCAGAAGACCAAACTAGATCTAAAGGGCTTTTAGCCATAAAAGCGTAAAAAATGGACTCCTACTCAAACTGTTCAGCAACATTCGCCTGCAGATGTGACCCTCCTTGCTTCCTTTGTTCAGAAGCGATTCTCTGACGGCAATCTTTCTTCATATGCTCGTACTTGCGACAATAGTGACATTGCACTTTCTTTTGCTGAGGGTTGCCTGAAGGTTGAAGTGAACCTCCCTGTTGTGAGTACCGAGATGGTTGAAATGTAGCTGCAAAGGCTTGTTCTGAAGAGGACGAGGAAGCACGGCTACCAAACTGCTACTTCCAGCGATCCTGCTATAGGAGTTTATTGCATAAATCAGGAAACATCAAAGCAACATTCATAGACATAAAGTTGAGAGTCTCAACAAAGTGCTCGTAAGATTGTGGTAGACTCTTGAGAGTGATGACTACCATATCTTCTTCCTCCATTTTCTAACCAATAGCCTCAAGCTGATCTCGAATGTCCATAATCTTCGTGAGATGCTCCTGTAAACACATGCTATCATCCATCATGATAGAGAACAACTGATTTTTCAAGAAGAATGCTCAGCTTTTATCAGAGGTCTCATGTAGCTCCTTCAAGTGCTTCCAAATGTCGAAGGCCATCTTCCCTAAGGGAATCTGAGGCAACTGGTCATCTGTAACAGACAGCTTTAGAAGCATGACAACTTCTTTGTTACGATTATCAAACTTGTCCTGATCAGCTCCAGCGGTGGTAGGACAAGTTTTTGTGCCCAAAACCAATTTATCGAGGAGGCGATACTCAAATATAGTCAACATACGTTGCTTCCAGGTATTATAATTACTACCATTAAATCGCTGACTGCCCTCTAACATCAAGTTGGTCAAATATGCCATTTGCAAAAAAAATAAACACTGTTAAACAAAATCAGGTACACACTTCAAAAAAATGAAGTTCAACAGGCATGAATTTCAAAGCAAATTCCTCGCTGACCCAGAAAGATCTGATAGGTACCCAGAAGAGATAAAAATAAAAACAGAAAGAATTTGAAGTCGAATTTCAAATCCGATGGCTCGAAAATCAAGGCACGAAAAATGAGGTACCCAGAAAAAACTGACGAAGAACCAGATAAGATCTCGAAAAACCCACCAAGAGTATGTATTCAAAAAAAATTATGATCCTGAAAATTAGGGTTTCGCAGTAAAAATGGCTTTGGTTAAAATTGCCCTACGAACAAGAGCCAAAAAGATTGCAGGAAACAGCAGCGCCTCGAGATTTGAAGGAAACAGACAAAAAAGGTAAGCCTTAGCCACCAAAAGATGCCAAGAAAACACGAGTGCCGGAAATTTGCTGCTAGAGCAAAATTGAGCGCTGAACCAGGGAAATAAAATGTGATCAGAAGAAAATCGCGACTGAAGAAGAAAAACCCGAACACAGAAATCGCGCCTGTAGGGAGATCGTAGCAGAGGTAAATCGCGAGCAGAGACAGGTCACGAATATGAGCAGAATCGCGAACAGAAAGAGCAGAAAAAACAAAACTGCTGATTTACCCACAAACTTTCAATCAGACCTTGCAATTTCTAATGTGAGAACAGTTCCCACGATCTCTGAATAGTTTGGAAGAAATTTGAACAAGATAATTTCAAAAAAGACATTATAAATTTCTCAAACAAACTATTCAACCTTGCTCTGATACCATAAAATAGTAGACGCAAGAGCAGATAGATTTTAATGAATTGCTTAATATTTACAATGAGCAACACGCTCATATATACAACACCAGATATTTACAAAATAGCAAGTATCTAATATTAGATTGCTACAATATAGGAACAGAATAGCAAGTATCTAATATTAGACTGCTACAATACGGGAAGCTATCTTGAGCATTAAAGGAAACGTTCAAAATATTCTAATATTGAAGTGGTTTATCTATTTCTTTAACTAATCTTTTTATATTTTTGTGTCTCAACAGTTAAATTTGCTTAATTTTTAGTATGCATTATGGATAGCAACTTAATAATTAGTTTTCTAGGATTCATCAAATGCACTTGAGTGAATCTTTTTATCCTCGTCAACTTGTATGATATTCTTAAGACCAAAATCCTAAAATGTTGCAAGCTCTTGCAAATAATTACTAGAAAACCATACAAAGATCCAAACAAAGTAGAAACGTGGTTGGCACTAGCTACAATTGTCCTACATCCTCTAGATTTCTTTGATTTCTCTCAAGAGGTGAACATCTACCCCAAACTCCCTAGGTCTTCCAAAACTTCAAGAGGGGCAAGATCATGTAGCCCCAAAAAATCCTGATCTAGCCACTAAAATTTATTCTCATTATATGGCCCAAATTATCCTTCAATTCTATCCCACCCACTCTAACCTCGTGCTCTCCAATCTCCAAAATTGATAAAATGACCAAACCTTTCTCTCTATTTATTATAAAACAACCATGATTCCTCCACACAGAATCTACATCAAGTAGGCCATTTTCCGAACCCATTTCCAAAGGCAAACCCAAAGAAGGCTTAAAGGGTTTAGTAGAGTGACAATCAAAAATCTTGTCTACCAACTTATTGTTAAGGAATGATAAATTAGGAGATAAGATGTAAACTGAATGTATGCAATAGAATACAATTGCCTTGGTTATTGATTGATTGACGAGACAATCATATTTAATGGCCGCCACAGTCCAATCTGGGTGTGCACCATTGATTATTGCTCCATTAATGTTTAGCTCAGAGAGTTTGTCCTTCCTTATTGGCACCTCAGTCTGTGTGGAGAATCTGCTAAATAATAGATTGGCTGAATTCGTCGATGTGGGATTTAATCCCAAGTTACAATGTGCATCGCAAATTGTATGTGGCGCCTTCAAACAACCAACACGCTAGTCGATCCACAGAGAGTACTAAATATGACGAGAAAAAGATGTCAACCCCACTATGAATGGTGCCAATAACAGCAATATTTATTGGTCGCAAAGTCGATCACAAATGAGCCAAATGACAAGCCTCAATCTCTAACAAAGACAACAAAGAACATGTGTTGCAGATTTAAATAAACCACCAACAAGGAGATCGAGTATAAAATGAAGTCGACCCAGTCGAAGAGCCGGATCAATGACTGAGCCTCAGAACACAAAAAAATACGGGCTCGACATACCGGATTTCCACTCAACAATTTGCACAGACTAGCGCCAGCAATTCGTATGTGCATGAACTGTGCTAATGATGAAATTCCTAGAAGATGTCCAATCTAGTACACGATGTAGAGTCTACTAAGAGCCAAATGATTATATCCACTATCATATTTAGGGATTATAATTTGCAATGTTTCAACCTAAGATGTTGTCTTCCATAAAATTGATATATTATAATCACTATCGTTTAATCCCTTGTCTTGTTAATTGCTATTGGTCAAGGTTATAGAAGTCATCTTTCTATTATTGCCATTCTATGCACATGCGCCCTAGTGTTACTACTGGTGGAATCATTCTACGTGAGACTGTAACATTCTCTAGATGGTGTTGTCTTATTCCTCAAGAAACAACCATTGTATGACTACAGGCCCAATCTTGCAATTACCCGAAACCATGTGTGTCAATCTTGTATGTGAATCCACTTATCTCCTGCGGCTTGTGCCGATTTCTCCATTTTATATTTCCCTGGAGGACCAGGGACTCGGGCTCCTTGTATGACACTCAAGTAACAATACTCGATAGCCGAATATATTTGTTGTTGTCGTCTCTGTCACTCCCTTCTATGTATCCCTTCAAACTGTTTGTTGGGGTCCTCATCTGTTTTGTAACTCGGATACGGATGCTCATCTCCACTAAATCTCCCCCCTGTGTCCCTGGACAAAATGAGAGAATACATGTGTTTGTCTGTCGGGTATTCCCTTACGGAAGTGAAATATACTGGTGTTCCTTATTTGGCTATGAGATATCTCAAATGACACTTGCAATTACCTAATAGAATCATCTACGCACCAACAGATACCACAATACTAGAATAGGTCATCGGTCATAGGTCATCAATTGCAATAGACAAGAGACCATTGTAATCATCAAGTTTATATTCTCATGTGACCGTCTGTTGATCATATGTTTTGGCGATGAGCAGTGGGGATCGATTCGAATATATTGCCACTGTTTCAAATATATTTTCTAATGCTTACATTGTTCACTTTTAGTAAATCCACCTGCGGCCATCTTGACGAGGCCACCAACGAGGCTCATCAGCAAATAAATCAAGTCAACCACGGAAACAATAGAACAGCCAAACAGAGAAAGGCAACTGGCCTTTAGGATCTTCCTTTAGCGGTAAAGCTTTGTTCAAAGGAACCTAGCTCTGATACCATGTTAAGGAATGATAAATTAGGAGATAAGATGTAAACTGAATGTATGCAGTAGAATACAATTGCCTTGGTTATTGATTGATTCTACAAAAATACAATGACTATATATATTGAATCTGAAGAATGTAAATATGAAAAGACATGACTCATCATATTATATGATAAGTCATGATTGTTCATGTTAACATATTGAATAACCTATGATTATCATTTTGTTGCACACCGTAAACAAATCTCATATAATCCGGAGGGTTTAATATAATCGGACAGTCACGATACTATCATGACTGTCATATACTAACAGTCCGATAGTATCGTGACTGTTCGTATATAACAGTCACGATAGTATTGTGACTTCCTTTGCATACGGGCCGATAACCATATTAATAAAAATTTATTCGATTCAATAATATTTGTAATATTCCATTCAATTATTATATAGTATATATATATATATTATGATTGTCTCGTCGTTTATTAAACACGAACGAACAATACTTTAACACTTATTACACTGGAAGCACCTAAAGGAAGACCTTCAAGGTTCACAAATTGAAGCCAAAAACCTTACTCATAGATGACATGAATCATATGATTAAAAAGTTTCAATAAATCTAGAACACAAGCCCTCACAAAATTGTGCTAAAAACCTTCTTGCTCAAAATCATACTTCACAAAATTTACTGTTTGTTCAAACTGTAATTTAATCAAGGCAAGATTTATTAGACCCAAAGGGAGCCTAAGAAAACAAATCAAATGAGGGACCAAAGAAATGATTTCAGCTTTGGGGTCAAACCAGTGATTTAATCGAAGGAATATTTCTCAAACCCAAATGGGGCCTATAAAAACAAATCAAAAGAGGAACTCAAGAAATGATTTCAACTTTAGGGACAAAGATAGGTTCTCATTATACACCCTTGTTCTGGCCATTCAATCATAGCCCAATAGATGACACAAAGGCACAATTTCCTTTGGAAGATGGACATTCAATAACACTCTAAATAAACTCCATCCAACTACAAATCTCAAAAATCAAATATCTCCTGCCCAAAAATTTGAGAACTAAAGATTTATGTTCCTACTCTTTGGAAAACTTATCTAGACAATCTTTCAGAATAAAAAAAATTCCAAACTAAACACCTAAGTCTTTCGTTTGCACAATTAGTAATGAACAAATTTGAAAACTAAATACTTAAGTCTTTCATTTGCACAAAACTATCATATCTCATTATCCCATTATGCCTTTCACTCTTTCCCAACCAAATTGTGGGAGTCTCCTTTCTGCAAGTACCCTTTACATGTCATCCTTGACTTTTGACTCCTAACTCAATGTTTTTCACCAAGTATTCCATAGGAATTGAAGTTGTGGCTGTCCTTCTACTTGGGTACTTAATTCCTATCATACTTGACTCTCAAACCACATTGATTCCATTATATACTTTTTCAGTGTTAGACTTTCAGCAATCCCTTTCCCTCGGTATTCTTCCTTATGCATCTCCAAACTCTTCTGCCTAATAACTTCCCTTATACTTCCTGATAGAGTTAGAGGTGTAGGTTCACCTCTAAAGTAGTACCAAGTATGAGTCATCTTTAAACCCCAATACACGACATTCCAACACTCTCTAGTCTTATCAAGATAGCATGTTTGGACTTGCTGCCATGGACATGACTTCCTCAACATCGTTGATCCTGGACACTCCGACTTCTCAATTGACGTGGGGTATGAGGTATTCTCAACCTTTGGCCTCCAACAGCCTAAAACTCTCATCTTTTCTCTTACATAGACCCACCTACCCCCCTACATATCCAAAAGGCCCTTTGTGACCAAATTTGATGCAACAACCAGCTGAAAAGACTTCCTCCAGCCCATTAAACATTGTTCATTATTTGGGTACAGAATTGCAAGTAGATTCCAACACTAATGAAGAAAACTACACAAGATGGCATTAGTGAGCCAATACGGGCTCATATCTACCCGACCAGATCTGAATGTGCCCAGAAATCATTATTTATACCAAATGACATGGATTCAAAGAAGGAAATGGCACAAGTGGCCATGCCCTAATTTATTGCAGTGGTTGAAGATTGCGGAGCCCAATACATTCACACCACACCCCACCCACCTTTCAGCAGATTTCATTAGCCCTTTTTTGGTTTTGTACAATCAGATCTACATGTTGTCAATGCTAAAAAAAATGGCTAAGTTACCGGTTCAAATCTGGATGCAGATGTGGGTACCCAAACCCAGTACATGGATGGATACATGGAATTTTTTTGGGGGGTTTTGGATACGTTTGGGTGTGTGTGTGTGTGTGTGTGTCTGTATTAAAGAAATATACTGAATTAAATCATTTGATAGTATGACACTTCATCATTGATCGGGTGGAACATGGATCAATGTATTGAAACTGTGTTCAACTATTCCTCGAGAGCTACGAGAGTTGCATTTGGTTGGAACAAATGAATAGAGAGGCAACAAGGGAGGGCTAGATTCTCACTAACAATGTCTTGTGTTGAAGCACTTGATGGAGGAGCTCCTGTTGTAACAATCATTCCCGGATTGATGAGCACCAACATCTCGCATTCTTTCATGTTTCCGATTGATGCCCTACCCCTGGTTCATTCTCAAGTCGTCAAAGTGCATTGTAGCTACTTGCCCTTGCTTTCCCATTAGCATTCCACGCAGGATACCACTCTAAAAACAAGACCACCTTCAGGATCGATCCATTACTAACTTGGCCAAGGAATGAGAAGATTGGTGTATGTGAAGAACCTATCGGGCTCTTCCTGATTTCCTTATCTTAATTTGATATGTATGCAATTTCTTATTCCAATTTAGCCTCATAAAACAATTACAAGAAATTTCCACCAACTTCAAATATATCAATTGAAACAAATTGAATATTTTTCTGATAACATTTATCAATTCTTATTCTCATCACAACAGATTATTTAAGCATTAAATTAACATTTGAAAAATTAGGCACCAAGCAGATTTTGGATTGTTTGTGTATGCACAAATCGCCCTTGAACCATATCACAACCCAACACAATAAATGCTAAGCCTGTACAGCCACGTGGCAGCATCCAATCAGTGCATGACTGATTTGTAGCAAATAGGAGCCCCAGCAAGTTGAGAGACAGCCCAGATTTCAGTCACGTGGGCATGTAGAGCAAGGCGTGACTGCCTGGAAGCTAACGCAGGAGCCTTGCAACTGTATGACGCCTCCTGCAACAATCACGTGGGTGGGAAATGGGTCTGAAACACTTCTCAGAATTCACACCAGCTTTCAAAACACCCAAACGGCTCCTCTTTTTGAAACGCAGCTATCTCATATTAAATGCCATGTCTTTCCCAGTCAAATACGCAGCCCATAATTAATGTGGGTTTCCAGATTTTGTGAATTCAATCTCAATATAATTAATTCAGCATCCGCAAGAAGATCTCTGCCAATCTCTCAATCAATTATTAAACCTCAGCCATGAAACAATTCAGAATCCTTAAGAACAAATGATTCGCCTGTAGAAATAACTTCATACAAATCCAGAACACCAATTTATTAATTGCAGCATCAGCAATTAATTAACAACAGATTTCCCAATAAAATCAACCTCAGCAAATTCGGATACAAATACCAAATGAAGAATCACAGTAACTCCTCCAGACAATTTCAAAACTTCAGTATGAAAACAAATCAAACCCCAGAATGAACAAATTGATTTGCCTGTAGAATTAAACTTCTCAAAATTCCAGTATACCTCAGCACTGGATTACGATCTCAGATACAACTGCAAAATTCACCATCAATCTATAATGGCTCCAATTGCCAGAAGAAGAATCAGTCCTCAAAACCCTAGCTGGGTAGTCTCACGAGCTTCAATCAATTCATAATTCAACAAAAGATAAATGAAAGTGCTTTTTCAAGTTGTACTTATAGCTTTTTCGGAAAAAGCACAATTTCACTTTTTTCATATAAAAGGCTTTTAAAAGATAATTTCACTTTATAACATTAAAATTATAAAGTATTTAAGTTATTAAATTAAAATACTTTAATTTAACAACGATAACTTTAAAATCAAAGCCACTGAATTCTGCTGACCAAATCAAACTCATTTCCGACACCAGAGCCACAAACGCCAACTGCCCTGCCGAAAATAACCCACTGCCAAAAATAGTCAGCTGCTAAAAATAGACTTACTACAAATAGTAAGTCTCTCAAATTGGAGATTCCCTGAGACTCAATCCTAAAACATCTGACACTCCATGCAGACACCCTGCTAATCCAGGCCATACCCCAAATACCACTTCCTAAAAATAGTAAGTCGACCGAATTGACCCGAACAAAGAGCAGATATGATAAACTAAACCTCCAAAATGGAATCCCAACAGTGGCTCCACAATCTGACCCCCTCTGAACACCTGATTAGCTTGCGAGGGTCGCCAAACCAAGCTAATCCCGAAGTCTGAAAAACGGGGACATTACAGTGTAGCCCTCAAACAAAGTAAGAACTAAGCAGGTCCATCCCTTGATTGTTAGAACTAAAACCCAGCATACATTGAGGACCAAAAGATTAAGCAGTTGGAGTGAAATAAGTAGATGGTAGCTAGTTGGCTATTCAATGGGCACTGTCATTCACTATTGTGTTCACTGGCATCCATGTGCCCGGATGCACATTCCCCCCGCCCCCCTGCGCATCCGCATCCACATGTATCTGAATCTGAATCTGCATCCAAAGGCAATGGGGGCATATCCAACATCCTAGAATAATGGTGAATGAAATGATGATGATTTTTTTTAGATTTCAAGTATCTCTAGAAATCCCAAGGGGGCAATTTTTGTATGCAGGCATTAAAGAAAATAACAACTATAGCTTGGGTGATCTTGAAATACCATGCAGCCACTTTCCTATCCCGTTGTTCAACTACCTATGCCTTATAGATCTACAAACACATTATTTTCTCATTCTAAGGGTTGTTAATTCGTGGTCCCACAGAATTTAAGTGCAAAATATCATAGGGTTTCAAGATTTATTAGCTTATTCATCATTAGAGCTATTCTTGAAGTTGTGAAAAGGTAGCTAATGAAGTAGATGTATGTAATCACATGTCTCCTTGGCCAAGTGTTGGCCGTTCTTCCACCACAATTGCTAGTGTGACTATGACATGTATTTGATTAGTGTTGCAGCACTATAAATTATTGTATATTGTTATGTGTGGTAATTCCTTTCTTCAAAGGGTCATTAAATAGATCTGATCGTTATGCATCATACAGCTATTGTTATTTGATGTTTTCTACTTGTTATGGCTCAATGTAACTCCCTGACCTAATAAAGCACCAGCCTTGAAGACCGTGTCCCTCCACATACATTAAAATTTTAAAAATCAGGTACCAATAGTAATAAGAAGTAGAATTTGCTGATTTGGGATTTCTACATTTAATCATAATCTTTTCTCCTATGAGTTATTGATTCCCTCAATATAGCAATTTTTTCTATCTACAGAAAAGGCATTGACACCTTAATTTTATTTGGTTTATCTTTAGAACAAGAACAATTAATCAGTAACCCCTAATGTAAACTTTGTTAAACAATCAATTCACACTAAAACAATCAATTCACACTAAGACAATCAAGTTAAATGAAATATTCAGCTTTACAAAAAGCATCATAATGCAATTCTTTCGATTCTCAATATTTTCATTTTTTATTTCTTTATATTCTGCTAAACACTGGAAGACAGGTTTTGATATTAATGTAACAGAAACTTCTGGTTGAATAATAATGTAAAGGAAAAAGCATTCAATAAGAAAAGCAGACCATATTGCAAGATGAAAGAGGGAGTAGATGTTTTGTTATACCAGGGGAGCCACCCTAAGAGTAACCTATCAAGCACCAGCATCAAAACAGGTCCAAGCAGGAACACTAAATGGCTTAAATTTTCTGTCTCTTCTGTGTCTTCCACTGTGGAAGAAAAGAGTTTAAATATTGCAATTGAAATAAAAAGGTGAATATTTGGTTTCCAAAGATTAAGTAGCCATGTGACTTTGTTTACAAGTATTTCGTACCAAACCTGGTGCTGTTTGGATGTGTTCAACTTGACTCTTTCTAGAAGCAACTAGAACCTGTGTACAGGTCACAAGTAAAGTCAGATATCAAAAATGCATATTATATTTTCAAACATGCTTATACGACCTATGGACTAAACGAACAAACTTATTTTCCACTTGCTTGGCACAAATAATAACCATTGATCTATACAATCTCTCTTTCAAAATAGACCCTTTTCAGTCCATAAAAAGGCATACAAACGAAGATGAACAATATAAGTTGATCGCCAAGGATGTAACCAGGAAGTGTCAATCCTACAAGCTATTAATGGGCTATAAAATAAAAAGAGATAGATATATTTTCACAAATATTGATCACAGTCTGATCAAATAGTCTTTATGTTGTAAAAACGCAGCTTCAATCAGATATAGTCAGACACCAAAAATGTGTGTTATACATCAAACATGCTCCTATGACATATAGTCTTATAGACTAAATGAACAAACTTGTTTTCCAATTGCTTGACTTGGATAACATCCATTAATGTATACAATCTCTCTTTCAATATTGATCCTTTTTGGCCCCATAAAATAGCATACAAACCAAAATGAACAATATAAGCTGATTGTCAAGGATTTAACCAGGAACTGTCGATCCTACAAACTATTAATAGGCTATAAAGTCAAAAGAGATAGATATATTCTGACAAAGATCGATCACAGTTTGATAAAAGAATCTTTTACTTTGTAAGAATGCAACTTCCATAGATAACACTAGTTATGAAGGTGTAGCAAAATTGAAACCTGCAAAGTGATTAAAACCAGCTTTATTTCCCCTAATTCTGCACTACCATTATTTTCGTAATTCTATTTTGGAGGGTCAAGATTATAGTAGGAATTTTGCTCATTCACAAGGACGACTTCTCTTTGCTGAAAAAAAGAAATAAAGATGATATGTTCATAAAACCTGAGCAGGATCCAGAACAAGAAGAAACACTTCTTCATCACGCCCATTTAGTGACTTGTATCGCCGTTGAATTCCAACTATTGTTCTTGAATGTCCATTATGCTGAAAATACAAGGGCCTGATTGCATAACAATAATTTAAACCTTATGGTCAATATTTTAACTCATAAAGACTTTATGTTCATCTATAAGTTTTGTGTACAACAATCAGATTTAGAAATTAAAATGAAGATAAAATTCTAAAATCATAAATTTCAGTCATTCAGGTGTACATAAAATATAAACAGAAATTAATCTATCCAAAAGTTCAATAGACGCCTCAATTCAATGATGTATAGGTACTCACGTTCGTTGGCTGGTGATAATGCATTCCCGAAGCTGACATAGAGGCACTTTCGAATGCATATTTTTGTCCTCCACAAAATAATTCCAGACCCAATCAACCAATACCTGATGATTGTCAGGTTTGCCTTTATTGAATTCTTTAACATTGTTGGTAATATTACTACTACATGCTGTGTCAGTTTCCAGAAACTCAGATGATGAATATATTCCTTTGTCCATACAAGCGGAACAAACATGAAAATTCTCTCTCTCTCTACATGTAAATACAGAGCCTCTAATTGGGTAAGTTTCGCAGCCATCACACTGATACTCAAAGTGAAGAAATTTATGTAATGGTCCATTTGTATGATTAGTTTGTAGCATCTCTCTACTTCTCCCCTGAACTGCCTGGTTCAATTTTGGAGTATCAGCCCTAGAGCTCCTGTTATTAACTGCTTCACATCCAAAGTCAACAATACGTGCTCGAAGGCCAAAAGAGCGTAAGAGAGCGGCACATTCAGTTGTCCCAATCCACTTTTTACTTCCATATATCCCAAAATTAAATGATTCGGCACCCATTATATCAAAACCCCTCTTCCATGCAATCTCTAACCACCTTTGGAGTGATGGAATATCTGGAATAAATCCTGAGCCTCCAAATAACATTTCTCTTGCACCAGATATTTGCATCAGGAGGTGGGAGCTTAACATTTGGATGTTTCGCCATCCACAGCCCCATCCCAAGTCTTCTGATCTTGTGCTCTGAAAATGATCAATATGGCCTGAAATCGCACAGCATGTAAGGCCGTGTTCAGCTTCTAAACAATTCCTCAATAAATTCATCAAGCCTTCTTCAATCCTGTAAAAACTACTTTTAGTTTGGCAACTAATTAAGCAAGATAGTTGACTATAAATATGATCCCCATCCAAAATATTGAAAAGGTCTTTCTTCTCTGGTACAATCTCAGACGAACAATGCTCCGCAAGCTTAATGTCACCCCCCTGCAATTAGCACCCCAAAATAGGCCTAAATCATGCAATAATAAACCGTGAATTCACAATTAAATTGTATTGACAAAAACTGACAAAATTACAAATGTAACCAATTTAAACTCTTTTACAAAAGAGTGTAAGTTGGGGAAGAGTTAATACATTTTTTTAATTCATCACAGACCAAGTATACTTATCCCAATCTAAATAGCATGGGGGAGCAAGTGAGCACATTCAAAAAATCTAGGGAAAGTCTTCCATGTGCAGTCACACCATCTCCATCACTTCTAGCAATTATATTAAACGGAGTTGTGATAATCTATAGCTCCATATAGTAGCCATCTTTTACCACTAAAAAGCTAAATGCATCCCCTCACAGGATATCTTGATGTTAACTCTTGAAAATAAGCGAAAAAAATAACACAATTCGTCCAAATGTGGCTTTCAAAATAATTTACTGTACACCAGAAAACCCACAGGAACCTATTATAGTTCTCCTTGCCTTTGCCAATTAGATGAAACTACAACCATGCTGTAAATGAACACATAGGGGAACATATATGAGGTAATTTGTTGCAAGAAGCATAAACAAATAAAGGTTTAAAACCCCTCATGTTCAGAAAAATGCAAAATAATCCTAATTGTGACCAAACTTGATTGTTTAGCAAGTGTCCTTATCTTGTTGAAGCCCTCCATACTCTATACCTCAGAAAAAGAAGTCTCTGATGCCACAATCTTTCCCGTGACATATAAAATCATTTGAGAATTATATGAATGTCCATATATGACTAAGATAGCTCAATGGTGCTGTTAAGTGCCACTAGGAATAACAGCAAGAGATGACCATAAACGAACTCCAACTTCTAAAGGAAATAAGAGACTGAAAGCAAAAGCACATCAAAAGATTCTAACTAGCAGCATGAACCCATAATAGGTAATCCTAAATGCCATAAAAGACATCATCACGTGATAAACCATGACAGAGAAAAACTACCCCCAAAGAAGACAAGTTCACGGAGACCAAGAGTGGAGGCAATGATGACACTAATCTATATAAAAGAGTGATGTAGACCAAAGTATATTCATCAACGATCTATCTGAATCTGTAAATATGTAAATTTGTAAATGTGTAGTACATGTGCATAGACACTTCATTGTTTGGAAAAATAGATTGAGAGTAGAAGAGGAAATGCCATTTGGTTGGATTTCCCAATTCTACAACTTGTTGTCCTTAAATTAGAATTGTTACATCACTTTTCCTCATAGATACATAGATGTTCTCGAGAGTTAAAAAGTTAGTGATAGCAAAGCAGAATAAAATTTAAATATGCCATTCTCTTGTCCAAGCGGTACCATAGCTGCTTTGTACTTGCATAATTGAGCTTATAAAAACCACCAGGGCAATCTTTTAAGCTAATTTTCCCAACACTAGGTTTCTTAGATAGATACATATAACAATTTAGTGGTGAATATTTTCTCTTATTTGCACTCAAATTACTAGTATTTTGATGCAATTTACTGTTCATTTCATACAGATTAAATGATAGAAGAAAAGTTATAATGGATTGCAAATGAATTAACTTAATAGAAGCATATTACTACATGTCATTTTGGTACCAAAGCATAGTTTCTTATTTAAATTTATTCATGTAGGAGATGTGTGTTACTCACTCTCAAATCCAAAGCACAAGGACAAGGAGATTTGGAGAGATAGGGGATTGAAGCTGTTGACAAATACAGATAGAGAAAGGGGAATGTCAGGATCTTGCCTGCAAATATTGTCAAACAGAGGCAATAACATGCAAAAATAGAATGGGGAACACCCCGCACCGCAGCGGTAAGTTGTGAGCACATAAATGCCTTTATGTAGGTTCATTATACACCTTGAAACCAATGATACTGCAAAGATAAAGTCCAACTTTATAGCTGTGTCAAATGCAGTAAACTTCTAATAATATTATTCTAAGCTGCTGAATCGTCCAGTTTAACTGCCAATTCTGGGTACGGTACGTACCGGAATCGGGTACTTCTTGGAATCCCTGCGGAATCTTAGTAATTTATTATTAAAGTTGTATTTATTTATTTTTTCAATTGAAATTGTTATATATTTTAATAGTAACATTATATAATATATAATTGTTTAATTTATGTTTATTATTTCTTGTTATAATATTAATTTGTTAAATTGTATATGAAATAATTAATATTACAAGTATACTATTTCTTAATTCTTGTTTTTACACTGTAATATATATATATATATATATATATATATATTTACGATTTTTATATATATTTTTGTACGGACGTATCTAAATGTACCCAACCCCTTAAAAGAATTGTCGTATCTACATACCATATCCACATACCCGTACCTGTGTTCGTACCCGATTCGACAACTTAGATATTATTATATTTTCTTGCACCTACTTTCACTGACACATCTTCTTTCATCAATTTTTCTCCAACTGCAATCAATGCATCAACTCCTTTACAATCTAGCATATTAAACTCCCTCAACATATCTTGCACATGCTTAGTTTGACAAATAAAGAATTACCATGAAATGGTATACTTGCATGCCAAGAACATATTGCATCAATCCTTAATCAGGTATTTGATATTTCAAATTCTTTCATCCTTGCCTCTTTGACTTCTTTTTTCAGCCTATTTGTGCTAACTATGTAGATTAGGTCATCAACATACAGACATACATAAGTTGTTTCATTATCTTTCTTCTTGATGTATAGTGTAAGCTCATTCCTTCTTATCACATACCCATTTGCTAAGAACCATGTATCATTTCTTAAATATCATCCTCTCAGTGCTTGCTTCAAACCATTGAGCACTTTTTCAACCTCTAAACATCCTTATTTTCCTTTCTCTTCAAATCATTGCAGCCGATCCAGATATGCCTTCTCTTCAATGTATCCATTCAAAAACGCACAATTCACATCTAGCTGGTAGACATTCCATCATTTTCAAAATACTAATGATAATATCAATCTTAGTGTCACACCTTGCAACAGGTATATAGGTCTCTTCATAATATATATCATGCCTTTGAGCATATCTCTTGCAACCAATCTAGCTTTGTATCTTTCAACAGTGCCATCACTTTTGTACTATATCTTAAAAACCCATTTAGTTCATGTCCCAAGCTCCCAAGTTTTGTTTCTTTCCATAGGATCAATCATGTCTTCCATTGTCCTATTCCATTCTTTTTTTCCAACCACTTCTTCAAACATAGTAGGTACACCCTTTATATTTGAATAAAATGCATAATTAACCAATTCATCACCTTCATTGCTTTCTCTTTCTTGACCTTTGTTATTTTTCTTTTGAAAAAATTGATCAAAAATTACATTTGGCAGATGAGTTTTCCTCAGCTGCTTACTTTTTGTAACAGTGCTTGAACATGATTTAGATATTGAAGTTTTAGCCTTTTCTTCTTCATCCCAAATTATTCCTTGATTTACTACTTCTTTTTCTTTCTTCAAGTGATCTACATATGCAACTCCTACAACAAATATAGCATCTCTTGAAATAATGTTTTTCCTACCTTGAGGGGAATACAACTCGGAGGCTTTGTTTTATGTGGAATAACTTGTAAATATGCATGCTACACTCTTTGCATCCACTTTTGCATGTCACTAGAGGCTTTCTCCCATACCAAGCTTCATATGGCATTTTACATTTTACCACAAGTGTTGGGCTTTGCTGGCTAAAAATTTTGTAAGCTACTAAGACTACACCTTACAAAATTGTAACTTTAGACAACGGTATAGTGAGATAAATCTCTCCTCTCAGCAATAGGGGAGGCTCCCTTCTTACCGCAGGTGGCTTTAGTAGGACTTCAACTGAAATTAAATAAAGGGGCGATTCTTCCAATCTGTTCCTCGTTTTTAGGAAAGATTCACAAGTAACAACTTTCTAACTCTACAAAGATCTCCTACTGCTACGATAATACTGGTGACCTTGGAATTGACGTAAGAACAATACCAAGGGCAGCAGTTTACTTTATAAATTTGGTGGAATAAGTACAGTAACCCAAAGTCTCCTGCGATTATCCCAAATTAGGATTTTAGTAGAATAACCGGTAAGGCACAAAGTCTCTTGCCAGATACTCTCAAACTTAATAAAAATACCTACAACTGAAGCCCAAAGTCTTCAGTTCTAAGTAACTGCAACCACTACCAACTATAACAATCTATCCTCCTGCAACACAAAGTCTTCAAAAGTTCAAATTGGCTCTGAATGTAATAGGTAGCTCAAAGTCTGCACAATTAAATTCAAATCCCTCTTGAGCAAAACTCCAAAACTCACAATCAATATCCAGAAAATGTCGTCACATAACACCTTGAATCAACACAAAGTTTGAAAGCAAGTTGCCCCTTTTATTGAAAGCAATCTGATTTACATCCAAGCACAAAGTGTTATAGTGCACAATACAAACTAGCAGAATTTTCTTGCCTTGCCAAAAGATGATTATTTAGAATGAGCTCCCTCCTTTATATAAGAAAAGAGGAGAGAGAAAGGCAGAGAGAAAAGAGGAAAATCCTTAACCACCTTGACTTATTCCCTAACTAACTAACTAATTTTGACTTTTTCAAAGTTGCATGCCTAATGCACTTGCAACCTGATTACATGTTACAACTTTGCACGTGATACTATCACATGCAATTACTTATGTCAAATACAAATTACAAAGACATGATGAAAATATTCTAAGTGCCTAACAAGACACAACACCTATTACATCATCCTTTGTTTGTCTTCATGCTGCTACAGGATGCGTGACGGTTGATATGCTCTAGTTTGGTGAAAGCATCTTGATCTGGAACAAGAACCTGCATCCTTGGTTGTCTCTTGAGAAGCACATTATGGTCATTTCCTTGGAAAGTATCTCTTCTTCAAAGCATTCAATGCCCACATCATTCCAATCTTCAACTCTTTGCACTTAGCATGGGATGACTTCTCTCTTGTAAATGGGGTTTTTAAATCCCATTACATGCAATTTTGGAGACCACTTGTCATCCGCAAACGGGGTTTAGAGGTCCATTTGCAGCTTTTGGGAAAGCGAAAAAAATTGTATGTGAATCCTTGGAGGTGAGCTTTTAGCTTGCATTTACTTGATGAGGAGGAACCTTCTTCTTGGGTAGAACTCGTATTATTTCTGGAAACAATACAATCACAAACTTTTGAAGCCAAAAGTCCTTTGAATCTCCAATCATGTAGCACGTGACATGAAAATTCCACAAGGTGAGAACATATTTATGAGATGGATCCATTGTGCGTTTTTTGATGCAAATGAGTGAGCTTGAGGTATTGTGAGCATATGGAGATAGCTGGAAATTTGTGGGACAACAAATGGATGCAAATGTTTGAGTTCAAAAACAAGTGTTTTTATGGTGAAAAACCCCAAAAATGGGTTTTTAAAAGGGGATTGCATATGGAGACAGCGAGAATTATGGAGGATAAAAGGTAAGCAAATGAATGGATATCATTTCTTCTTATAATGGAGTTGAATCAACCACCATCATGAGTTTTAAGTCATGTGGCAGCGATATAACAAGCGCAGATGGAGTGCGGGTAAGCATGAAAGTGGGCTTTTGAAATGGATTTGCATGTGCATATCAATAAACTTGCTTTTTTTGACTGTTTCTTTCAAGAACGGGGTTTTTAATCCCGACTGCATATACAAGCAAGATGAAGCACTTGCATATGCAACTTGGAGAAATGAAGACAGAAGATAGAAGGAACACAAATTCAAACACATGTAAATCTAAAAATGAAAGTTTACATGTAAACAAGATATCTTGGGAAGAAAATAGGAAAAAGACTTTACCCCAATCCTCAAGAAGAAATCTTTCCAAATCTTGGGCAAAATTTGAAATGAATCCAATGCATTTTCGGATTTAGGAAAGATGGGATTTAAAAACTATATATAAATCTCTTTCCTAGTCTTTTTCCTTCAATTTTGGAGAGTCAACATGCATTCACAGCCAAGTGGGAAGGAATGAGAGAATAATTGCAAAGAAATAGCAACCATTTTGACATTTTCCATGCACATGTAATGACAACCAAAAACGACATCTAGGGCATAAATAATAGCTTAAAAATGATGATAAACAAGCTGAAAATGAAAAGTAATGCCCAAGAACTCATCTTAGAAGAAAAAAATTTGATTTTGATGAAGAAAAATGGCCAAAAATGGGCCGTTTTTTAGCAAAAACGCCCAAAAACGTGCCCTAAATGGGTTGTTTTGAGAGCAAAACACCTTCTAAAATACAATTTTGATGATCCAAAAATGATCCTTAGAAAATTTAGTGCAAAATCGACCCAAAAAAGAGCAAAAACAGTTCAGTTTTGACCATTTTCCAAGTGATTTCTTGCCTCAAAATTCCGTTTTTTTCAAAAACGCCCCAAAAAAGTGGGCTTTTTAAAGTCAAAAACACATGTTTTTCTCTCAAAAATCGTCACTTCCCAAAAAAACAGCCAAAGGGAAGTTAAAACGCATTTTGAAGATGCAAATGCATGTTTAAAAAGACATGTAAATGCCTTCAAATTCAACGTCCATAAGTGTTGTGTTAAAAACGCACTTTAACATGTGTGTGCATGTGCTTTAAAACATATGCAATGGCTTCAAAATTCGACACCCAATAGGAAGGATTAAATACGCTGTTTGGAGAAGAGTTTGCACATGTAAAAATACATAAAAATATATGTATTTGGGTTTAAAAACAACACCCTTAGTGATTCTCCATTAAAAACGCACTTTTCAAGTGCATTTACATATTGATTAAAACATGTCTTTCATGAGGAAAAAGCCACTTGGAGAGTTTTTAAATACGTTGTTTTCAATATGCAATCGCATATAAAAACAACACTCATAAAGGATTAAATACGTTCTTTTTGAGTTCAACTGCACATTCTTATAAAACATGTTTTTGGCTTAGAAAAAGCCACTTTTACATATTTTACATATGCAATTGCATATAAAAACAACGTATTTAATGTATAAAAGACTTAATTTCAAGAGGTGGGTTTTAAAGTGTGTTTTGCATGTTGATGATATGCAATGAAGAATAAAAACTGCACCTTTTTGAACTTAAGTATTTAGTTTTGAATTAATTTATTATATAACTATAGTGTTTTAATAAAATAACATGAAATTAGATTATTTTAAAGCTAATTTCACGAAAACATTAAAAACTATAGTCAAATCAGCTCGGAATGAGTTGAAATTTGAAAATAAACTTTAAAATCCATTTAATATATTAAATATAATTCGAACACGTGCAATTGACTTTGAAAACCCCACCTTTTAAGGATTTTTAAAGAATATGCAGTCAGCCTAAAAAACCCCACCTTTTAAGGATTTTTAAAAAATATACAGTCAGCGTGAAAAACCCCACCTTTTACATCATAACTTGAGTTGTACAACTCCGTTTGATGTCCAAGTTAGCTCGAAATGAGCGTATTTCAAAGGGCTATTGACTCAAGGGAAAATCAAAATTAAAAACTACTAACAAGAAAGGGAAAAATGAAGAAAAGGACTTGAAGATTGTCAAAAATCAAGCGCCTGCAGTCAAAGAAGAAAACTCATTCTGACAAGCAATAAGGGGATTTAACTTGATGACAACCTTCATAAACAACAAATAAATAATGATACATAAGATGCAATTCAAGGATGACGAACTGCTTTCATGACAATTTATCAATGTGTTGAAACATAGAGGATACACATACGAATCCATGAGAAAAATTGTGTAGGGTTGTCTCAATTTTGTGATGTCAAAATTGAGGACAACAGGCTCCTATTCACAATATAAACAAAAGTTTGAACTGCTTCAACCCAAAAATTATACATATACTCTTTCCTACCAACATGCTTCTTGTTGATTCCATTTATGTCTTTCTTTTTGTCACTCCATTTCGCTGCGATGTATAAGGTGCTGTTAAATATCTCTTGATTGCCTTTTTTGCACAAAATTCATTAAAAAAATTTCAAGAAAATTCGCCTCTTCTATTGCTGTATGTATACTCCATTTTATTTTTTATCATACCTTAAACATGTTGAATGCTTCAAAAGCATCACTCTTATACTTCAAAAAGAAAATCCATGTCTATCTAGTAAAATCATCAATAAAAGTAATCATGCAATGCTTTATAAATATGCTTGCCTTGGACATAGGAGAACACAAATCCAAATGAATAAGATCCAATGGCTGATTTACTCTCCTAGTGCATCCGAGAAACTTGTTCTTATGGTTTTTCCAAGTGTATAACCCTTGCACCCTTCCTTTCCTCTTGCTTAAATATTTGATAATGTGTGTACCATACTTGTTTGATTAAACATGCACAGTCCCTAAAAACAGAAGTGTCCATAACTTTGGTGCCCTAACCAGCTTGCATTGTCAATAGTGGCATAACAAACATTTGATTCGCTTGATGGAAATATTCATTTCTTTATCATCTCTGATATAGTGATAATCTTTCCTCCTTGTCTCTTATCATAGATAGTGCAAAGTTGACTTAACACTTATAAGATTATTCCTTAGTTGTGGTAAATGGTATACATCAGCAATTTCTTCTTCTCCTTGCCTGGAGTCTATCCATTTTTCCTTTTCAATAAACTTCAAGTACTTTATTGTCACCCAATCTTACGTCACTTTTTAAGTTTTAATCAATTTTTAAAATGCTTCTCTAGAATCTAGCATATGATTAGAACAACCTAAATCTCAAAACCATACCTCATAACTAATGTTTTCAACTTCGTTTAATAAAAAAGAGTAGCCCAATGTATCTTCATCTTTTCCTTTTCTTTGGATCTTCATGTGTTTTCTTGTGCGTAGTTTTCTTTTCTTCCTTCGTTCACACTCTTGAATCTATAATCTCTCTCTATATGACCAGATTTCTGGCAATAGTAACACTGCACTAGTGGCTTTCCTGCACTAAATCTGCCTCTATCTCTTGAAAAACTACAGCATCTACTTTGTTGTCTACAATGCCTTCATAAGCGTTCTCCCCCTTACTGAAATGAGGAAAGCTAGTACTTCCTCCTTGATTTTTATTGATCTTTGCCTTTGACAAAAGTGCTTGATCTAGACCACCCATACACTTTACCTTCTCTTAATAAGTAACAACCCAATCAGCTCTTCAATCTTCAAAAGTTGGGTATCCAAATCTTCGCACTTTTCTAAAGTAATAACAATCTGAATCAATTTATTCAGGAGATCTTATGATCTTTTTCATAGCCATGTCATTTTCACTTCCTGCCCATATATACTCATTTTAATCACAATGTGTGTTACTCTTAGCACAATAATTTCAATTTTTCCATTGTCGTTTATTCTTAAATTCTCAAAAATCACTCCTAGGGTTTGAAATTTGAATATTTGCAACCCTTGCTTGATTTCTATGTCAATATGAACTTTCTACAATTGTCCATCTACTTTGCTATCTTGCAACCTACAACTCTCATGAAAATATTAGTGCAATCTCTTACTAAGGATGCAGGGGATTGGTTCTTGTCCCTTCCATCATGTTCAGTCCCTTCTTGGGATGTGTTGAGAGCAACATTCATAGAATATTTTGATGAGAGAGTTAGTGAGGATGAGTGTGGAGTAAAAAATGAAGATCGGTACCAAGACATTGATGTCTCTGTTGATCACACCATCCATGAAACTGATGATGAGGATTTACTCATTAAAATTGCTACTCTCAAAAGTAAACTTGCAGAGAATGATGTTGTGTGCTGGCAGTTGCAAGAAGAGAAAAGGTTGCAGGCAATGGTTATTCTTCATTTTGATGATGAAAAGGCCAGTGGTGACATATGTATTGATGAACCTGAGATGGATCTTCTTTCAGATCTTACACCATCTTTTAAGTGTTATTTGATTCCATGACAGTTGCCACATGTGATGCAGATTATGATGCTGATAATGAAGTCAACAAATGTCAAGATATTGAAGACGAATTCATATTTGACAATGTTCCTGTTAAGTTTGTAAAATTCTCTTATCAGCATGAAAGGACACTTTTCTTGTCTCAATTCAAGGAGGAATTATGTGAACAGCAAGAGGATGATTATGATGCAGATGTAAGTTGTTGTGGTGATTCATTAGCACAAGAGGACATGAGGCAAGAGATTTCAATCCCTATTCCAAATGGGGAATATATTTGCAGCACTGAGAATGAGGCCAAAGAAGTTGAACATGAAGTCCAATGCCCGCTAAGCAGTGAGAAAATTTCAGCACTCTTGGTTGTTGATTTTCAGAGGTATGCCCCTGATATGGACTCTGCTTCACAGTATCCCATTGATATATGCTTTGACACTGATAATGAGGCAGGTGTTCAAAGTGATGTTGATAATGATTCATGTTTACATGAAATCCCCTCATGTTGTGAGCTAGAAGAAATCAGTAAAGAGCATGACAATAAGTTGTCATGTTTTGAAAATTACAATGATGAACATGATTCATGTTCATGTTTTTTTTCCTCTTCCTTTGGTGAAGAGGATTATGACAGAGACCTTCACTTGGTTGATGATCCAGTTTGTGAAAATATCCTTGAGAAACCAAGATATTTAGTGGCTGAAGAAATGCATGAAGATAAATTTAGGGATCTAGTTCCTTCCCAGCCAGGTGAGTTTGTTGTAATGCATGATGATCATTGCAGTTTATATTTTGATGCATTACTACCTAGACCTTATTCTTTCAGTCAACATCAAGATGAGATAACAAATGTTCCATTTTTTTTGGATTATGAGAATGATAGTGGTTGTGACTGGAAAAGTGTGGGCAGTTACAAATGCAAAACTATTTTTCAGCCCAAGAATGTTCATATATGTTGGCAGCAAGATTGTCATGATATTTTCAGATGGCTGGTCGCATATGTGAATGAAAATCAGGTTTTTGACAAAGGAAAGTTCTGGTATTTCCTTTGGTGGCCCAGGGCCACCAAATAAGGTTTTAATCTTGTAAATTTGTAAATATTCCTTTTCAGTTGTGTGTTTCTTTCCTGGTCTTCTTGTCCCTGGTTTGTCTACTAGTCTTTGAGAAGTTTCCCTGCAAGTTTTTGTCCAGTAGGTGGTCTGCTAACCCAAAGATTCTGAATCCTTGTCATGCCTGCAAGAGGCATACATCCCCAATTATGAGCCACTGTTAGCCCATTTTCCTATCATGCAAAAAATCTAATGAAAATGGTCTTATCTTGCAAAAAATCCTGTAAATGGCCAATTCTCGTGTCAAGTTTAAGAAATAGGGTTTTGTCATTGCTAGGGTTTCAAAAAAATTGTCTAAGTTCATAAAACCCTACCTTGTTCTAATTGATCGTTACTTTTTTGGTCACTTAAGTTCTTTTTTTTAGCACATGTCTTAAGTTATTGTCAGGTGGGGCCAAGTCTGTCAAGTTATAAAAACCCGACGACGCCTCTTAACTTTTCCTAAGTCCCAATGTTTTAAAAGTGTTGTCTTTCGGGCTCAATCGGTATGCAGTGCTAAGTCCGACAGATGTAAGAAAAGATAAATCCAACAACAGTGTTAGGTCCTTCGGGCCTAGTTGGTAAGCAGTGCAAAGCCCGACGGTTGTTGGATGCTTTAGCAAAAAAGGGGTAAAGGGCTTAACTGTTTTGGCTCGTCTCTAAATCTTGCGATGTTGGCGGTGATGCCTTAACCTTCAGCGATCTGGCGCGGCGGTTTTCTCATGATCTCACAAGGTAGCGGCTAAGTCATGATGCATTCATCGATTAAGCGACAACTGTTGATGGTGGACAAGATCGAGGGTTGTCGCTGAATCTCGTGATCTTTGCTGAGTCAAGTAAAACATCTGGCGATTTCGAGACTGCCTTAGTCGTTGGATCTCAAAGAACTAATCATGGTCAAGACAAGTATTCAACGATTGAGAGATTTTCCTTGGTCGCTCAATCTCGAGATAAAGCCTGAGAAAAGACAAAGTTCGGAGATCTTGAGAGGGCTTTTATCTCTGAATCTCATGACGGGACCTGAGTTAAGTCAAGTTTTCAGCGATCACGAGATCTGTGTTAGTCGCTCATTCTCGTGATGAAACCAGGGTCAAGCCAAACATCCAGCGATCATGAGATATGTGTTAATCACTCATTCTCATGATCAAACCCTAGTTAAGACAAAAGTTTGGAGATCCTGAGAGGGCCTTTGGTCGCATAATCTCTAAATGATGTAAGGTTAAAGGACTTGTCGCGATTAAAGGTAAAGGCAATATAGGTTTGATCTAATCCAACGGTGGTTGCGATAACTCAAATAGAAAGTGCTCGAGGGATAGTGGTCGCGGGATCACGCCTTGCCGCCACGTGTCCAGCCCGATGAAGATTTTTAAAAGGTGGGTCCTTAATGCCAAGTGTTGCAAATGTGTTATTTTCTGATTGGTTGTCGAGGCGGATGATGTGGCTGGTTATTTTCAAAGCCAGGTTGACTGGTCTGCTGATTTTTGTGTGTCGTCCGATGTGCCAGGAAAGACAAGGATCAACGGTTGTGTTTTAAATTTTGTCAATTAACCGTTGTGGCCAGATATTTGAATTGTTTAGGGGTTTTTTCTCCAGGATTGAGTCAGTAAACCAGAAGCAACAAGCCGAATCAGATTTTTTTTTTACAAGGACGGTTACAGGTGAAAATTGATGAATAAGGTGTTAGGTAGCCGTCATGATCTGATTTGTTTCCTAAAGTGCCATTCTGATTTAATGCAGAGGACTGATATTTTGAGAAGGGCGGCTAGGGTATGATGGTTGTCAGTAATTTCCATGCCCTGATACACGCAAGATTGCTAAGATGGCTCTGGCATTAGAACTGTTGTCTACAACAAGAAGCCTTTGAATTTGTAATCGCAGTTGGCCTGTGATGATGAAACCCAAATATTGTAAATCGGATTTGATCTGATCCTTCCCGAGTTTTCAGGCTTTCTTGTTTGCTTTTATTTCTTGTTGTATCTGGTTGATTGTAAGTGGTTCAAAAACCTAACTTTTCCCTAAATGATCCCAAGCTTGTTGCAATCCTTTATAAGGATTTCCAAGATCATTTAGGAGGGTCATCTTTTGGCTAAGTAAAGGGGCCTAGATCTAGTCTCTTCTTGGTCTTAGAACACCGGCTGATGATTTATTCTTAGTCTAGGATGTAGCAGATTTTTATCAGACTATATTATTATATGAAAGGGAAATATTCTTGATCTTTTGCAAATTATCTCAGTGGTTCTGAATCTTGAAGCAAGGTGTATACAGAGGCATGAATCCTCATACATAATACTAATATCCAATCCTTTTTCTCTCCTATGTGTTGGTCTTATGAATTTTGAGTTTTCTAACTCACTGCATAGAGTTTATCTGTGTCAGTGTATATGTTGTCAGTCTTTAGTTCTGATTTAGGATTAGATTAAATGAAGCTATGGATGAAACATAGTCATTGGGTTTGCACAAGGATTTCTATAAGTAGCATGGGTTTGGGTATTTGTGCTTATGGCTTGGATCTATGACGAAGAATAGTAGTTGGCTTTTGTATTCTGCAGTGCATTAGAGATTTTGCCCAATGGATAAGGCACTGGTCAGGAATAAGTATATTCTGCAGTGATATACGTCTGGTATGGTCTGCTATATCCCTCAAATTTTAATCATAACCAATCCCAAATCTTTCAAAATTTTGAGGTTATAAGGTCGTATGTTCATCATCATGGTGATTGAGAATCAATGAATGACTAGTTATCATTTAGTATTTTCTCACCATCCCATCTGCTTTGTTGAATCCAATTTAAAGTTGTAAAAGTGTTATATGTTACTAGATTAAGTGCACCCGCCTTGGTTTTGCAAAGCCAGAAGTGCAGAGGGCAGTCTTGTCCCTATAGTTGGTCCAGTTACCTACAGATCTCCCCGTATTTGGAACTAACCCCTCCTCAAAATCTGTCTTAGGTATATTGGTGTCTCTCTAAGTGTAAAGTCCTTTTCAGGAACCAACAAGACTCTTTGCCAAACATATGGCACCCAAACTATCATATAGAACTTAATAGCCTCTACATCTCGCCCAACTACAAAACTCAATCTATTAAGCCAAGTAGCTTCTTTACAAGCATGAGTAACTGATATATACTCTAGTTTTATAGTGGGCAAAGCAACCGCAAATTGCTGCTTACCCGTCCAAATAATGGCATCACAAAACATCATGAAAATATATCCACTAGTAGATCTTCTACTATCAATATCATCTGTACAATTAGATCCACATATACATGAAAAAGAATTGAACATTGGGTTCCTATAGGATAACCATGATTGCATAGAGAATACTTGAATGTACCTTGCAAATATTTGAAGACCCTCTTCTCTACATCCCAATGTACCCATCCAGGATTAGACATAAATTGATTGAGGATTCCCACTACTTGGGCAATGCCTAGTCTTGTACAAAACATAGCATGCATCAAACTACCACCAACACTGCCATAAGGAACTATGCGCATATCGTCCATCTCACTAGGAGATTTTGGACACTGCTGAACACATAATTTTGTTCCAATCTAACAAGAATACACAAGAATTTGGAAGTTGACATGCTAAATCTCTGCAACACTAAGTTTATATACTTACTGCGGCCTAACCATAGCTCTATGTTAACTCTATCTCTTTTGATTTCCATCCCTAAGATGTACCTAGCTGCCCCTAAATCATTAATTTCAAACTATGTTAAAACTTGAGATTTCAAATAACAAATCAAATTCATCCCATATAAAAAAACATGTCATCAACATGCAATGCAAAAATGAGAATACAATCACCATTTGACTTGTAATAGATGCAATGAACTAATTTGGATCCCAAAAATCCCAAACTTAACACAAAGGCATCAAATTTCTTTTAAGTTGAAACCATACAAAGACTTTGTTACATCCTTTCCTTGTAAACCCTTTAAAATAACTGTAATAACTATTTCATGTGAAGTATGATGTTAGACGGTTAAGTGATTTCATTTATTTGAATTCATAAATTATGATTATGATGATTTAATTTACGTATGTGGAATATTGGGAAAGAATTATGATGGATTTCACTATGGGCGATCAATGTAAATTTTTATTCTATAAATCATTTATTGTTATAGTTTTTGCAATGATGATGGTATCTAATCCTTCCTTGTTAGCGGATGCAGGAGAAGATCCATCCCGTGAGCAGGGGAAGAGTATCATCAAAGTAAGGGGATGTGAACACACGGTGAAGGTCAAGAATGTCATCCAAGAAAGAACCATAACTATTTAACCAATCATCAGGTCTGGGCAAGGTGTTGCCTTAGATATTTCTAGATGATTGATTTTCTCTTCTGGTGTTAATTAAGAATTCTGGCCTTACAATTAATTTAAATGCATTGGATCCTTCTTGTCAATTTTAAGGAACAACCCCGGTGATCTCTTCATGCGTTTCTTTTTGAACTATGCATTATGATTATTCATATATTTTATGCAATTATACATATATACATATACATATATATATACACACGACATATACGTAAACATATATAATTTGTGTACAGATATAAATAGATGTATACATGTATGCGAATGATCATTGAAATGTATGAGCATTAACAACACAATCATATGGGGATCCATGCATGTGGTCGCGTTCTAAGATGACAATGTGGATGAGCCCACGATGATTGAATAATTAAGTACGCAAATGAAAGTTGGCACTAAGTTCACGGCACGTATACATCTAGTTATACACATACACATAAAATAAATACGTAGGCATATGTTGTACAATATGTGTGTGTGTGTGTGTGTGTGTGTGTGTGTGTAATTCTTATGTTGTCCCTTGAGCATGTCTGACTTGATGCTAGAGTGTTAATTATTTCATTTTATCAACCATAGGAATATGTTTGAATTTTGGGAGCAATGTTGGGTGAGGTGGCAAGAGTATCACCTCTTGCCACCATGTGCAAGGAGTTACTCTAAGTTCACGGCACGTATACATCTAGTTATACACATACACATAAAATAAATACGTAGGCATATGTTGTACAATATGTGTGTGTGTGTGTGTGTGTGTGCGTGCGTGCGTGTGTGTAATTCTTATGTTGTCCCTTGAGCATGTCTGACTTGATGCTAGAGTGTTAATTATTTCATTTTATCAACCATAGGAATATGTTTGAATTTTGGGAGCAATGTTGGGTGAGGTGGCAAGAGTATCACCTCTTGCCACCATGTGCAAGGAGTTACTCTTGAACCCCTTCGACCCGCCTTTTCTTGCTTGCTTCATTATTTCGAGAGCATTTTTTTGGGCTGGAGCAGGGAGTTTCTACAATTTTATTCTTTTGTGCAATTTCATCATGGTGATCCTGCATTCTGAGTTGCTGTTTTGTGAGCTTTGTTCTCTTGGATCTTTGGAAAAAGGATTTGTGTAACATCTTCTCTGGTTGCATTGTTATTCAGCTGGACAACGATCACTTGATCACAGACATGATTCATTTCCCTTGCTTGTCAAATCTATGTCGAGTTGTATTCATCTTTCATCTGTGTAAAAAGCTCATTTGATCATATGCATTTGGAAAGGCAGTGATTTAATATTTGCAAACTGTATTTGTTAATCATCATATGCATCTTGCTATCGTTTAAGCTCATTCGATCTTCTGCATTTGGACATGATAGAATTTATATATTGATCTGATTTTGTTATGCATCGTGAGCATCATGGCTAATATCTCAATCATCAAAATGAATGACTCTGTTCTTGATGTATCTAGTCAAAACATACTCGTTTAACTTGCATTAGTATAAAGTATGAATCTTCAATGCGAGCTTGTCTAGAGCAAATATAAATAGCAATATAGCTTACTGTACATTGCATATAATAACAGAAATGTTAAGTATGAATCAAACCCAAAATGAGAAGTTTATGTCCTGCATGTCGAGCATGGATTGTCTTCTTTTAATCATTAATTAATACCATTGGAACAATCAGTAATTAAATTTTCCATCTGTATATGTGGAGTGAAACAGTATGCATGGAAAGGGATCCATAGCCAAAAAAGAAGTATGGCATGAAAGTTGAACCTTTTGTAAACCCCGTATGATGTCTTTCTGGTTTAGATGAATCTGGTCATAATTCATAATAGTAATGTCTGATCAAGTTCTTTGAGTCCTTTTCTACTCCTTCCCTTACAGACTTACCTGGTAGAGGTGGAACTTTTAGGTCTGTATGCTTGGGATACGAACTACCAACCTGAAATCATATCAGCTTGAGTCATCAATATAGTTGTCGGATGTGAATTCTGATTTGGGATATGAATCTGCTTATTATTATATCATCCATATTTTGTATCTCAGATAAGTATGCATTCAGATATGAAACAGTATTCAATCAATCTATACTTAAATTAAACTTAGAGGTCATGGCACCTTGACCTATCTTTATCTAATTCACCCCAAACCAATTCAAAGGTGTCACAATATGTGGAAGAACTCTCAATTAAAACATAATCTGCATATTAAATGTGAATTTGCATATCTGTTAATCCTAACCGGTTACTGAGAGCGGGGGTGAATCAGTAAATACAATTTTTATTTCAATTTTTCCTCAATTATATATTCTTGCAAATTCAGAAATTAAAATAATATAATAGCACTCGTAAACAGAAATTGAATACACAGATTAACACAGCGTATATACGTGGAAACCCTTGGTTAGAAGGAAAAAAATAGGGTGGGACAAAACCCACAACTTCACTACTGCAGTAATAAAGATGCCCTGTTAGAGGCTTACAAAGCACTGGTAAGAGTGCTACCTGGTTATCCCTGATTAAGGGAATTGAATATGCTTCACAATCTAAAGCAATGATCTTATGATAACACTTTCTGTCTAATCAGATCATACCTATTATCCTTTGTTCTGCTTGGTTGTTGAACCTTTCTCTATCTTTCACCTCTCGTGACTGTAACTCCTCTCAGAGAATTTTGTTCTGTTGCTCTCCTTCTCTCTATGCTCTAAAAATTCTACAACAACTCTTTTGTGTGCTATGACCTGTATTTATAAGAAATTAATCTTATTAAAAATACATCTCATAGTTCTGCCAAGCTATAAACTCTCCCATAAATCATGCATGCAAAAAAACTTGCAAACTGATTCAGAGTTTACCTCGAAACGTTCGCTGAAAAAACAAATCTAACTCCAGTTCCACTGAAAAAGCTAACTCCAGTGTAACTGAAAGCACTCCGTATAATCCGGTTCGGATTATCATGCACTTAACCAGTAAAGAACTTGTACCCGATTAGTCATCTGTTCCCTGTGTGTTTCTCATGACCGGTTGGAATAACCTAGACCGGTATAAGCGTGACCGGTTAAAGTACACCACTTCCTTGTTTAGTCTACCGGTTCACAATTATGAGTACTAGTGTGATGTACCGGTGTTCTAGTGGGTTCCGGTGGGATTGATGTTTGCCTATGACTTCACCAATGACAACTAAGTTATGTCAACAATATCAATCATAATCTGAATACCGGTTATGAATCTGCATATTGGTATGAGTATGCATGTTAAATGTGAATCTATGAAATCAATTGTTAATCTGCATATTTGATTGAGAATCCCAATATCAGATATGAGAATGATTATCGGTTATGAATCTTCAAAGCCATCAATGCCAGTTTTTATTAATGTATGGTGGTTGAAAACACCCTAACCTTCTATTATTGAGCTTAACCCATACTTGCACCAGGAATTGCCTCAAAAGTTGTGAAGTGTGTAGTCTTCTACTTAATCTGATATGATAAACTTGACAATACATTAGTATTGTAAATCTCATTAATGTAGTGTGGGCAAATTGGGATCATCATCAATATATGACAGCATGTCTTCAATCGATACATTGACTCGTGTTTTTGGAACGTTGTGGTTCAAACCTGAATAGCTAGGTCATAAAGCAAAATATGAAAATCTAATGGAATTTTAGGAAGGGATTCCATTTCTATCCTAGGAAGTGAAAATAGAAAAGATTTATTTTGTCAATCATACTTAAATTTATTTTTTACAACGGTAAACTGTGGGAACGAGACTCCTTGTAGATTGGTCGTTAACCATGAAAACAATAAAGGTTCTGCTTATGCCAATGTGTATCACTCTTGGGTCAATGTACCATTTATTTTGCCTAAAATGGACATGTCCTAAATGGGTTATGGAGACCTTAATGACTCTAAAGGACTCAATATACAAGTTTGGTGGTGACAATGACAGCACAAAGTACAACGCTTGCACCTGTAAAACCTTGGTCAAGGTGGTAATTGTTGTGAGGTTTTCACACCATCACCCCATTGCAAATGAGGACCCCCTCTTTTTGCTTTAGCAGTAGGAGTCGTGCTTTTAGGTGATCTTAGGTGGTAGCAATTTTCAAGTCTCCAAGTCCGAGAGGTGAGTTTGGGCAATTTTGGCCTATTGAGAAGTCAGGTCTATCTAAGTTGAAATTGAAACTGGACGAAGGATTTTCAACCAAGTGATTTGTGATGAAATGAGTTAGAACCTCTTGAAAATCCTTGTTCCAGTTTCAATTACACCTTAGAAAGTCAGGAAAGGTTGTGGGAGGTAACACTGTTGAAGGCATGCTCAATCCTAAAATTTGGCTAAGTCTGGAATTTTTTTGGAAACTCCCAAAATCTGGTATCTTTATTATAACTCCTATGAAGCTGAAACCTATCTCAAACTTCCTGACAATATTCATATAAAATATAATTTAAGTATAAGAAAGGTTTCTTATACTTAATCCTATATTTTATATAAATCCTCCTGCCCTCTGAGCTAAGAAAATGACTAAGTGTAGACAGCAAGTTGTCAAAGAGGAAAATTCCTCTGAGCATGGCAGACTCCACCTACCCCAGAGGAATCCAAATTCCTCTGACCCTCCGTAATTCCACCCCTTGCAAAAATGAGTTCTAGGTCCAGATTGATGAGAAAGAGTGAAGGAAAGTGAAAAAATGTTGTTTTTGAGGTGAAGTTGTGAATAGAGGAAATTCCTCTGGGCATGGTGGATTCCACCTACCATAGAGGAATCCAAATTCCTCTGACATTCTTGATTTCTGCCCCCCTCTTATGGCTCGAAATCCTTTCCCCCCCTTCAATTCTGCCTTTGGGTAAAGTTATGAGGCAATTAGATGAGTAAGTGGGTTGTTTTTGAGATCAAATCATCAAGAGAAAGTGAAAAATCAGAGTGAGAAAGAGGAAGAAGAGCATGAAATCAGACTTGATTGGAATAAAATTAGATTGAAAGAATCATTAATCTCACCTTAGAAACATGATGGAGAGCATGATTGCATTGAAAAGGGGCATAAGATGGTTTCAAACTCAAACAAGGAGCAAGTTTGATGTTATAAGATGAAATTTTAAAGGTGCAAGTGAAAGAAGAAAATTCCTCTGAGCATGGTGGATTCCCACCAGCTCTAGAGGAATCCAAAATTCCTCTCATACCTCTAAATTCCACCCTCCTTTTGATTGCTTGAAATCATGCAAATCCCCTCCAAATTCGCTGGGCAGGTCATTGGGAGTTTAGGTGGGTAAGTATGACAATTTTGAGGTAAGCAGCAGTGAAAGGTGAAAATAAGATTCAAGACCAAGTGGGGAAAATGCATGTCTAAGAGGAAGATTCCTCTGAGCATGGTGGATTCCACCAGCTCTAGAGGAATCCAAAATTCCTCTCATATCTCTAATTTCCACCCTCAAGTTTGGCTTTGAAAGGGCATCCTAAAGGTTAGACAAGTTCATTTTGCAATAAAGGCTGCAAGTTTGAAGTGGAATTGAGGTGGATAAGCAAAATAGAAGTGATTGAAATATGAACGAGGCAAAATTCCTCTCCACCTCTTGATTTCCGCCACCTTATTGAGGGCAAAAAATGATGGAATGATGAATGGGGAAACCACTGAGTAGAGGCCAGCATTTGGAAAGTTTGTAGAAGGCAAAGGAGATAAAACGAAATGAAAGAGGAAAATTCCTCAAGGCAAGGTGGAATCCACCTGCCTTTGAGGAATCTTGATTCCTCTCTACACCCCAATCTCCACCTTGTACTTGAATGGCAAAACATGGATGTAACCTCCCATTTTCATGAAACAATGAGCAAGAAACTTGAGAAGTGTAAGGGGAGATCAGCGCATTGGTGAGATCTTATGAAAAGGTTGCAAATTTGGGAAGCTTGGAGTGAAAGGATTCAAAATTCCTCTCCATGCTTCCATTTCCACCTTGCATAAAGCATGACCAAACTCAACCAAATTCCTTAAAACTGCATTGCAAAGAGATACAATGAATGATGTGAGGAATCCAAGAGGAAAATTGAGAAGAAGATTTGAATCCCAAGGCAAGAGGTGATTCCTCTAGGCATGGTGGAATCCGCCAGCCTTAGAGGAATCCAAATTCCTCTCCAAGGCCCAAATTCTGCCCATATAGGAAGTGGAGAAAATGCAAATTTGAGGCCCTTAGACTTGAACAAAACACAATTTGAGAGTAATCTGATCCTAAGATTGAGAAATTAAGACTAATTGGGCTGAGTTCAAGGAGGTGGAAATTGAGTTGAGGCAAGGAATCCAAAATTCCTCTTGACATGATGATTTCCACCTTGTATCCATGGCATGAAAACAAGAATTGAGGCCTCCAAATCAGGAGATGATGAACAAAAAATGGAGAAGAGGAAAATTCCTCTAGGAGTGGTGGTTTCCACCACCCCAAGAGGAATCCATTTTCCTCTCCATGCCCAAAATTCCACTCCTTCATAAAAAAGGTAGAAATGAAGAACTCACTTGTGCAAAATGAAAACATGTCTTTGTTTCGCAAAAAGATAAAACTTGAAAATTGATGACTGAAGGTGAAATTGGATCCAAATGAAAGCAAGAGGAAAATTCCTCTAGGAGTGGTGGAATCCGCCACCCTTAGAGGAATCCATTTTCCTCTCCAAGGCTAGATTTCCAACAATCAAAGGCATGAAATGGCAATTTGAATAATAATTAAACATACCTTCAATCCCTTAATCAGGTTGTCCTTAAGAGGTGACAAAGAATTAAATAAAATGATTTTATTGACTTAGAAGCCAAGTCGGCCCTCTAACAGACATGCCTTTTCATGACATTGGACACCTATATAAAGGAAGCAACTTGAATTCATTTCAACATCACACAAAGACAAATTTATCTCTGCTCTAAGACAGCGATTTCCCTTCATGGAAGCCAGCGAATTCCTTCACATAAGGCAGCGATCTCTCTTCATTAAGACAGTGAACTATCATAAGGGGAAGTGAAACATTTGAGAAGAGGAAACAAATTATCATCTTGAGAGAGCAAGCTATCAATTAAAAACAACAATTGAATCTTTCACCAATGATTTCGAGACCTTAAAATATTAGTTTTGCACATAGAGAGCAGATTTCTTCCAAAATCAGAGGCCAGAAGGTGGTGAGAAAATAAAATCTGGGTATACTATATTGTAAAACTCATTTTTTTTCCAGATTTCAACATGTTTCATTTCAAAATTTGCAAGAAGAAAGATCTTAAACTTGAGAAAATCTATTTATTTTTTTATGTTGATGCAATCCTATTTCATGAAAACTTTAAGATTTCCTTCATGTTTCTTATCAGTTTTATGAGCTTAATGAAATCTTTCCTTTGTTTTGCGAGGTAAATCGTTCAAGGGAAGCTAGGAGCGCAAGGAGATGATGGCAGGTCGAGGACTTCAAATGAGGAGTTAATCAAATTATCAAAGTGCAAATCAAGATCAAGATGGAGTTCCAAATGCGAAGAGCAAGAAGAAAAATCAGAATTTACAAGTGGAAGAAATTTTCATCAACTTGTATTTCCTTCGGAAATCCAAGTTCATTTTGAAGGATCCAAGTGCATGAAGACTTCATCACTTCAGGACGTTCAAGATTCAAGTTTGCAAGTACAATCAAGTTCAAATCATGGCAATGAGAAAATTTCCAAGAACGAAGATGGAGAAAATTTGAGAAGATGAAGCAATTCGGGAATTCGCCATCACAATTGAAGGCTTGATAATGTTGAGTATCAAGAGATATTTTTTCATCACAAAGAATTGATCAAGTCTACAAGATAAGGATGTTGAGGTGGTGCCTACTTGTCTTCTACCAATCAGAAAATTCCAATTACAAGCACATTTAATCATATTACGCCAAGTGTACAATTTTCTCATTGGCTCTCAAAAGGCATTATAATTTTCTTATTGGCCCATAGGATGGTGCCTTCATGTAATTGGATGATAGAGTGGCAACCCTAATTAGAGCTTGCGATGGATAGATCTTGGCCCTTGATCTTGAATTGATCTTAGCCCTTCATTGTAATTGAACAACTATAAAAGGCCAAGGCCTTCTCATTTGTAAGGAGTTAGTTAATTAGAATAGCTAGAAGTAGAGTAGGAGAGGAGACTTGGTGAAATTGTTGCCATAATGCTATCAAAGTAATTGATGTTTCATTGTTGGTCTTCACGGTGGATTATTTAATGTTGCTTTGAAGTGTTGCATGATTTCTTCAATTCCTCATGTAGATTTCATTTAATGTTAAGTAGAAGTAGAAGTAGATGAATGGAAGATATTGTTGAATGGTGATTAAAAGTGAAGCTAGTGTCCATTCCTTTTGGTACTTGTTGATTGTAAGTAGCAGTGCAAAGTTAGTCTTGGCCAAAATTGCAAGTGTTAAACTTCTATTGGAGATGTTCATTTAGATTGTGCCTTCATAGGGTATTTGGATGAATATTGACAATGTGAAAATCATTCCCGCATCTGTAGAAGATAGCGTCCTCCTATGCCTAGTTGACACGGCAAAACAACAACTGGTTAGAGGCTCACCCAATCATCAACATTGTCCTACATTCTTAGAGTTAGATAGCTCTTATCCCTTTGCAATTGTTTAGTTGGAAGTGATTGGAAGAAGTTAAAGCAGTTGATATTCATTGAATGAACAACGTAAGTCCCTTTGCATCATAAAACTGAGTGAAATTCCACTAAAGAAGGAACCTTGAGGTTGTCTCATTTGATCACACAACCCAGTTACATTGTTTAGCATATGAGTATCCTTATTCAAGAGAGAGTTGGAAATTTGGTATTTCATCTTGGAATATTAAGTATTTGATTTTGTATGTTGTAGTGGAACAAAACTCACATCAACAGTACTATGCTACAGGTAGTAATCGTTAGTCACTAGAAAAAGTAGAGCAATGTCTAACTATGAAGATCACCCTAATAGGTGAAGATGTCTATAGGTTGGATGGCTAAGACAGTTGTGGACCCTACACCAAGTCTCGAATAGCAAGAAAATTGAAGCCATATTCACATGCCCTTTGGGAAGGGCCGGACCACTTCCATGTGGAAGTTGTGTAGGTGACTAATAGGTCGCGATCGTAAGATCAAAGGTTGGGTGGCAAAAAACCCTGATGATACTCTTTCAACCAATGGAGGTTGGAAGCTAAAAGAAGTACAATAGAGATTGAACCATTAAGTTACAGGTTCTATGAATTATTCTTTAGTAGTTAAATCTATTGTTTACATTTCATAACAATCTATGAATGAAGTATTGTTAGATTCCTTTCATATGAAAGTTAAATGTTACATTTCTTATTGAAATTATTTTTATGTTAAGTAACGGAATAACTTAGTTAAAAAGATTCATGTGAAGTTTGTTGGAAAATTCCTTTTTAGTTAGTTAATGAAATTCTTATTCATGTTCATAGGAAATGAAAAGCAGTTATTTCCATTATGTCTATGTAAGCATATTTTCTTTCCTCATAAGAGAAACTTTATTTTAGGGTAGTTATAGATGGTATGTTATAGACTTTCTCAACATACAAACCAATGTTTTTTACTAAGTAATACTCTAGTTGTAACTTATAAATATCTTTCTTCAAGTCACCATAAAGGCAACATGTCTTCACATCCATTTGTTCAGCCTCAAAATTGTACATTTATACAAGTAATGAATGAAACCAAATGGATGTTAACTTTGCAACTAGAGAGAAAACCTCACCATGATCAATTCCCTCAACTCAGGGATATCTTTTTGCAATCAATTTCGCCATGTACTTTTCAACATTGCCATCTAAAACAACTTTCTTCTTGAACACCCATTTAAATCCAATAGTTTACGTCCATCAAGCAAAGGTACCAAAGCCCATATGTGTTGTTCTTTAATGACATCATCTCTTCATCCATGGCCTCTTTTCAAGTATATACAAAATCCATGCCCATAGCCTCCTTTACAATCCTAGGTTCATCAATGTTAGTAATTAAAGAAAAAAACATCTCCAATTAAGGGGAGAGTGTCTTTTTGGCTAGTGTCAATGCTGATTTGACCTTCTCAAGAGTTAAGGTGGAGGTTCTACTTCTTACAAACCACCTTTACTACTACAGCTCTCATCTATGTATATGAGTTTGTGTGTGTGTGTAGAGTCCATTGTGGGCTCTAGGTTTTACTTGCTCGATTTTTTAATTTAGCTTAATCACATCAATTCCTTTTCTTTTTCTTCCTACAATAGTGGAAGAAGCCTTAGTTTCTCTAAATATAACACTTTTGTCATACAAAACTCTTTTGGCCATAAAATTCCAAAGCTTGAACCCTTTCACACCAATATTGTAACAAATTCCCTTTACAACATTGGTCTCTAACTTTGACCTCTCCTCCCTAGACACATATGCCTTGCAACCAAAAACTCTTAGATGTCTCAATGAGTAATTTTTTGTCCAACCGAGTAATTTTTTGTCCGACCACAACTCCATAGATGTCTTCTCAACAAGAGTTGATGTAGGAGACCCTTAACTAGGTAACAAGTCATGGCAACTACTGCCCAAAAAATTTTCACTAAACCAGCTCCAGTAAGCATACTCCTAGCCCACTCCATCAATGTCATGTTCCCTTTTTGCAACTCCATTCTATTGCGGGGTATACAAAGTTGTCTTGTGTCATTCTATATAGTTATCTTTATTAAATCTCTCAAAATCTACTAAACAAACTCACCACCATTACCAGTCCTCAAACAATTATTGTTTTTACGAGTCCCATTTTCCATAGGAGCCTTAAACTCTTTAAAATGACTATAGACTTTGATATTACTTCTAAAAAATACACCCATATCCTATTGTAATCATTAATGAAAAACCTAATAATATAATATACAAACATAGAAATCAAAAGAACACTAATAGGACCAAAAACATTAGTATACCAAGTCCAATATCCTAGAAGATTTGTGAGAGCTAGAATAAAATTGCATGCTATCTTACTTTCCATAAAGGTAATGTTAGTAAAATATCAAACTCAAGGTTACAATCATTCAACCCCTCCATGAGGTTTTTATTTTTCATGTTCCAAAGACCCTTCTAACCAATATGACCAAATCACTAGCGCCATAACATTGTTTTCTCAGCTAAAAAATTTGTTTCCAAACGAGCACCCTTAGGTACCTAGAAAGCACAACCATTGGAAATGGATGCAACACACCTATTTGTTGAAGGTTCTAACAATGAAGGTGAAGACACAAAGATTTTCACTAAAATAAAACTATTGCATTGAATTGTCTATGCATCAAACTGAAACTAAGTGCCAACCCAAACACCCTTTGTGAGCACCATAGCTCCTCCAACCATATTACACCCTTCACTCAATAAGATAATTTGCGCACATGCATCATTCAATTTACTTGCGGATAAAAATCTCTATGCCAAACCACGAATATGTAGCACAACATTGATCACATTCATATGTCTATAAAAGAATCTACTCAAAACTCATCTATGGCCAACTATTTTCCAATAGGAATCATCACCCAAGAACACCTTCCAACTGTCAAATTCTTCATACTTAGTGACCCCAATGTGAGGTTATATGGAAAGTTGCATCAAAATCAATAAGCCACACACCTTTTAATGCATGGGTAGCCAAAGTTGCAACAAAGGCATTACCATCATCTTGAGAGGATCTATCAGCTTCATCATCAAAATCATTTTTCATTTTTTTCATTTTATCCTTCTTTTCCTCTTTTCAATTCTTTCAAAAATGTCCAAGTTTTTCGTAGTTCCAATACAATGCCTTGGACTTACTTGGAGAGTCGGATCTACCAAAAGACTTGGATCTTGACTTGTCTTTCTTTATGTCCTCTTTCTTGCCTTTTTTTTGGATCTTCCACAAACCAAATATTTCCTTTGCATCTCTTCAAAAAGTAAAAATGCCACAACCTCATCTATCTTGAATTTGGTGCAGTTCTCCCAATGGCAATCACAAGATGGTCCCACAAATTAGGTAAAGAACATAACAGTCACACATTGATATTTCCGCTCCATTTTCACTCAAATGGAGCTCAATTGGGTAACAAGCACATTGAAGGCTTTCAAATGATCAACTACATATCCACCATCCTCCATTCACAAAAAATATTTCTTTCTCAAGAATAACTTATTCACCAAGGATTTACCCTAATAAGTTTCACCAAGTAATTTTCCAAGATAAATGAACATTCAAAAGAATTGAACTCACCAAACAATCTCACAAGACCCTTAGCCTTTATGTCCATCAATTCCCAATCTTCTTGTTACATACCTAATAGCACGGTACTAGACATTACAACCCATAGATATTTGTCCACAAGCATACACTCCATTTTAAGTTTCCACAACTCAAATTGCTACCATTAAGCTTCTCCATTTTTATTTTTTCAGATCTACTTGCCATCTCTTCCTACAATAAGATTAAAAAATACTCTATGCAATGTCCTATTCAATCAAAGCCATAAAAATTAATGTGCAAATTATAAACTGTTCAACTTACAATAAGTCGAAAGACATATGACTGATAAATAGATAATATACAATAACACAAATGTACATGGGGAAAACCTTTTTGAGAAATAAACACCACATTCCTTAGCAGCCTAATGTATTCTTCATTGAAACAATTGAATACAATACACTTGCAAAACAAGCTATCTCAGGAGTATCACCAACATGTAAAACTAGAGTAAATCTAATAGCATAACAATGCCTACAAATCAACCATACAAACTACAACTCCACGCCCCAAATAAATAGATGAAGTACAAACTAGCAGCCATGAATGGTTTGGAAAAATCATTTGCAAACCCATGAGAGGTACAACACCCATGCTTGGGTTCAAATTCGAATGCCCCTCATTGTTCTTGGTCTTCCTAACTATTTTTAACATATTCCTTACATAGGCACCCAAATTTGTCCTCATTCAACATTCAAAAGGCACTCCATGAAAAATATAACCTATTATAATCCTGGCCAACATTCCAATATAACCTCCCTCTCACATGCTCTTAAGCATGATAGAATCTGTCATATGTAACTCCCTTCTTGATGGCCTTACACAGACGACAAGATGTTGGCACATGGCCAACCCATGCCACCTCAAATTAGGATGGCTAAAGCCTCATAGAACACAAAAATCACTAAAAGACAGTCTAGTGAGCCTTGAAGTGGGATGTCAACTCTCCAAAAGACAACAAAATAGCAAGCACATACAAAATATATTAAAATGAACATTTGGAATGCAAGATTGAGACACATTTTCCCAACAAGAGTGAGATTCAACTTGTAGGCCACTTTTCTATCTGACTATAGTATTCAAAGAGGGCATAACATTTTGATGCTATCTTCTCTCTACTTAAAATCTTGAGGGATGTTTGCTTATATGGCTGAATAAGTCGAAAGCCCAATTCCCTTCAATAATGTGTACTCAAAACAATGTTGATTTGCATGTTGTTTCATATGGTTTTGATTCAAGGACAAGTTAACCTAGAGAACTTCGAGGAGATGCTACCCGTAGCTAAGAGTCGAATCAAAGGATAGTAGCTTGGAATTACCTAGAAAATAGCATGTGAGGGATGGTGGATGTTGGTTGTACATAGATTTATGGTATCATCTTGGTGAATGAATGGTAGGAGATGTTGAATCACCACTCCTCAACGGATAGCCATTCAACCTAATGAGTGTAATTTTAAAGCAAAAAAATTAAATAAGTCTCCAAGGATTTCTTTACTATCTTTGCTTGACCATAAGCGAAGCTCATATTCAATCTCAATCCCTGCGAATTGAATAGTTCTCACCAAAAGCTACGACTAAAGTTGGGGTCACAATCACAAACAATGGAAATGGTCAAACTTTGGAGGCGAAAATTTTGGTCAAGGACTTGGGCAACAATAGGTGCTTTATAAGAATGGGTCAATGAAAAAAAGTGGGCATACTTGTAGAGAAAATCAACCAATACAAAAATGGCTAACTTGTCGCCTGACTTGGACCACTCTTTAGTAGAATCCCTAGAAATAAATGTCCACACTATAGTCCAAATTGGCACCAATTGTCAAGTACCTATGCTTGCTATTTACCCTCGATAGCATTGGTACATATCACGTTCCACAAGAAAAAATAATTGATATCCCTTTTCTTACCATCTCAAAAAAAAGTGAACTTTGTTCTTTAATATGTCTTTAAGAAGGTGAATATCTTGTGGAAGAAGGTGCATGTAAAACCTGTGGTAGTTGGGCTTAAAGAGAAAAATTTGCAAAAAGAAATTCACATTTTGCAATGCAAGCACTATCCATCTCAAGTGTATTCAAGCTTAGTCCTCATACAAACAATCTAGAGTTGGTAAGGATCAAACACATAATGACCCATAATCTTATAATTTACAAGATAGGGCATCTGCCACCACATTTTCCATCCCTTTTTGTAAATTATTTCGTATTCATAGCCTAATAATTTGGTGACCCATTTTTGTTGTTCTAACAAAGTGACTCACTATTCCAATATCATTTAATGCTATGATGATTTATCTTCATGTAGAAATCGCATCCTAACAAATATGGCTGTCAATGATGCACAACATGATGAATGGCTAACATTTTCCTATCGTAGGTGGACTCGACCAAATTTCTACCAACAAGCATGTTGCTAGTGAATATCATGTTAGAAAATAAAGTCCACCAAGATAACTGAGAGGGGGGGGGGGGGGTGAATCAATTATCTGATAAAAGCAACTTATAATAACATTATTAGATCTCAAACATGTAACCAACATAAACAGAAACCATAGAAAGGTAAACATACACAATGACACAAGATATGTTAACTAGGGAACCTCTTGATCAGCGAGTAAACCCCAGTGGGGATGATACCCACAAAAGATGTACTAATATGAAAATTCCTTGAGAGAGGATGGACTCTGTTAGGAGTCTGTGTAATACATTCGATACATATCAGTAAATATCAGTCCCTATTAGGAGACTTTGAATCCCTGTTAAAAGATTCTAACCCTGTTAAGAGTTAAGGAAGGCAAAAGGACCCACTGTCCAAACAACTTCAGGGGCAAGATCATTGAACTCACTATCCAACTGATCTCTATATTATCCGAACAGAATAATACCAAAAAAATTTGATCTCAGCAATCTTATCTTCACTCCTTTGTCTGTGCCAAAACTGCACCAAATGCTTTACCAGATCTGCTCAATTCGCATATCCACTTACAATATCATCATATCTTACTTCTCTACTTTTCTTTTCTTTTTATCATATTAAATCAAGGAAAACAATCCTTCCTTTATACCTTACTCAGATAATTTACAATAGAGTCGGCCAACTAGGCTTAACCAATTACAAAATATACATCATTACACCTTACATAATATTTCATAACCACATAAAAACCGTCGGCTTCCAAACTTAATAGATCTTCACATGTGCCACCTCTGACTATGTTGTCTCATCCAGGTCACCTCTAAGATGTCTTCAATCTTTGTACAACTTCGCATGTCCGGATTCTATCCCACTTAGGAGATATAATCCGGTTATCACAAGTCGATTGCCAGGAACACTATCAGAATATTGTTTCCACTAGATTACTCATCACTGTCATGAATAATTGAATTTTCGTACGCGCTCTTAACCATAATCTCAAGACACAATAAAGAACAAGTCGTCAATGCCGCATAGCTTGATCTGCAATTCTCCACGTGCGTTAATTCAAACATTGTTTGCTTCTCTGCTAATTTCCAGTAGATCAATGTATTGACATCAATAACAAACACAGTCATGAATGCAACATACAACTGCTACAGATCTACTCGAATACTCCACCATAGGACATATTCAACATTCATTCCTAACAATCTCCCCCATTGGCATTGATGGCAACATAGATGAAAAAACATCCAAGTTCCATGAATACCAAACTACAACACTGTTGTTCTGCATTATCTTTTCAAATCCTCTTCATCAATCATTAAATCAATCATCAGATGTATCCTTCTCCTCGGTACTTTATTTTTAAATGTTTTTTTAAATCCTCTTCAGATGTTTTTCATGTATCTTTCTCCCCCATTGACATCAATGACAAAGTAAACATCAATATGTCAATCCAATATAAGCTTGAATGTCAAAAGACACTATTCAGGAAATACTTTCACAAGAGTCCTTCATGACTCAGCTCAGAAACAACATACTCCCCCATAAAGGAAGCATTAGCATACAGTCCAGAAAGGATAGTGTTCTTATACTACTGGAGTGATGCAACTTTCTGCATCACTACTCAGAAGTAGGTTGGGGCATAACCCCAAGCATACCTCTCAAGTACTCAAATGTATCTTTAGGTAAGGGCTTAGTAAATATATCTGCAATCTTCTCTTTTGTACTAAATACTCAAGTCTAACTTCTTTTTCTGCAACTTTCTCTCTGACAACATGATATTTGATCTCTATATGTTTTGTTTTAGAATGCAACACAGGGTTCTTAGACATACTTATTGTACTGGTGTTATCACAATGTATGATAACAAGCTCATTGAATTTGATTCCAATATCCTTCAACATTTGTTTCATCTATATTATCTGATTACAATTGTTCGCTGCTGCTACATATTCTGCTTTTGCTATGCTCTGTGAGATTCAATTATGTTTCTTGCTTAGCCAAGAAACCAATCTTCCTCCAAGAAAAAATGCTCCACCACTTGTACTTTTTTTGTCATCAACACTACCTCCCCAATCTGTGTTTGTATATGCACATAGGGTAAAATCATCTAATTTATCATACCACAACCCATAGTCAGTTGTGCCTTTCAAATACCGAAATATTCTTTTTTACTGCTGCATAATGTGACTCTTTAGGATCAGCTTGAAATCTTGCAGCAATGCAAACTGCATGTGATATATCAGGTCTTGTATGAGTTGAATACTGCAAACCTCCAATAATGGATCTGTATTTCTTTTGTTCAACTGCAGGAGTTTCATCTATGCTAGATAACTCATGGCCAGTTACCATAGGTGTGCCAACAGGCTTACAATTTTCCAAACCAAATCTCTGCGATAAATCTTTCAGATATTTTGTTTGAGATAAGAAAATGCCATCACTGTTTTGCACTATCTGTAATCCTAGAAAAAATTTCATTTCACCAATCATGCTCATTTCAAATTTTGTCTTCATTTCATTAGCGAATTTATCACTAGCTTCATCTTTACCTCTAAAGATAATATCATCAACAAAAATAACTACAAACAATAAACTATTCTCAATTTTTTTTAGATACAAGTTACTATCTACGGTGCCTTTAGCAAATCCCAATTTTACCAAATATTTGTCTAATCTTGCATACCATGTTCTAGGTGCTTGTTTTAGTCCATATAAAGCTTTGTTCAATTTACATACCATGTCTCCTTCTTGAGTCAAAGGAAAACCTTCAGGCTGCTCAATGTAGACTTCTTACAATTCTCCATTCAAAAATGCTAACTTCACATCCATCTGATACACTTTGAATTTCTTATAAGCTGCATAAGCCAAAAACATTCTTACCGCTTCAATTCTTGCAACAGGTGCAAATGTTTCTTCATAATCAATTCCTTCTTGTTGTGAGTATCCTTTACATACCAATCTTGCTTTGTTTCTTATAACTTCACCTTGTTCATTCATCTTATTTTTGAAAACCCATTTAGTTCCTATAACATTTTTATCTTTAGGTCTAGGGACCAACTCCGAAGTTTTGTTCTTTTCAATTTGATCTAGTTCTTCCTTCATTGCTTGAATCCAATTATCATCTTTACAGGCTTCATCAGTAGTTTTAGGTTCAATTTGAGAAATCAAACATAGTTCTTCTTGTACCTTATTTCTTGTCATAACTCATTTTTCTTTGCTCCCAATAATCTGATCAGCAGGATGATTCCTCATTAGATTCTTATTAGGTGTTAATGTCTCAGTTCTTGCTTCAATTCTAGGTTCTAGTCTCAGTTCTTCTCTTATTTCCTCAACATAGTTCTCATTCTACAAATCACTGTCAGTTTCATAAAACTGATTCAACATTTTCTTGATCAACTCTAGGGCGAACTTCATTTGAATCATAATCAAGTATTCTTTCCTAAAATCTAAATTTCTCATCTACTTTAACATTTGCACTTTCAACAATAGTCTTAATTATTTTATTAAAACATCTATAAGCTTTGCTTTTCAATGAATAACCAAGAAATATACCTTCATCACTTCTCAAATCAAACTTACCAATGTCATCATCTCTCTTAATATAACACTTACTTCCAAAAATTCTAAAATACTTAACTGATGGTGCATGTCCAAACCATAATTCATAAGGTGTCTTGTCTATGTCTACTCTGATTTGTATTCTATTCATTGTATATACTATTGTATTCACTACTTCTCTCCAAAAGATCTTCGCTATATCATTCTCAAATAACATAGCTCTTGCTGTCTCAGTCACTGATCTGTTTCTTTTTTCTGCAATACCATTTTGTTCAGGTGTTCTAGGGGCTGAAAGTTGTCTCTTAATGTCGTTCACTTCACAAAAAGTGTTAAATTCTTTTGAAGTAAATTCTCCACCTCTATCAGATCTTAAACATTTAATCTTCATTCCTGATTCGTTCTCAACTTTGTTTTTAATTAATCTAAACTTGTCAAATGCTTCTGATTTTTCTTTAAGAAATGTTATCCACATCATTCTAGTAAAGTCATCAACAAAAATCATGAAATACCTTTCACCATAGAATCCTCTAGTCCTTGTGGGACCACTCAGATCTGTATGAACAATTTCCAATTTTGCTGTTGTGGTGAACTTCTTACTGGGAAAAGAACTTTTGTTCTGCTTAGGCATAACACATTCTTTGCATATCATGTTAGTAGGTTTCACAATCTTAGGCAAATCTCTTACTACAACTGTAGTGCTTGTTTTCACAATGTTATCAAAGTTTATGTGACAGAACCTTTTGTGCCATAACCAACTGTCATCAATTTTAGTAATCAAATATGTCATCTCAGCAGGATTCAACTGAAATACATTACCTATGGTTCTTGATCATGTTCCAATCATCTTACCATTCTTATCCTTGATCACACAAGTCTTCTCGATAAACCAAACTTGATATCCCTTGTCAACTAACTGTCCAACACTTAGAAGATTATGTTTCAATCCATCCACAAAGTAAACATCATTAGTGTTAGTCTTTCCATCAAGAGTAATAGATCCTATTCACTTTATCAGGCAAGGTGCATTGTTTCCGACTCTAACAATTCCTCCATCATAATTGTTAAACTTTATAAAAAAATTCATATCTCCAGTCATATGATGTGAACAACCACTGTCTATAATCCAATCAGTTTTCTTTTCAACTTGAGAAACTAAAGTTTTTTCTTCTCTAACTTCAGTTTCAGAGTTTTCTTCTTTTATTGCTACAAATCCTATGTCATCACTTTCATTATCACTTTCACTTAAGATTTTCTCAATGCCAACCTCAAATTCTTCATCATTAGCATAATAACATTCTTTAGACCTTCTAGGTTTAAAGTTCTTGTATTTCTTTACTCTCTTAGGACATTTAGATGTGAAATGATCATATTCTTGACATGTCCAACATTTAAAGATTTTCTTACCTTCTGGTTCTCTTTTCACAAGCAAGGCAATTCCTTCCTCAATCTTTCTGTCTTCTTTAGTTTTAGATCTGCTGCTACTAGCATAATCTCCACTGACACTTGTACTTCTTGACAAAGTAGGGCAAACACTAAGTGCACTAAATGTTGTTTCAATTCTAGGCAAATCTCCAGACTATCTCAAGCCTATCTCTGCTGCTTCTAATCTTCCAAGAAGAGTTTCTCTGGTAAACTTTTCAGTACAAGGTATAACTTGTTCAATCATCTGCGTTGTCTGCTTAAACACAGGGGTCAGTGTCTTTAAGATCTTCCATATAATTTCATCTTCAATTTTGTTTCCTTCACAAGCTTTGATACCTGCAACAATCTCTGATATCCTACCAATATAACTTCTAACAGATTCATCTTCCATCATCTTTCCATCTTGAAATAAACATATCCAATTCTGTAATTTGATTCTCTTAGCATGTACATCACCTTCAAAAGTAGATTGTAAAGCTAACCAAATTTCATGAGATGTCCTTAGAGTTTTTACCTTACTGTATTCATTCTCAGGAAGAGCTGACAAAAGTGCTTCTCTGGCAAGTATGTTACACATAAATAGATCGCTTTCCTTATCAGTGCAGTCTTCAATTTTGTCTTCTTCAATGATAGTTTTGTCATTCTTTGTAATCAACCAATATCCTGGTCCTAAACATAGAAAATGTGTCTTCATCTTTTCTTTCCAGCTGTCATAGTTAACTCCATCAAACTTAGGACTTTCTTTTCTGAAATGACTCACCATAGATCTCCTTAAGTTGTTAAACTTTTCCTTCAAGGACCTGCCGCTCTGATACCAATTGTTAGAAAGTAAAGTCCACCAAGATAACTGAGAGGCAGGGTGAATCAACTATCTGATAAAAGCAACTTATAATAACATTATTAGATCTCAAACATGTAACCAACATAAACAGCAACCATAGAAAGGTAAACATACACAACGACACAAGATATGTTAACTAGGGAACCTCTTGATCAAAGAGTAAACCCCGGTGGGGATGATACCCACAAAAGATGTACTAATATGAAAATTCCTTGTGAGAGAATGGACTCTGTTACGAGTCTATGTAATACATTCAGTACATATCAGTCCCTGTTAGGAGACTTTGAATCCCTGTTAAAAGATTCTAACTCTGTTAAGAGTTCAGGAAGGCAGAAGGACCCATTGTCCAAACAGCTTCAGGGGCAAGATCACTGAACTCACTGTCCAACTGATCTTTGTATTATCCGAATAGAATAATACTAAAAATTTCTGATCTTAGCAATCTTATCTTCACTTCTCTGTCTGTGCCAAAACCGCACCAAATACTTTACTAGATCTGCTCAATTCGCATATCCACTTACAATATCATCATATCTTACTTCTCTACTTTTCTTTTCTTTTTAGCATATTAAATCAAGGAAAACAATCCTTCCTTTATACCTTACTCAAATAATTTACAATAGAGTCAGCCAACTAGGCTTAACCAATTAAAAAAATATAAATCATTACACATTACATAATATTTCATAACCACATAAAAACTGTCGGCTTCCAAACTTAATAGATCTTCACACGTGCGACCTCTGACTATGTTGTCTCATCCAGGTCACCTCTGAGATGTCTTCAACCTTTGTACAACTTCGCATGTCCAGATTCTATCCCAGTTAGGAGATATAATCTGGTTATCACAAGCTGATTCTCAGGAACAATGTCAAAATACTGTTTCCACTAGATTACTCTTATTTTTGGACAGCCAATTTCAAAAATAACACATTTTTAAATTTGAAAAAAAGGTTGGTTGGCCCACAAGGAGACCCAAACCACATTTAACAATACTACAACCTAATCTAAGCATAAAATAACGAAAAAGAAATTCATTTTCACATTTGCAAAGGAGAAGAGCGGCAAGAGAACCAGCTGGTCAAGGAGTGAACAACAATTGAAAGAGGAGGTTAAGGCATCAACTCTAGTTGATTCAAACTCTTAGACCTACCATCTACTAATTACGAGCAGTTATATATTATTATGGACTTCTATGTTTACTATTTAGTAGTTTAGGTATAGTATTTAATTTTAATATTTTATGTCATTTCATGCTTCAAATTTGGAGCCTTTGGGCATTTGAATTTTGTTAATTTGCTTATCGATTCACATGTGAAATCTCAATTCAAGTCTAATGCTATGTATTAAGCTTCTAAAATGTCTATGATGAATGCTTTATCAATGTTATGACATGCGTGTTCGAAATTTCTCTCTATATAAAAAGTACCCTATTTTTTTGATAGTCGTCCCCTCCCCTAAAAATTGGCCCTAAAAAGTACTTGTATCAGGAACAAATCCCGTCATCCCCTACTGTCACCGATCCCAAAACTCCATGGAGCGTAGAAATCTTCTCATTGAAGTGTTCTTGAATTTGTACTTCAAATAGTTCTTAGCCTTGATCTTTCTTCATGACTTTGAACTTGATTTGCATCTTAACCTCCAAGCTTCCTTGTTTGGGCTTGATCATGATTTTCTTTATTCCATAAGATGTGTATATTTGCAATTCGATCATCACCCTTGGTTGAGGTTTCCAACAAATTTAGATATACAACATTGATCATTGTGATGTCTTTTCCTTCATGCTACTTTGATGTTGTCATGATTTCTCTCTTAAGCCTTGGGATTTGTTGTCTTTGCCATTGCACTTGCACTTCCATAATGTTGGTTTTCTTCACTTGCTCAATGATGGACTTGCAACTACCCTGTTTGGTGTTTCCATGCTTTCCCTAATGTTGCAATCATCCTTGTTCATGAAGAGACCCAACCTTGAACATTATCCCTTCATGTATATGTTTGATCATCACTTTCTATGACCATCTCCATGTTGTACTTGCATTGTTGAAGTCTTGAACCTTGGTACTTTGCATTTCCACTTCCATCTTTCGCTATCGCCTTCCCTCATTCCACATGCTTGCTTCACCTCAATCCTTGCATCAAACTTGAAAAAGAAAGAGAAACCTTGGATCAAAGTTATGAACAAAAACAAAATGCAAGTTAATTATTTTGGAAGAACTTAAAATATCCTCATGACAAACACTTCTTCAAATATTGTAGTCTTGATATGCTTGTTTGATTTAAGATTTGGAACTTTGAATTGGAAATCTGGGATTAGGAATCTGATCTTATCTTTCACAAACTTATCAATTTCTTTGCCCATTTTGCACAAAATTGACCCTTAACAACTTCTGATTTTCACCCTCAATGATCTGAAAAATTGATTTGGAATCCATATTGAGCTGCTTGATGAAATTCAGAAATGCTTCTTTAATGAAGGAATTCAGCCTAATGCTGGAAATTCAAACTTTCATTCTGATTTTAACTTGTCCTTCAATCTGGAAATGGTCCTTGAAACCTTTTTGGTCATTCTTGACAAAATCTCGGAAAAAATGCATGATGGAATCTGCTCTGATTCTGATTTAATTCGCATAGAAATAGCCTTATTGCTGGGAAGTTCACCTTTAATTTGATTCACTTTCTTCTTTCAACACTTAGACAATGTTTCCTTGATTTTGAAATTTACTCATCTTACTTCTGAACTGCCTTTATCTACTCTTGTTTTGGTGAAATCGCTTGATTTGAAATGAAGGATTGACTTCTCCTTTATATGTTTTAATCTCAAGAAGCATGTTCATTTGAGAATAAGGTAGGTCGACCTGCCTTAGATTTCAATTAATTGGCGATTTGTTCAACTCTTAGCTGACCTGATTTAGGAGTTTACCTTAATTGCAATTCATTTTAATCCTTTCCTGGTCGGCTTGCTTTGGGTTTCATTTGGTTTGCAATTCATCTAACTCCTCATAGCCGACTTGCTTTGGCATTCAATTGATTTGGAGTTTTTTTCTCTTTTCATGGATCGGATTTTACAAGGTGCTTAGAAATAAATTCCCAGGGTGGTCGGAATTCCAACCCTCCTTGGAAATTTATTCCAAAGGAGGTCGCAATTCTAACCTCATTTGAAATTTTATTCCAAAGTTTGCAAGTTCATGTTCATTCAAAAACAATATCAACTTTCAATTCGCCCAACTCCAATATCTGATCTGCAAGTCAATTTCTCTTCTCTTGTTCATATTTTCACATTTGAAATTCATATTCTTCTTCCAATTTCATAGTTTTTGTCTTAGACAATGCAGATCTGAATCAAGTCCCGTATCACATGCTTGAATTTCCCATTAAATCGCCCATATTTTTCATTGCTTCTCTTGAATTTTGATTTTAGAGGAGTCAATTTCGGTTTTTGTGTTCAAAAAAATGTTAATAAGGCTGGGCGGAAATTGAAGGTGCCTTGGAAATGAATTCCAAGGGAGGTCGGAAATCAAACCCCCTTTGGAATTTCATTCCAAGGGAGGTTGGAAATCCAACCTTTCTTAGAATTCTCCATGAGGTCCATCTCAAAAATGCTCTAAGTCTTTGAAATTTTGCTATGCCTTGCCCAGAATTTATCATAAAAAGTTCAGACTTCAACATGCTTGCTTGGATTTCCTTTTCCAAATGCAGATCAAATTTCATATTGACTTCACCTTGTATCAATGTTTGTTAAAGACTTGATTGCTTCCTCACCATGCTAACTGAAGGTATGATGTTTGGGATTAAAAATGTTTGGAAATTTCATAACCACACCCAGATTTCACCCTCTATTTCAAGATTTCTTACTCAGCACATCGGGTTTCACATGAGATTGGGAATTTATTCCAACAAAGGTTGGAATTCTGACCTAGGTTGGAAATCAATTCCAAGTCGGGTTGGATTTCTGACCTGCCTTGGAATTTTGTTCCAAGTCTGGTTGGATTTCCAACCTGCCTTGGAATTTCCTCATTGCAGTTGATTTCACAAATTTTGCTAAATGTTCGAATTCACCATGAAAAGATCAGTTTTTTTTCCTTGTTTACTGGACTTTCTTTCAACCATTCAACTCAGAAATCAATCATTCAAATCAGGATTCTTATCTTTGATCGAAATTTGTTTAAGTGTTGTCTGGAAGTTGTAAATTTGTCATATCAAGGAAACTTTGCTATGAAAAGCTCAGATTTCATCCAGTCCTTGGATTTATTTCTTCAAATGTCAATCAGATTTCATCCTTAATTTGAATTTTCACAATGTTTGTTGGAGGTTTGATGCTTGCTCAAGTGAAAGCATGAAGATCAAATTGCATTCTTGTTACATGTTTGGAAACCCCCATTGAGAAGTCCAGATCTCCACCTTACATTTAAGATTTCCATTTTGTCTTGAGGCTTGCCCTTAGTTTTTTCATCAGAACTCAGGTTGGAATTAATCACCTGTTCACCCAAATGGGCTTCAACTATTCAAATCAGATTTCAATCACTTAATCAGAATTTAATCACTCAAATGAATATCCTCTTCTTTGGTCGAAATTTGCACCAGTGTTGTTCAAAGGTTGCAAAATGTCAATGTTGAAATTGAAACAACACTTGGCTTTTTCCTTAAACATCCTCATCAATCATCAATTTACAAGACAGATTGGACAAGGTTTTGGATTGTGCATCAAAGCAGATTGGATTTAGCAAGTGCATGTGAATTGCATTCAAGATACAAATTGGAATTTCACCTTGATTTGGAAATTTTGTTGAAAATCCAATTGCACTTTCAGATTCACTCACCATATTAAGTCCATTTTCTGGGATTTCATTCAGATAAGTTCATGGGGATTTCACCCACCATATTAAGTGACATTCCCCATACCATTCTTACCATGAGAGGTGTAGGTAAGAGGGTTAAGGTTGCCATCTAAGTAGACCACCTTGATGGATGCCAAAGTTCGGCCATCAATGCCAAGAAGGTCAAAGCCCGCTCTTGGACTTAGATTGAACAAGCTGAAAACCCCACTACATTCCCTATACCATTCTTACCATGAGAGGTGTAGGTAAGAGGGTTAAGGTTGCCATCTAAGTAGACCACCTTGATGGATGCTAAAGTTCTCCCATCAAAGCCAAGAGGGCCAAAGTTCTGATCTTGCGCTTAAGTCGGACAAATTGAGAACTCCACTACAATCTCCATATCGTTCTTACCCTAAGAGATGTAGATAAGAGGGTTAAGACTGCCCTGCCACCAAAGCCAAGAGGGTCAAAGTCTTGCTCTTGGACTTAGATTGGACAAGTTGAAGACCCCACTATGATCTCCCTACCCTTCCGTCCATGATGAGCTAATCAACTATTTGGGATGGGGCATAGATACGCAAGACAAGCATTCTGCTAAGTAGATCACCTCGTGTTGATGTCTAAGTCCTGTCACCGAGGCCAAGGGGGGCAAAGTTCCGCTCTTGGACTTACTGTGGGATTGGCTTGGACTAGCTTATCGTGACTCAATCTCTATGAACCAGATTAATTAAGAATGATAATAGCCTAGGAATTTGCATTTTTTGAATATATATATATAGCTAATGTTATTAGTCTACGTATGCACTTGTGGTTGCAGGGTTCATAGTCCAAAGCATAAATGCAAGCAAGCCATCATGTAAACATTAGATCAATCCAATATCAATTTGTTACTACAACCCTATTCCTTCTCTTAAAGTAATCAGAGAAAACTTGTCAAGTTTCTACTATTTATCTCAAAGCACATTCAAGAAAACATAGATGATGATACAAGAGTAGCCTATAGAAAGTGGATTATGGATAGATCTCCATGCTCATTCAATTATTGGTTGAGGGCAAGCAATTCTAGGAGGGGAGGATTGTCATGTCCCCCCATTTGGAACCCTAATTACATCATCCCCTTTTGAAAATAAGATTTAATAATAAACAAATAACAAAATTACACTATAATAAATAAATAATTCTATCAAACAAAGACATTAATAAAATAATATATCATTCCAACTAGTGATATAATAATATATTTTAAAGAATAATATAATGTTTCAAGACATAAAATAATTGAATAATCAATGATAAATAATTATTGATCAAGGCCATCAACTATTCACTAACGTAAGTAAAACGAGATGAAGTTGCTTCAGGCCTTTTTGGCATCTAGGGTTTAACTTGGTTCGTTTGCCCTCAATGCTAGTGCAGTATGGTGCCGCCAAAGATTCAATGACAGTCAATCTAGCTACGGTAATGGCATAAAACCCAATGGGCAGATTGTTGAGTTTGCATATACACAAGGGCAAGAGGAGGTCTGCGGCAAAGTTCATGGTGGCGGGGCTTCTTATCATAGCAATGTTAGGGTTAATAGTGCTGATGTTCTTGGCAACGAGCACCCAAATCTTGGCGGCTTTGGTCTTCCCAAACCCCAAATGGTTGTGGAGTGCGGAGCCATTTCTTTTCCGATAGATTTCAGTTGTGCCCACGGAACAAATGGTGGCAAACATGGGTGTTTTGAACAAACGGTGCCCCTATTTTGTACGTAGGAGAGTGCAGATGATTGTATTGGGGCAGGAAGTGGAGATGGAAGTTTAAACAATAGAATGAGGAGAACCAATTTCAAGGGCTTTGAGTTGGGGGCTTGTTCCTCGGCCTTGACTGCAAAGTTTGGTTCCCATGGGCACTCTAATGGCCTAAAGTTGGCCCTTGTTGAGCCTGGGACGAGGGCCAATGGTAGTTGTGGGTTTGAAAGTCGGTATACCAAAGAAGAGAAGAAGAATGATGGTTCAATTTGAGGGACGTATAGGGAAGAGGCTATGAAGGTGAGTAATGGGAATGCAATGAACTCAATATGCTTCGAGCCACTTGCAGAGAAAGTTTCAATCACCCTGGATGCAGAAGTTGAGGAGGAAGTAGTAGAAAATGCAAAATATTTCTTGGAAACGAGACTGATTGGAAGATTTAAGGGGTTCTCACCTTCTCTTGGAGAGCTACACAGTTGGATTTCACAGATGTGGGGTCCTATTTTGGAGAGTAATTGTCCAGATCTACCTGGGTGCTCAAGGTTTCTTTGTTTTGACTTTTGATAATGTTACGGATAGGAAGAAAATTTATGTGAGTCCATTTGGAGTTGGGAGAACAAATATATGTTGTTGTTGGAACTGTGGTATCCAGCCATCAATCCAACTACCAAATCCTTTAATATGATTCCCCTGTGGGTAAGACTTTCAAACCTTCTGCTATAATTCTGGTTTGATTCCTATCTTGAAGCTATTGGGAATTCCTTGGGTAAGTTCACGAGTGTGGATGTGGGTTCTCAAAAATTTTATCACTCTACTTTTGCTCGCATTTTGGTTGAGGTGGATGTTACGAAGGCTCTCCCTGCGAAAGTGTCTCTTAAATTGGGTAGTGGTGAGTGGATTCAACCAGTAGACTATAAAGGTATCCCTTTCAGATGCAGACAATGTTTCCAAACAAGGCATGTGGCGGAAAATTGTCCAAAGAAGAGAGTGATTAAACAGGCGATGTGGTGGAAGGATACATCCCTCAAATTCTACTCGGTGGAGAAGAATAAGGATTGTGATTTAGAGAGAGCATCTAAAAAGGTTGATGTGTCTGCTAGCAAGGCGATAAAATCAAACAATGCAGGAAAACTTTAGTGCGGAAAGGGTTGTGGAGTTGGGATGTGTTGATAGGATATGAGTATTGAGGTCTCAAAAGTTACTAATGCAGATAAATCTTGCAAAAGTCCCAATGGAAAGCAACCGAGAAAAAAGAAGGAAGTGAATGTGGTTGAGTCCACTGCACTGGTTGAGGGCTTAAGAATGGGTTATGTTTTTAGTGTAAGCATGCAGGAGAGCTTAGGAAAAGAATGTGCCACTACTGATGGTAGTCCAGGTAATCAAGAAAAGGAAGAAGTGTCTTCCATTGATGAACTCTTGAAATCACACAAGGAGTTTGGTAGGTTGGAAGAGAGATGGCAAGTTGTGAAAGGGAAAAGAGACAAGAAGACAAAGAAGGGGATGGCTTTGATATGATTTAACACTCGCATTCTAAAAATGGAGCAATTTGTAAAATTTAATGCCTGGACTTGTTCATGGGTTTTTTATTGGTTGCATTGTCTTCCTGGGAGAGGTAGTTCTCCTTTTGTAACTACCTCTAGTTCGGACCAAGCAAAAACCCGGTCTACTTTCAATAAAAAAATAACCTTATCACCAATCCAAAAAAACTATTCACTAACATAGCATTAAGATAATCGACTAATCATTAGCATTGTCAGGGGAGAAATATTCATTGTCTATTCCTTCATGGTCCAAGTCGACAAACATAAGGAGAATATACTGCCAATAAGAACAGTCGATGTAGTACGATATCGATTAGTATGGACATCTACAAAGGCATCCCAATACAGCAATTGTATAGATATTGGCATTTACAACTGTTTGTTCCTTATATGTAATGTCCCCGGTTAGTTTAACATTAACATTTGGAGTAAAAATAAGTAATAAATAATGAATTAAGAATTTTGGCTATTTCCAATCCATACTACAAGACTGACCTTATTATTACTTCAATCCTTGAGAAGAGAAAAGACATTGGAGGCAACCAAAGCGCTTAGAGACCATTGATAGACTCCCTCAAAGTTTACAGACTCAGCCTTTAACCTGTCTCGAGCTCAAGCTCTCAAGGTTAAAGAGGGGGCTGGTCCCTACCCTATCTTGGGAGCTATTGGATTTAGACTGCCCCTCCTTGGTAGCCTCTGCCTTCCCATCCTCATGTTTGAAGCAATAACAGAGAACAGTTTTATTCTTCTTAATATATGCTCACATGTATCTATATATATATAATTCACATACTTATATCTCTTATATATACTTCATACATAAAATAACTTTATCTGATTTCACTGTTATATATATATATATATATATATATATATATATATATATATATATATATATATATATATATATATATATATATATATATATATATATCTGATTATACTGTTATTATTATATATCTCTGCTTTCACTGTTCCATATATATGTGATTATACTGTTATCTATATATATAATTATTTACCAAGTCATCATTTCCTTTTTATAATGCCACTTATAAATATATTACTGACAATGTCTTTAAATACCATAAGTCCTATTTGGACCAATCAGCACTGATTGTAATATTTAATATCTTCCTTTCTTCCTTATCAGTTTTTTCTCATGAAGCACAACTATCATTACATTATCTCTTATGCTTTGATACTCCTGTTTGACAATGACTATATAAACATATTAGTTACATAATGCTATAAACAAATATGAGACCATTGTTGTTTATCGGTGCTCTGTGAATTATCTTATATGCTCTTTGATGCCATCTTCTTACTGGTGGCTTTGTACTTCACAGTCTATTTATTTCCTACGCTCCTAAATTCCTTCCTTTATATTGTTCGGTGCCTTATATATTCTCCTTATCAACTGACATTGTTGACTGCATACAAGGAAGGAATGAACTATCTATTTTTTTCAATGCCTCTCCCTTCCATCCCGACTGTTGCTTTATATCCCTTTTCGTATAAAGGGATGCGCCCTTTGCAATTGTGATCATGTCTATCAGAAAAGGCACGATAAAATATAGTTTCTTAAACAACCAACCACATATTAGTGATGCTTCCCACGGATGCGATTAGTCATTGTTTGGCGTTAGTCTTTGACGGAATGGTGTCTACGTGGAGGGGAAGTTGTCGACCTGGAACGGTGGTATTCAAAGGTATACTGTAATTGTCAGAAGCCAATGCTCCATCAAATGCATTAATTTATTAATTAAAATAATAATTGACTTTGTTTAATTATCCTTGCCTATGAATGATCGGTATATCGTTGATATATGACTTATTAATATTTATTATAATTGACAATTATTTATTTTAATGATCAATGACAATTAATATATATTTATTAATTGACAATTATTTGTTTTAATGATCAATATATAAATTATTATTCAATTATCTTTTTCTTTAATTGATATAATTACTATATATATTTTTTATTAATTTATTTATTACAAATAGGGGCTATTACAGTCCACCACTCCCAAATTTGCTTGTCCTCAAGCAACGATATATTTTCTACTTATGATCTAATAAGAGAGTTGGGTAACTGAACTTAAAACAATATTTCTCTTATTTTCGAGAGAAAATATTTTAGACTATCTCATGGTGGTGTCTCTTTGAGTTTGCCCAACACTATGTTTGCATGATAACATGCCTTCAATTCATCTCTTCACTTATTCTATTATTCTAGATAAATCAAAGAAAGTATACACTTGAAAACATATGCATGAATATGTGAAGACACGAAGTATACACAAAGCATACACACTAATGCATGAATACACGAAGCATACACATTGATGCAGGAAGACACGAAGCATACACAGTATACATAATATACACATCCCCTTTAAGTTCAATTATTATTTTAAATTGATTTCCATTCTTCAATCCCATATTTTATATTAAGTAATTTAATTTCATATGTTATCTATATTTCTTGTTGCTAAGCTTGATCCGATATCACTTTGTTCTAAGGAGAGAGGAGGTTTGAATACAATCCAAGGCGCTTAGAGACCACTTGATAGATTCCCTCAAAGTTTACAGATCCAAGCCCGTAAGCCTTTCTTGGTACAATGCCCTCAAGGCACTCAAGATCGCTAATCCCCACCCTATTTTGTGAACTATCCTTTTGGGATTTACACCGCCATTCCTTAAATTGCTTCATCCTTCCTTCTTAATTACTAGGGTAATATGAAGATCTTAGCCATGAGATTCATCACTTATGTAATCATGTTTTCAGGCTTCAGCATTACCTGTACATAACAGTATGATCCCTTTCATTGACTAAAATGATTCATTAATTTGTATTTACCCTACAGGATGGCAAGATCATGGCTCTGATACCAATTGTAATGTCCCCGGTTAGTTTAACATTAACATTTGGAGTAAAAATAAGTAATAAATAATGAATTAAGAATCTTGGCTATTTCCAATCCACACTACAAGACTGACCTTATTATTACTTCAATCCTTGAGAAGGGAGAAAACATTGGAGGCAACCAAAGCGCTTAGAGACCATTGATAGACTCCCTCAAAGTTTACAGACTCAGCCTTTAACCTGTCTCGAGCTTAAGCTCTCAAGATTAAAGAGCGGGCTGGTCCATATCTTGGGAGCTATTGGATTTAGACTGCCCCTCCTTGGTAGCCTCTGCCTTCCCATCCTCATGTTTGAAGCAATAACAGAGAACAGTTTTATTCTTCTTAATATATGCTCACATGTATCAATATATATCTATATATATATAATTCACATACTTATATCTCTTATATATACTTTATACATAACATAACTTTATCTGATTTCACTGTTATATATATATATATATATATATATATATATATGATTATAGTGTTATTATTATATATCTCTGATTTCACTGTTACATATATATGTGATTATACTGTTATCTATATATATAATTATTTACCAAGTCATCATTTCCTTTTTATAATGCCACTTATAAATATATTACTGACAATGTCTTTAAATACCATAAGTCCTATTTGGACCAATCAGCACTGATTGTAATATTTAATATCTTTCTTTCTTCCTTATCGGTTTTTTCTCATGAAGCACAACTATCATTACATTATCTCTTATGCTTTGATACTCCTGTTTGACTATGACTATATAAACATATTAGTTACATAATGCTATAAACAAATATGAGACCATTGTTGTTTATCGGTGCTCTGTGAATTATCTTATATGCTCTTTGATGCCATCTTCTTACTGTTGGCTTTGTACTTCACAGTCTATTTATTTCCTACGCTCCTAAATTCCTTCCTTTATATTGTTCGGTGCCTTATATATTCTCCTTATCAACTGACGTTGTTGACTGCATACAAGGAATGAACTATCTATTTTTTTCGATGCCTCTCCCTTCCATCCCGACTGTTGCTTTATATCCCTTTTCGTATTAAGGGATGTGCCCTTTGCAATTGTGATCGTGTCTGTCAGAAAAGGCACAATAAAATATAGTTTCTTAAACAACCAACCGCGTATTAGTGATGCTTCCCACGGATGCGATTAGTCATTGTTTGGCATTAGTCTTTGACAGAACAGTGTCTACGTGGAGGGGAAGCTGTCGACCTGGAACGGTGGTATTCAAAGGTATACTGTAATTGTCGGAAGCCAATGCTCCATCAAATGCATTAATTTATTAATTAAAATAATAATTGACTTTGTTTAATTATCCTTGCCTATGAATGATCGATATATCGTTGATATATGACTTATTAATATTTATTATAATTGACAATTATTTATTTTAATGATCAATGACAATTAATATATATCTATTAATTGACAATTATTTGTTTTAATGATCAATATATAAATTATTATTCAATTATCTTTTTCTTCAATTGATATAATTACTATATATTTTTTTTTATTAATTTATTTATTACAGATAGGGGCTATTACATTATACTAGTAAAGAATACGGTGGCAACAGCAAGTTGGAAATCACGACAGATAAACATATAGCTGTTTCATTGCCACATCACTAACAAACATATAAACATACGACAATCCCCCTGAGATAAGAAACAACTTGCCTTAAGGAGTCACAATTAATCTAAGTCACTAATATCATATCAATTATTTATGCAATGCTTAGAAATCATTAAGAGAACATTGATTAAGCCTAATCAAGGTAATAATACAGAGATAAGGCGGTGATGAATGGCCAAAACATGACCTTTGACAATGTGACTTATCACTCCAGCTCCAAGATATAAGAATGACAAATCAAAATCACACTATGGGACAGCAAATAGGGAGATACACAATATATATAGGGGAGAGAGATACGGGAGAACAGGGAATAGGAGCTTCTAACATACGTTCATATAGATTGCATTAAATATCTCTTATTTTACTTCATTCCCATATCTGGATTGCTCAAGAAGGAGCAACAAGAAAGACATACAAGCATTGAATGATAAGGAGAAAAGTCAGACAGCAGATAAAAGGAGACCTACGTCAATATATTCATATGTTCATACATACATACATATATATATATATATATATATATATATATATATATATATATATATATATATATATATATATATATATATATATATTGGCACCAAGGGAAACTTATATCAGTTCAGTTGTAAACAGCAGCATCTGTAGATGCATTTCTGATTCACAATCAATAATTTTATTAATGTCGCAACATATAGAAAGAAAAAGACAGATAAGAATAGAAAGGAAGACTTATACCAATACATCCATATTATCAGCTATCTATCGATACAAAAAAAAATACAAAAAGAAAGGAAGTTAAAGAATAGTTCCAGATTATCCATATCTTGGTAAATGTATCATTTGATACCAATATTCGATAGCAAGTACTTGGGTGATTATTATTGTTTGGACATGGTGTTAAGATCTAAATTATATGCAAAGTTCTAGGGCAAAATAGGTAGGGGACATTACACGCTCTTGGACCTAGGGTAGAGGATTGATTGGATATGGAATCCTCACTAGGTACACCCCCTCATATGGATGGCAAAGTGCCACATAATGGCCAAGAGGGATAGTATCCAAACTCCAATAAATTAAATATATCATGACTAAATTAAAGTTCCTAACCCTAGTTTAAATGATCTATGCTTTTAATGTCTCTAATAAGGAAGATCTATTTTGTGGATTATATTTCAATGGTTTCCTAACATGTTCTAGGATCTCAATCAGGTACATGATGTTGCTAATTCTATTCTACTTCTCATTCTACTTGGAATTTGAGATTTAGGGCACAAGACTAGGGCATTTACAAAAGGGGACATTACACGCCACATCTAAGAGATAAATTATATGTTCAAACCATTTATGCCCCAAAGCATATTTCTTATCACAATCATACCATAGTCCCTTCACTAGGCAAGCAGCCATGTCCTCATGTGTTAGGTGCTTTGTGGGCGATGGTTAAGTACCTAGACTAGTGATGGATCATTGCACTATTGCAGTGCAGGTTGAAATATCTATTGAGTGTTGGCTTGTGGTGATTTATAAGGATAGCATTAGACAACAAATTCAACCTTAAATAATACAGCCAATCTAAAAGCTTCCATCAATGTAGCAATCTTCAACATATTGTTTTTTGCATGGATGTCTTCATACCACTAATAAAACAACTTTTGAAGATGTTGTTGTCGTGCCCATTTGTCTAATTTGATAACTTTCCAATTGTTTGGTAATAAAAAACCAAAGAAGTTTGTCATAATTTATTTAATGCCTTTGTGAAATGTTCATGCTCACTTCAGACATAGTGGATGAGAAAGTGCTCACAAAATTGATTCCATGGAAGAAAATCATATACATTTTTTCCAACCTTAGTTACCAATAGATAGCTTCATGTCCTAGGTGGAATGGAGCAATCAAGAGTTTTTTGGACCATGGAAATTCGATTGACTGCAAAATACTACTCTACTCTATATAACCAACTTGCAAGACTGTCAGGCTGTCACCATCAACTTTAAAGGAAGTCCAGTTTAGGCCTAGGTTAAATCCTACCATGAGTTTATTGGCTTTGAAAAGTATTTTGTCCAGTGAGAGAGATCTATACTGTATCTAATTTTTTTCTTGTTGAATAGTTGACTCATGGAATCATATTTTGCTTTAAGGTCAATCAATCAGTTGTCAAGATTATCAATTTGATCTAATTTATCCAACTTAGACGATTACTGAACACTAAGGGACTATGTAGTAGTATGTTTTTTATTTATTCATCCAAACTTTCCAAAGAAAGATCCCACAGGTCCTGCAATCTGCAACCACCAACCATTTTGGTCACTGAAGACCTGCCGGAGGGGTTATTAGAAAATTATACCAAACTGATCAGCAGGACAAGACAGCTAATTTGGGATCATGTGTAAATAGTTTAAAATAACTTAAATAAAAGACCCTAGACTTTTTTACTATTAATACCCTGTAAGCTGATTGTTTTAACAAAACTCTAAAAAAATTCCTAGTTTGTGATAATTTTGCCTAGAAGTTGCAAATCACAGACTGTATAGGAGCTTGAGATGTACAATGCAACTAGCACAATTCGTTCACATTCTGAATGCTACAGGTTACTAACCCACTATATTATTGAATCAATTTGTTTGGATCTACCAAATATGCTCGAATTTGTTCACTACTAATGTTTAAGCAGGAAATTTCTAGGCTATGGGGAGCCTAGTCAATAGGCTCGCTGACATACATTTCTCATTCATGAATAGTGAACTAGGCCATTAGTGTATTTACCTACGAATATTTCTATTGTCTTACAGCTGCACCATCCTATCTCCAAGATACAAACAAAGTAACTTCCCAACACTAGTTGCCAACCAACAGAATATAGATTTGAAATAATCAATGGCTTCCTATGGCAAAGTTTCTCCTAATCCTAGAGGGTCTTCCAATGTATACAGATGCACATGGTAGCATACAGCTGTTGAGGCCTAGGCATTGGTGAAACAAATTTCAGCTCACTTCACACTTTGTCTTAGGATATTTTAAAACAACTGTCACAAGGTTTCTAACCTAGAAACAATACTCTAAGGGAGACACATTTGTCCAAAAATGGCTAGCATCCCACTACTTTTACCACTTGTTTATAGCCAAAATCCCATATGGATAAACGTAGAATGTGGCCCTAGAAAGAACTTTGATAGCATTTGTTAGGTTCTATCTTACAAATATTATCAAACAAAAACAGTAACATGCACAAAAGAACACAATGCTTGGAATAGCCATAAATATGTTTATATTGATGAATCTGGAACAACTATTGAAGGCCTCTTTGAGGGAGCAACCTCCTTATGAGAAAACCTCTATAACCAATATGATCTTCTTCATTAACCCGTGAATATAAAGGCCTCACAACAAGAGATCTATGAGGTAAAACCAATGTGGGATAAATCCACATGCTTAATATTAACCTATTATACTATTACAGCTTCATGTGACACGTGTGGGATAAATCCACATAATGTAATATTAACTAAATAACTATACCATGATTATTGTAAAGCTTGAAATAATAAAAAGTCAGATGAAAGGGTTCTAACAGGAAGCCAAAATCTATGAAATAGCACAAAGTGTAAAGCATGGAGCTAAGTATCACTCATGTAATGAGTTACTTGTTCAATTGTTCAAAGAATAAGGTAGTTTTGTAGAATTTATGCCGAGTTGGATCAAGTTTAATAATGGGCAAATAATTAATTATGATGGTAGGCATTTTAGGCTTCTCTGGAAGTTGAATGTTTTATTAAGAAGGTTTATCCTCAGTTGTATCAAAAGTTTCAGTTCTCATGAGAGAGGACTTCAATGGCTTCCCTCACTTATCTATCCAAAAAACATATTAGAATGTTCATTATGATCTCATGTTCTCATAACCTTGCCAGAAAACTAACTGAAGAAAAAGAAAATTCCAAAACAGAAAATGAATGAAATTCATAACAGAATAAGGAATACCTACTGAGCCCATTTGAAAGTCAAATAATAATGTATAAAATTTGTTGAACAAGCTAGCTTTCTAAGGTCACCCATGACTAAAAAGATTATGTGGGACGGTACCTTTACAATTACATATTTCTGCAGCATCATAAAAAAGTAAAGAAACAGTCATCAATCAAGTTGTGTATTCCACTTGCATCTTTGCATTGGTGGAAACTTGAAATACCCCCTACAACATTCCCTGTTATGATTAAGAACTTAACAGAAAGTTACTAAGACAATAACTCCAAGCTACCTTAACCGGATTTTGTTCATACATGCCTATCTTCTTTCATATTATTACTCAACTATCAAAGGTTTCTCAGATATAACCGTTATTTTCATTAGCCTTACACATTTAGGTCAGTCAATTAGCACCACACATTCTGAAATAAGATAGAGACCATCATTTGTAGAGGAGGTTCAGCACTAGATGCCAACTGCACTGCAAGCTCTCTATCCCTGGAAAATTCATCCTCGTCAAGGTGCTTGTTCACATGCCTGTACCAAGCTATTTAGTATTAGCTCCATCTCTAAAACATGTACTTATAGACAGCAATTTGAAAGATTAAATACTGTCACAATGCATAAAGCAACTTTGAAAACCATGAACTGCTAATACGCATGAAAAATGGAACACAAGGGAGAACAAAATAAAAATGTTTAGAATGATCCTGTTCAAAGGAGATTGAAAGCTAATGAATGTATGTAATTTTTTTAAATACAGCCAGACGAATAGAACTAATAGCGAGAGAGAATTCGAATGTATGAAATGGAAAATACCACTCAATTTCTGATGATGGAAATTGGATTTCGCAAAAGGGGCAAGATGCAGTAGCCATGAAGTGAACATATATATTTGGAACACAATCCTGCAAAGAATAGCAATATCAATGGATAAATATCAAAGAGCCTACAATGTAAAGAGCAATACAAAATATAAAAAATAATATATCTTTTTCCACGAAATAAAAATGCAGAACATATTGCTTAAACAATGCAGAGCCAAAAAAACACAGTACTTCTTCCATTCCCACTTATTGTTCTCAGCAAAATGCTTGAAGCTTAACTATCATAACTTGAGGCATCAAATATATGGCAGTGAACGTCTACCAACATTACAAGAAAGCAGATTGGCAAGTTTGAGTTTACTACTGAGCTTGGACATGAGGTCAAAATCCAAGAGCACAAAATTTGAAAACACTATATAACATAATAAACAACAGGTTCTTTGCAGGCTTCCAAAGGGGGATCTCTCATATCAGATTAGTGTCTCCCTAGAAGTGTCCTAAACAATACCTTTACTTTTGTATCTTTCTCTACTGGATTTGTAATAAATCTGCCATTCTGATTACATGTTTTGCACCTGGATCTAGGAAATTTGCTAGTCGGTTGTATTTGAGTTAAGGCTGGTCCATAGGTCTGTAGTAATCTACCAAATCAATGAAATAAGTCTTTAATATACATCATCTTATAATATTTATTATTATGTAAACAACATATTTATTTACAATGACTATTTGGACATACATTTGTTGGAGTCCCCTGTCAACATGAACTAGTTCTAATACAAGAATAGCTGTAAACATCAAGTGATGCCTACACGTGGATGGATTTGACATTCAATGTTGTTCCACACCTAAGTTGCCAGTCCCGGTATAGGATCAGGTTCGGTCTTGCAGGTTTGGTCAAAAAAAATTTGGGGGGGTTTGGGTTCATTTTGTGTTCGTCCGTACAAAAACATATAAAAAATAAAAAATATATGCATATATGCAGTAGTAATTAAGTTCATAACACAGCACTATGATAATAGTCAAGTAATATAGCCAAATACACCACCATATATATTCATATTAAATAACATAGCGAAATGCCGAAGGCCCAAAAACACCACCATAGTAATGTTTTAAGTTCAAAATTAATAATGTCAACTGTTAACAATCAGCCATCATTGATCAAATATCATCAAAAGCAATAAAAAATATCATCATCCTCCATATCAATATGCTATGGTAAATTATAAGAACCACAAATAGTGCCACTAGCACTAGCACAAAGATTGGCAGTGGTACTAGCAATCTCAAGATCAGCCACATGATCACTAGATCTCATAGTCATCATCAACTCCAAGTGCAGCAAGGCGGCCAACTGAATCATCCAACTCGGCATGCTCTAGATCAACATCCCACTCCTTTGTGTCCCCTTTTTTGAAGGTATTTTCTTAGTGTGTGAGGAGCAGCAAGTTTGAATGCACATAGACCAAGTCCTCCGCCTTGTTGGAGTGTAGTCTATTGCATTTTATTGAAAGGATGGAATATGTGCTCCAATTCCTCTCAGATGATGATGAACTAGCAACCTATCAAGATTTACAATTTTAAAAATAGAGAGATAAGAGTTATGAATAAAAAATTTAAACACAAATTCATCAACAAGGAGTTAAGAACTTACTAGTGATAAAATTTTGATGGCAACATGTAAGTGCTGGTGTGATTCTCCATGGAAATAACACCATTTATGAGCATCAACCCTAAATTTGTCCCAAAGAGCTTCAAGACCACAATAAATTGTATTTGCAAAATACATGAACTCAGCCCTCACTATAAACCATATGTCTTTGTGAAGGAGTCTACCAAGGGTTGCCTTGTACCCTTGAGCAACTTTGGGATCTATATATGGGGCAACTCTTGTGATAGTGTCATTAAGAACCTGCTGAATATAGTATTTGGGGCTGAATGCAAAGGCAAGGAGATGCAAAGCAAGAGTCATTTTGCTCCATCTCTACACCATGATTTTTTGTAGTTCCTTGAAGAATGTTCTTTGGGATCTTGCTCTTTTTCATTTATGATGCCTTTCATTTCTTCAATCATTGAGTCAATGCCATCATATACCTCACCCAAGCAAGGCCTATCCATGTCAGTATATCTAATCATGTAAATTATAGGCATAGTAAATTTCAGGAGGTACTCAACACGATCCCACCAAGAGTCATCTAGTATCATTGCCCAAACATTTCTTGCCCTTGCAGTGCTAGATTGCCTCCATATGCTCCAATTCGCACTAATTACCATTATAGACAATGCCCCACAAACCTCTACAAGGCATCTCAAAACAATTGTGTTGGAGGCAAAACGAATCTCAACAACCTATTTCAAAATCAAAATAATAATAAATTAAAATTAAAAACTTATAAAGTTTACTAAAGTAAAACATATTTAAATAATTTAACTTACCTTCAACAACTCCAATCTCAAGAATTGTCTAAATATGCCTTGTGACATATGGTGGTTGGTGTTGAACATTTGAATCTCCTAAGCATCAACATACATATGTTTGATCCATTCAACTTTGTTCCCAATTTTTTACAACATTAGGTTGGGTGAGTGAATAGCACAAGGTGTTCAAAAAACGTGTGAACAGCGCTCCTCAACCAATAACCCAACAGCCCTACAGTTGTTGGCATTGTTTGTTACAACTTGAACAACATTTCAAGAGCCAACTTGCTCAATGGCTTGGAAAAGAATGTTAACAATAAATGGACCGTCCTTCACCTACCCTTCACAATCTACTACTCTCAAAACCATTGCCCCTCTCATGGACATTGTAATAACATTGATCAAAGGGCGATTTATTGCATCTTTTCATCCATCAGATACTATGAGTATGGATACACCTATTTCAATGTATGAATCCCTAATGGGCTTCAAGGCATCCTCTACATGTTTCACCTCTCTGCCCAATAAGGAAATACGCACCTTCTCATAACCCGAACCCTTGAACCCCTTTGGAGCCTCATTGATCAATCTCACCATTTTTTGCCGATAAAATGAGTGAACAACATTAAATGCCAATCCATTAGTAGTTTTACAATTTTGTTATTTTAGATCTTAATAGTCTTATACATATTTTCGTAACTAGCATTTTAAGTACTATATGTATAGTAAATAGTATATATAGCACCACTCCCAAATTGAGGCCCTTTGTCCCCCTGTCTCGGAAACTCGTCCCCCCATCCCACATATGTCACTACAACATTTTGTGGCCCAACCTCCTCAATAGCCGCTCAAAAGATGTCAAAGTGAAAATCAGCATTTTTTTTATGCCCTAAACAATCAACCGCCCTGAGAAAGAATGGGAGCTATGAACATGTAACTATGATGTTCATGAGTGGACAATGCTTATTGTCCGTCCACCCATCCAAAACTATGTTGCGTCCAAACTCCTCCCAACATGCCCTCATCGTCTCGATCAATGCACTGATCTTGGCATAGTTGTTATCCAAGATCGTGGTCTTCAATTTGGGGTCACCTCATGGCACATATGATGGTCCTCCCCTTGCCACCATCGACATCATCTCCCTATAATAACAAGATCGAGCTACAAGAAACGGGATGCCATTGGCAAAGAAGAACTTGCCAATGGCATCACCTATTTGTTCCTTCAGTTGCACATTGAACAAATCATCTATGGGGTTACTTTGCATCTTGCATTTCCCCTTACCTTGTTGTCATTCATCTACAACACTACGACTAGATGAAGGTCCTAAGGCTAACCGTGACATAGTTCCTACACTCTAATGCAATGTACAAGTAGAAATACATGGCTGCCCTTACATATGTTGAATAGCCTAAACCTGTTGCCTACCAGACAAAGTAGTAGGCATTGCAACTCCACTATCATCTAGAACACCCCAAAGCTTGTTGAACTCAATTTTGTAGTGCACATTTTTAGTCTCCTTCAAAAATTCACATGCTCCCACACCTTTTATTGGCCAAAAGAGGAAGTGTGCATTAACTCTAGTGATGTTCCCAAACCATTTTGTACCGTAAATGTTGCATTTCTATTTCCTCGTGCAACCACCTGTTGGTGTTAGGGTTGTAATTCTTGTTGCAAACTGTCTGAGAGGAGATTTGGGATCATAAGGACCCCTAGTAAACTCTGCCAAAAGATGGGAGGGCCAAGCTGTACCAATTGGTGCACTAGCCATGGAACTAGTTTGGCCTTCTGGATTTGCCCCATGCTCATCCCCCTCATCCTCATGCTTAGGTTCATATTCTGATTGACTTGTACCATGAGAATGAATTTCCATCTCATCCTCGTTCATATCATGACTATGGGAGCTCATTATGACACTGCATTTCACAAAATGAAAATAAATTCAATAAGCACCTAGTTTCAGCCTACTTCGAAATTTTTTTAAAAATAATACTCTAAATTTTATATTTTCTACCAAATTTTAAATTGTAAAACAAAATTTAAAATTTTTCAATCTTCAGTCTTAAGGGCAACATGAAGAATCATTATGATTCTTCATTTTGCCCTCAAGATTCAACATAAAGTCTGATTTAGAAAATGAAACAACAAAAAATGAAAAACATTGAAATTTGAAACAACATTGAACAAAAACAATTACAATTTGAATTTACAAATGAAAATCAGAACATAAAATAAAAAACAATTAAAAACCCTACCTTGTGCATGAAAAATCTCTTCAAGAAGGTGAAGAATCTTCCTCCTCTTCTTCTTCTTGCTCTTTGTCACTCCTCTTTTACTTGCAATCACTTCTTTCACTCCTCCAATCTCTCTTTTCTCTCCTCTTCACTCTTCTCTATCTGCTATAGCAAACAATGAGAAATGAAATTGTGAGTAAGAATGAAGCTTGGAGGGCCTTTTGTAGGCTTGGAGAAGCTTAGATGGGCCCAACATACAATTGGGGTTCAAATGGAGCCCAAAAACAAATTAAAAAACAAGTGATTAAAAAAAATATCTTAAAATTTGTCCACCGCTGAGGAACGCCCTGACGTCCCTAGAATGGTTGAGTGACATCTGCGCATCCTCCTTGACGTTCTGGGAATGGTGGGACGTCCCAGCAATTGGGCAGAGAAATGGTGGCATTGAGTAAATGTGGGAACACCGTCCCCACGTCCCAAGAATGGTTGGGTTTAGGGCCAGAGATGCATCCCCAGGTTTCACTGGAAAATATTCAAATGTAATATATCCAAACCTTTAATCATATACTCTTATAACCCTATTTCGAAATGTCATCCTTCATGCCTACATTATACATTGTCAACTAACCATGATATGTGTATACTCTTTTGTCTAAGGTCTACCTGCCTTGGTTTTCGTGGTTCCACCTCTTATTTAGCTTCTATTATTTCCTTAAACTATGCATTTTAGTTTTAGTTGTTGGAGTGAAATTTGAAATTCCTGATTAGCTATTGAAACTTGTCATACTGAATCCCATTTAGCTACTTTGGTCACCGTTGGTGAACATTACATATTATTCATTTTTATCTTAGATGGGAAGATCAGCTTTATGCGGGGCATATTGGTTCGTATCAATCTCATTCTATCGTTTAGTTTTACTAGGTTAAGGTTACAAATGGAGCAAGAGCTATGAATAATCTAAAAAATCATGGCTTGCAGAAACATTTGAGGGATGCTGGTATATTTATGTAATTGCCCATTCAGCTTATGTACAAGAATTATCTTTCTGACGATTGTTTAGGGGCATTCAACCAGAAGAGAATACAGGCTCCTTTAAATATACGCCCCCACATAAACACAACGCATAGACTTGAGATATAAACCAACATAGAAAGAAAGAAAGGAAGATTAAACTATTATGCACTGATCGGCAAAATAACTTTATAGGACTCGAAAGTAGCAGGAGTCAAATGAAACTCTAAAAAGAAAGATGTAAGCTAATTAAGCCAAACTAAAAGCACAATAATATAGGAGAATTGGATTGCCTCAATCGCACCACAAGCAGGAGAGAGAAGCAAATATTTCTATCCTGAAAAGTAAATAGCATATGCAGTAAGCCTAAGTTATAAGGAAAAACATAGGATTTCACAGGATTATTTGTAAATTTTAACAAACGAATTAACTTCACGCGGATTTCATATTAAAAATCTGGCAAATATTTTTCAAACTTTCCTAGTTTGGCGAGTAAATTCTTGATTTTTTCTCTGTCAAAACGTTGCCGTTCAGTAAAAAGAAGCCCATCAAACTAAACAAAATGATCGGAAGCTAGAATTGCCGTCCGTATGACGAATGAGCCCAAATTCCTCCTTTGCCATAGCGGCATTTCATCGCTCTGGGGTTTTCATGTTCTCAAGTAAAATATAACTGCTGATACTAAAATTTTAATGAGCGTTGAAATTTGATAATGCAATTTGAGATACACCTATAAATTAACAAAACATGTCTGAATACAAAAACTGCTCTCATTACGACATGTACCACCATTAAAAGCATCGGGCCTGCAATTCTATAGTATGTTTCAGTATAAGAAAATTATAGTCTGTTTTCATTAAATATTATGTTTGAACGGATCGAAATTTCGGAAAAAAACAAAGCAATAAATCTCAGTACCTGGCTTGTAGAGGATAAAATGAATGAAAATGCGTTCCGCAGGAAAAACACTTTTGCCGCCTTTCTTATACCTGATAAATGAGAAAGAGCTGGAATTTCAATTTTTAGACTACGGTTACGTGAGCTTTACTTATACCTATGACGTCTTCATCATGTGGAATTTTAAAAATTTGTATTGTGGTTCTATGGAGACCACTTCCTTTGAAAGAAAACAAACCACTTAACCAAATGTCTAAGCTAAATAAATAAATAGGGCAAGAAATAAACTAGCAAATGTGTTGAATAAAATAAATAGGGCAAGAAATAAACTAGCAAATGTGTGGAATAGGTATGTTCACAAGATGTGGAAGGTTAATTAGAGAAAAATTGTTCTATTATTAGTTGTATAGATTTATGTAATACGTGAGGTAAATTAGTAGGTCATTTAGCAATTGATGATGTTTGTGTAATAAAGGTCTTAATGAAGAAGTAAGAGTTTCAAAGCATTTATGCATTTACTTACAGGGATCAAAACATGAGTGAAACAAAATGTGGAGAGATGGTGATAGAAAGGAAAAGAGATGTAGATACAGAGGTTTAAGAAGAGGGATACATCTCTAGAGATAAAGGGGGGGAGGAGAAAAGTAAAGATAGAGAGGAAGACAAGGGGAGAAGAAGGAGAGAAATAGATAGAGAGGGGAAGAGATGGAGAGGGAGAGATAAAGGCATGGAGAGGGGGAGATAGATTGGAAGATAGACTTATAGATGTATAGGGAAATATGGGTAGAGATATATGGGGAGATTGAGTGATGAAGGAAAAATATAAGGAGATATAAGGAGGTGGAGGATATAGAGAGACATATAAAGTGACAAATTAAGAGAGAGAGAGAGAGAGAGAGAGAGAGAGTACTTTATGAATCTGTTTGCAATTTTGAAAATTAGGTTAACCAAACAAGATATATGTGATTACATATTCAACAATAAGATAGAAACTTGTAAACCAAAAAAGACACAAGATTTACATGGAGAAACTCTTTCAGAAAAAATTCCACACAAGAAAGAAGGCAAGATATTATTAGCTTCAACCAAGATTTGTACAATAATACAATTCACTTCATTTCTCTCATTAATTTCATCACACTTAATTGCTTGCAACTAAATCATATGAAAATACTATGTCATACTTTGATTTATAAAAACTTGTGGGAGTGGAAACCACCATAGTGACCAAAAGCAAGAGGTAGTAGACCACTTCAAAAACCCACACACAAGATAATAGGCAATCGTGCTAGGCATAAAAAGGTATTAATTATTTTCACATGGCTTCTCATGTGGGCACCTAACCTGTTACCAATAAGAAAAGTAACTTCCTTGTGCTTTGTGGCTCCCTGGTAGTACATAAATTGACAACCAAACACCTCCCACATTTAAGTGCCCAAAGCATAATTGTTAAAATTCCAAAAATGGACTTCTGAGAAGGATATTTATAACTTTTATTTTGCAACTCCCACCAACATGTGTTTACCTATTTGAAATGTAATTGCAATATGTCATAAGAAATAAATATTAAATGTTTTCATTTTCATGTCCCCTTGAACACTTTCCAAAGAACATGGAGGCAAATGAATGACATAGAAATGCAAGGTGATAAAATAAAAATTTACATAAATGAACCCATGTGCTTCGAATAACAAGAAAGTGGTAATAATTCATATTTACACATAAGACAAATTATATCATTTGAACATAATATTTTATATAGAAAGGAAAATATTCCTATAAAATTAGACCATAAGATTGATTACATATGAAAATTTTAAATAATTGATACTGATGTCATTTTTTGAGCCCTCCTTAAATTAACCCATAAGTCAAGAACATCCTTGAGGTGCTTAACCACCCAACTACAAAGACATGTTCCCTCAATGTTCTTCAACTAAAGAATTTCTAACCCTACACATGGCACCTAGCAATTCAGAATCAACAAGTGTGCTAGAATATGGTGCAACATAATGTATCTAACATTTTACATGAATAATAAAAATGGTAGTGTTCTAATATAATGATATGGTAGAGAGTGCAAAACAATCATATAGTAAAACTAATGATTACAAGCTTTGGCCAGAGCATTTTTTAAGTTAACTATCGGCATATAGGTTAGTAATCAAAACTTACCCTTCTTTATTACTCCATATTCAACACCCATCCAAAGAAAGTTAAACTAAATGAAAAATAGCTTAAGTCCACATATTCTTTAGAGATGAGAGATAAAATTAAGAAAATCCATTGTGTCCATTAATATAACTATAAATTGTGGTAGACAATTCACTAAAATAACCTCTTATAGATTATGTGAAATTATACCAATAATGAACAACTTTATGAGACACTCATTTATGACTATCATTTATATTTTTTAAACCACTTGCTACTCTATTCCCAATACGATTTTGTGCTATAAAAAAATAATACATCTTGAAAGTTATGCAATTGTAAATATATTTAAATGATGCAATTTATAAATGCATAAAAAAATGCAATACGTATGATTAATGAAATAGTAAGTAGCAACCCAAACATTTCCACGTTTAAGGTTAGAACACATATCATCAAAGATTTTGAATCAACATCTGAAATACTTAAATTACACAGCACTAGATATATTTCATTCTTTATTTTTACATAGTTCTAAAAATCCATCACAAGGGTATATAAATATGTGTGTGTGTCTATATGTGTGTGTGCATGTGTGTGTGTGTGTGTGTGTGTGTGTGTGTGTGTGTGTGTGTGTGTGTGTGTGTGTGTGTGTGTGTGTGTCTCTGTGTGTGTGTGTGTCTGTGTATGTGTATGTGTATGTGTATGTGTATGTGTATGTGTATGTGCATGTGCATGTGCATGTGCATGTGCATGTGTATGTGCATGTGTATACTTACATACATGTATATATATATTTGCATACGTGTATATATATACTTGCATGCGTGTATATATCTATAGGTCTGACATACATCCATACCTACTTATGTTTGTATGTATAAATATGTGTGTGTACACACATGCGCACATACATATACATATACATATACATACAAATACATATACATATGCATATGCATATGCATATGCATATACACATACATGTACATATACATATACATATGCATATACACATACATGTACATATACATATGCATCTTCATATGCATATACACATACATGTACATATACATATGCATATACACATACATGTATATATACATATACATGCGCACATACATATACATATACATACAAATACATATACATATGCATATGCATATACACATACATGTACATATACATATACATATGCATATACATGTACATGTACATATACATATGCATATGCATATGCATATACACATACATGTACATATGCATATGCATATGCATATGCATATACACATACATGTATATATACATATACATATGCATATGCATATACACATACATGTACATGTGCATGTACATATATACATATACATATACATATGCACATACATGTACATATACATAGACATCTACACACACATGTATAAATATGATGCTTATTAGGGCCTATTAGACCCCATTTTGGTGATTTTGAGATCTTATATTTGTTATGCTTGATTCTAGCAAGTTGATTCCTCTTTTTTCACTCATTTTCACTCCTCGTGACCTCCCATTTAAATTGTGGCCCATTCTTCATAGAACATGTCACCAATGGTGTCATGTCCCTGGGGTTTGCGGCTCGGATTTTACCTAGAGCTCGATGCCTAGGTATTAATAGGATAAAAGATTTTGTGGTTGACCTAGATCATTTTTTAATCCCGAAATGATGGATTGAGTATAAAAACCCCATATCTCTCCTCATTTTTTAATCAAAAACTATACTCAAGCATTTTGGCAATCAAACTATCAATATTTCCAAGCAATCAAGAGAAATTAAGCAATTGGATTCAAGATTTGAAAGCAAGAATTCAAGATCTAGTTTCTCTAAGTCTATAATTCTTTAAGATGATCTTCTCCAATTGAAGCAAGTTTCTCTCCCATGATGACCAAGCAAAGGAAATCTCAATCAAGCAAGAGGATCCATCCTTCTATCTACATTCAAGATCTAGGAGTGGCATTCATATATCTATGCATTTGTGAGTAAATCATTGATTATAAATTACATTCCAACATCCATTATTTGGATTTCAAGTACATTCTAACATATGCATATACACATAAATGTACATATACATATACATATGTATATGCATATGCATATACACATACATGTACATGTACATGTACATATACATATACATATGCACATACATGTACATGTACATGTACATATACATCTACACACACATGTATAAATATGATGCTTATTAGGGCCTATTAGACCCCATTTTGGTGATTTTGAGATCTTATATTTGTTATGCTTGATTCTAGCAAGTTGATTCCTCTTTTTTCACTCATTTTCACTCCTCGTGACCTCCCATTTAAATTGTGGCCCATTCTTCATGGAACATGTCACCAATGGTGTCATTTCCCTAGGGTTTGCGGCCCAAATTTTACCCAGAGCTCAATGCCTAGGTATTAATAGGATAAAAGATTTTGTGGTCAACCTAGATTATTTTTTAATCCTAAAATGATGGATTGAGTATAAAAACCCCATATCTCTCCTCATTTTTTAATCAAAAACTATACTCAAGCATTTTGGCAATCAAACTATCAAGATTTCCAAGCAATCAAGAGAAATTAAGCAATTGGATTCAAGATTTGAAGGCAAGCATTCAAGATCTAGTTTCTCTAAGTCTATAATTCTTTAAGACCGTCTTCACCAATTGAAGCAAGTTTCTCTCCCATGATGACCAAGAAAAGGAAATCTCAATCAAGCAAGAGGATCCATCCTTCTACCACCTTTCTCTCTCCTTCTTTGCAAATGGTTATCAAGCATATCTACATTCAAGATATAGCAGTGGCATTCATATATCTATGCATTTGTGAGTAAATCATTGATTATACATCACATTCCAACATCCATTATTTGTATTTCAAGTGCATCTGGGCATCTTCATGGGTATGAGTGATTTTTATGTATGTCTATGAGGGTTTATGCAAGGCGAATCAACCATTTTCATTTTCTATACTTTCCTTTATGTAATTTCATTTTATTTTCAAGGTTGATTCTTAAACAAGGGTTTGACAAAGGCAAACCCCTTTAGACAACTTTTTCCCCATTTTTTGTGTGTAGTAGCAAGTTAAAGAACCATCAAAACTTTTCTAGGTAGATTGAGAACAATTGAACAATCTCTAAAAACTTTAGTTGAAAATATTAGGGACAAGTCACCATTATCGACATGTCCCAAGTACATGTCACCATTGTCATCATGTCCCCTACATTTTGAGCCCAGATTTTAGCCACAAGTTAGATTTGTTTTCTAGTTTTCATTTTTGTACATCCTAACTCACTATCTATCTGTATCAACTTATTATTCATAGTTTTTCAGTAACTGTATGCGATAATTTGTGTCACACACAAAAATGAAACATTAGTTTATATCGTTAGTTCAAAACATGATAAAAGCATTGAAAAGACATTAAATAACAATCTAAGAGTGTCTCATTTCTCTCTAGTGCTAAGGATCTACTTAATTTTCTCTCAGCTGCAACAAGATCTCATAGATGACAACTTAAGAAATGGGAATTGATATGAAAATGCAATGATTTGATGAGATGTAAATAATTTTACATTTTTGATATGTATTGATCTAGTATATGTGGTGGGATGTAATTATGATAATAGAATGCAATGATTAATGGTTAATGAACAATGATTAATGCTTTTTGAAATGTAATGGTGGTAATAATGATAATTATGTTTAATGATTAATGAACAATGATGATAATGCCATGAATACAATCCTACGTGAAAATGATTAATGAAATGCACATGTTTTTGTTAATATCCGATGTACTTGATCATAAAAGAGAACCTTTGATTTAATTCTAAGCCCTGAAAATATCATAGGCTTTTATGAATGCAAGGTCTAAATCTAACATGAATGCAACCTAAATGAAATGCAAAGGAGTTATTGTCATCTTTTGGTGAGTCTTTTTTTTGTCATGTCTTTTATCATCACTGAGCTTTTTGAAATGTTGGAAGCATGTACAATCATCACGGGTATAATTGAACCATGATGATATGAATATTGCTTTCATGGATTTTGATTTTGAAAGTTAATACAATCATCTAGGTATAAGGAACCAAGATGTCGTGAGTATTGTTTGCATAAAATAGACACCAATTAATCATTTTCATATGCAAATTCAAAATGTCCTCGATGATACTTTGATGATCATGTCCTGAGATGAATTTGCACACTATTATGAATTAACTCACAAAAAATAGGCAGAGAAAAATATCATGCTTCATCACTCCTTCTCTAGTCTTTTGACATCCTTAAGTTTATAAAAATACATGATTGCAAAAATCAAGAAACAACCACTTGAACACAATTGTTATTGTAATCTGATAACTGTTATTTAGAATAATTTATCCATTTGTAGTTTTTGGTCTTGGTTTTAGGTTGATGCTATGTTTTGATGTTTAATAGTTATGAGTCTTGATCTTAGTTTTGACATGTTTGTCTGATGCATGTGTGTCTTCTTTACCGAGCTCAATGATTAGTTACCACTAGTTAGGATTTTGCCTCTAGTTTAACATAACAAGATGATGATAGAAAAGGAAAAATTCCAAACCATGATGAGAGTTGCTTGCATGAATAAGATATGCAGATGGAACCTTATTATGAATATGTACAAGAATGGTGAATGTAGATGGATGCAATACAATGCACTTGATAGATAAAGGAGCTAACTTGATACAATTAGCACTTGTTTTCCAGGTTTTCACCACTTCTGTTCATTGCAAATTTTTATCATATAAATTATTTTATTTTATTTTAATTTTTAATTTTTTTCTTTTTTATTATTATCAAGGTGCCTATTTGCAAGGTTTTTTCCAAGATAACCATTTTTTTAGGAGCTTTTTTTTATGTTTTTGCTTTGTTCGGGGTCATTTTTTTATTTTTAGGTGTTTTTTGGATTTTGAAATTATTGTACAGATGCTGACCTCAAACTATCAATTATAGAACCTTTTAAGGTGAATGTTGTTGATTGGTTCTTGAAGCAAGTCATTGTCACATGTTGATAATTTATAAGTACCTAATCCATATGCTAATACTATGATGAAGGGACCTAACCAACTTGCTTCAAATTTTCCCTTCTTCTCCCTATCTTGATTATTTCATGGATTCTCTCTCAACACGAGATCACCCACTTGGAATTCTCTTAGTTTCACTTTTTTGTTATAACTTCTTGACATACATTTTTTATACACTTTCAAATGGTCATGTCTATTGTCTACATTCATCAAGTAGTTCTAGTTCTTGTAGTTTGGATACTCTACAGTCCTCGTCTAATAAGATACCATCTAATGATACTCTCAATGAAGTTATTTCCACTTATAGGGGTAAAATGACTTGAAATCCATAAACTAGAGAATAAGGTGTTTCTCCAATTGGTGTTCTAACACTAGTTTGGTATGCCCATAATGCAAGCTTCAGTTGAATATATCAATTCCTTCTATAGAATCATCAACTGTTATCTTCAAGATTTTCAATATGTTTTTATTTGAAGCTTCTACCTGCCATTACCTTAAGGAGTATATGGAGGAGAGGTGTTTAATGATATGAAACTTCTCACATAGTTCTTCTACATCTTTTTTTTTGAGCTATTTACCATTTTTAGTGATGATGAAAAATAGAATACCATATCTACAAATGATATAATTCAAAATGAACATGGATATCTATATTTTTGTAGTAGTTGAGGGAGGTATTGATACTCCTAAAGAGTTATTTTGTTATCATTAGTTTTGTCTAAGTCATATTGGTTAGTCAAAGTTATTTAGTGAAAGAAAGAGTCATTGGACTCAATCGGTGAAGCAAACAAGAAGTTGGTGAAGGACAATAAAAAACAATTTCGGTAAAGGGAAAAGAAAATCATATTGGTAAAAGCACTGAGTAGAGAAAGATAGGCACCAAGCAATGCATGGTAGTTATCGAGTTGAGAGCACATGTTACCAAGAAAGAAAAAAATGTGTTACTGAGTAACATAGGCCGACATAACAGATCATGGCAAATACATTTAATCTAGACACCAAGCATAAAACATTTTATTAATTTCAAGGAGATCATTTGGTAGAACATTGGAAATTTAAAAATATGATTGCACGTGATTACAAGGTAGATCCACCAATAGAAATTGAAAGGAATTATATACATTGGAAATGAAATCGAAGCTACCACCATTTAAGGAGAAGAATCTGGAAAGATTTCCACTGCTTCTAAGACAAGTATATAAAGAACAAATTGTGAAGATCAGAGCAGTCAAAGATGTTGATGATGGGAAGGATGGGAAGCTGATGGTGATGAAATGTTGAAGTGAAGTTACTGAGTACAGAGCAGTTAGAGCATAACTGAGAAGGTGAATTAGATTTGAGGTTACCAAGTACTGAAGTTGAATTGTGATTAAAAAAGAACTAAAGTATAGAATGAGGTAAAGATGTTATTGAGCACAGTGACTCTGAACAACATTTGTCGATATATTATGACATGCAAATTTAGTATTGATTTATATTGTATTCAGAATTGTAAAATCCCACTATTGGGTAGGCCCTAATAGGTTTTATTTTTTAAATCATTTAATAGGGTACATATCTTAGATTAGACATTGTAAAATCCTTTAATGAGGTAGACTGTATAAGTCTTTTTGTACTCCTAACAGGGTAAGCTATCAAAAGTAGCTAAACATTATAGCTCTAACCGAGCACCTTTTTTTACTGTAGTAGTGAAGGATTGTGGGTACTATCCCCACTGCATTTTTTTCCTTTGACCAAGGGTTTCTACGACACCAAAAATCATTGAGTTATGAGTTATGTTTTCATGTTTTGATTTATATGTTTTATGGTGTTACATTCAAAGTCTACAATTCGGTAAATGATCAGAATATATGATAGCAATACAAATCAAGTTAAGAAAAGGTTGATACAAGTTTTTATAGTACTGATTCACCCCTCCTCTCTCAGTACTTAACTTTACATTATTAATCTAACAATTGGTATCAGATCTTGGACTCTTGAGATAAGGGTTTGACCACCTGAGAGTGAAAAGATCATAGCAATGGAAATTTACATGCAAGCTAAGCAGATTGATAACGAGTTATGTTTTCATGTTTTGATTTATATGTTTTATGGTGTTACATTCAAAGTTTACAGTTCAGTAAATTATCATAATATATGATAGCAATACTAATCAAGTTAAGAAAAGGTTGATACAAGTTTTTATAGTACTAATTGACCCTTCCTCTCTCAGTACTTAACTTTCCATTATTAATCTAACAATTGGTATCAGATCTTGGACTTTTGAGATAAGGGTTTGACCACTTGAGAGCAAAAAGATCATAGCAATGGAAAGTTACATGCAAGATAAGCAGATTGATAATCTTGAGTTTGAATTAGAAAATGCACATGACTTGATTGATGATCTAAAAAGGAAATTGGAAAAGTCATTAAGGGTGAGAAAGCATTTATCTGATGAGTTGAGATCTACACAAGAACATGTTGAGATACTTGAGACATCATCTGAAGGAAGTATGAATGATGAATCTGAATGAGCCATTGCAGACCTGATGGAAAAGAATAAAGCACTCATCAAGCAGTTGAACCTGATAAAGAAAGATCAAGAGGGACTAGGTATTAGAATGAGTGAAGTACTTGAATCAAAGAGATCAGTAGAAGATGAAAAAAGAATGGCAAAAGAATACAAGAGGCAAGTTGAAGCAAGACTAATTGAAAAGGATGATGAGATCATGAGATTGACATAAACAAATTATGCTATGGCTGACCAATTGGTGAATGTAAATCATGAGATAGCCAAGAAGGAATCCGAGACTCAAGCATTAAGGTATGAGGTTGAAAGATTGACAAAGAAACTAAAATAAAAAAAGGAAGAAAATGAAGTACTGAAATAGAATGAAGAAAAATTAAGGAAGTTGGATGAATAACTTAGAGGTCAGAGATAACCGAGAGATACAACTAGACTTGGGTTCACTGAAAACAACACTACCGAGAAGGGAGAGTCCACAAACCAAGTTACCAACCAAGACATTGCTACCCACCGAAGACAAAGAAGCCAAATTGCTATTATTGTGAGAAACATGGTCATACAACTAATGTTTGCAGGAGCAAAAGAGGTAAACCACTGAGTATTCCTAAATTTGATGGTTATTGTTATAATTTCAATAAGTATGGACATAAATCATTTGAGTGTAGATCAAGGACTGCTAATGATACAAGGAATTCAAAATTCAATAGTTACTACAATACTTGCAATAGATATGGTCATAAATTTGAAGATTACAGGTCACAAAGAAAGAATGTCAAATGGGTACTTAACCAACAAGATATAACAAACAACCGACAAGGTTCAATAATACCATGGAACTACAACACAAGATTTTCATGTACATCATGTGAGAGATATGGACACATTGCAGAAAATTACATATTGATGCATGGTAGAAATAATAGAAGATCATGGAGAACTCCCAGAATGGAATGTTTCCACTGTCATAAGGTAGGTTACCTAGCCAAAGATTGTAGTATCAAGATAAATCTCCAACCAAGGAAAAGACAAATGACACAACACAAGTGAATGTTGAAGAAGTAAGAAACCAGATGAATAAAATATGGAGAATTAAGTCTCTAGATGATGGAACATCATTTGGATTAGTAGATGGCACCTCATCCTATGGATCGGGTGCACCTATCTTCATCTAATCATTTAAAGGTATGAATAGGAACTGTGAGTCAAAATTCAATCATAAATTGGTTCCTAACATATGTGCAAAGATCAATATAAGCATATTTAGATACATTTGGACATATATTGTGAAGTTGATATTTCATGTTTGATCAGTGAAAGCCAATGTTATTTTGTTTCATTTGGTAAAAGAAAGTATAATTTGATGGTCAGTGAAAAGGGAGTCAGCAACAACATTAATTGCTACCAAACTAGCCGTTGGAAGCCCTAATCGATGAAAAAGTATAAATAGATCCCTTTTGACAGTTATTTTCACCTAACATTTTTAAAGAGCATTTGAGTGCATTATAGAGTCTAGTCATTTGAGATCATTTGAGTGATTGTTGAGGTAATTCCAAGCAGATTTAAGCATAATTGAGCATATTTGATTGATTTTGGGTGTGTGCCCTAGTTGTGAAAGTGTGACCGAGTTGTTTCACATGAAACCCTACTTCAATCAAATGGTGATACATTTGATTTAATGGAGCCTAAGGTACAAAATCATGTTTTTTTTGAGAAGGTTGATCTTGTCAACCCTAAATAAAAGCTTCCTCCCACAAAATTCATCTAACCAGACAAAATGGGAGCACTTTCATCTATTCTAGCAAGAGTTATTTTGATCGAAGACATCTGTTCTTTTATCTACTGTAAAATCGAGGAGATTTGTCAAGCGAACATTAATACAGCTTTCAAGAGTTTGTGTGAGAATGAGAAATTGAAGGATGATCACATCCACCCAAAGGTTAAGAGTTTAATGCATGCCCTACATATTCTAAGTATTTTCAAGACCGAGTGGATAAGAATTGTGTTAAGCCTAGTCCACGATTAGTTTATGTGGCTAGACCAACCAGTCAAAATCACTAAGGATGTTCTACACATCATGAATGGATACCCAATCAATGACAAACCAAAGGCAAACAAGCAGACCAACAAGAACAAGCTTTGTGAATTGACAAAAGCCAAATGGGATAGAAGAGGTCTTAAATTATCTACTATGGAAGACCCTGAACTCAAATTTGCATGCAATATCTTATCATACTGAATCTTCCAATCTTCCTGAGTGGATAGTGTACCATGTGGAGCAGTGGACATAGCATATAAAATTATCAAGAAGAAAGAAAATAGGAGAAATAAGAAGAAAGAAAAGAGGAGAAATACAAAGAAAAGAAAAAGGAGAAACAAGAAGATAAGAAAGAATACAAGAAAGAAGAGAGAACAAAAGACACTACAATTGAGACTATATCTGATGTAATAAAGGCATCATGTTCCCCAAAATTTTCTACTGGTAAAAGTAATCTGATTGAGAAGAAGAAGAAAAGAAAAAGGAAACAAGTTGATTTGAGCCAACTGATTACAATACCTAAGGTAGACATCTCTTTACTTAGCCCAAAGGAATTATTTGAATATGGAGATCTATTGAATATGAAAGCAACCCAAGACAAAATGTTGGCAAAGAAACAAAAGAAAAATGTCTTAGAAAGTGTAAAGGATATACTATAGGAAATTGTTCTTGATGCCCATGTCAATGAGAAGGGAAATTTACTTAGTCAACTAGAGGACTTGGTTAAGCAAATTAATGAACCTGGTACAAAAACCACAAAGTACCTGATGAAAGAACATGAGAAGAAATTGGAACATAATATAATTGAGAATATACTAAAGAATGTTGCACTAGACAAGGTATTACTTTGTGAGTTGATTACATATTTGGAAAATCAATTGCATGATATTCTTTCATTATTTCATAAAATTTGTTTAATATCAAATTTCACTAAGGAAATTAGAAAGAAAGATAATATGTTTTGAAAGAGCTAACTGAGTAGCTAATGAATGTTACAACTGAGCTTGGACCAGTTCAAATTTACCACTCAAGGTTGAAACATCTAATGGGAATGAAACATGAACTTAGAAGAGAAGAGAGAAAGATAAGAATGGAACTTCTTGAGCTGCAAGCACTTTTGATTCCCCGAGTTGAATCATTACAAACACATATACACAAGGCCAAGGACTTAGTCAAATACCCCATATATTAGTGCAATGGATAGCATGATTAGATTAGTAGGAGATATTGGTGAGAAGATTCTTATAATGCAAACATTGAAGGAAGCCTGGGAGACAGCCCTAGAAGATGTAAAGAAGAGGCACTCACACATTTTTTATAACATACATCCACCTAATCAAAGTAAGTAATTTTTTTGGGAATATTTGTCAAAAAAGGGGGATACATATAGGTATTGTACAACATTATCATGAGGGGAGTTATGGAGCTATGGAGTTAATAGTTTATAAATGGTCACAATTTTGAACAAAATTTTGATGACTTTGAGTTTTTAACAAAGATGTCAAACTAATGCCAAACAGGAAATTGATACTCCTAAAGAGTTATTTTTTATCATTAATTTTTTCTAAGTCATATTAGTTAGTCAAAGTCAATCGGTGAAAGAAGGATTCATTGGACTCAGTCGGTGAAGCAAATTAAGAAGTCGATGAAGGACAATAAGAGATAATTTTGGTAAAGGGAAACTATAGTCATATCGGTAAAGGCACCAAGCAGAGAAAGACAGACACCAAGAAGTGCATGGTAGTTACCGAGCCAAGAGCACATTTTACCAAGCTAGAACAAAATGTGTTACCGAGTAACACATGTTGACATAATAGATCATGGAAGATACATTGAACCTGGACACCGAGCATAAAACATTTTACTGATTTCAAGGAGATCATTTGGTAAACAATTGGAAATGTAAAAAATATATTTGCACATGATTACAAGGTAGATCCACCAATATAAATTGAAAGGAATATATACATTAGAAATGAAACCGAAGCTATCGGTCCACCGTTTAAGGAGAAGAATCTAGAAAGATTTCCACCGCTTCTAAGTCAAGTATATAAAGAAAAAATTGTAAAGATAAGAGCAATCAGAGATGTAAATGATGAGAATGCTATGAAGTTGATGGTGATGAAATGTTGAAGTGAAGTTTCAGACTACAAAGTAGTTAGAGAAGAACTAAGAAGGTGAATCAGATTTGAGGTTACCGAGTACTGGAGTTGAATTGTGATTGAAAAGAACTAAAGTATAGAATGAGGTAAAGATGTTATTGAGCATAGTGAGTCTGAACAACATTTGTTGATGTATTATTACAGACAAATTTAGTATTTATTTATATTGTAATCAAAATTATAAAATCTCATCATTGGGTAGGCCCTAATAGGTCTTATTTTGTAAATTCTTTAATAGGGTACATCTCATAGATTAGAGACTATAAAATCCTTTAAGGAGGTAGATTGTTGTAAACACCTAAATATGATTACACAATTAAGTAATCTTATTTAGTTCTCTCCTAGGGCATTAATTAATTATTTAATTGATTTATGTCATCCCCTAGTTAATTAATTTAATTAATTAACTATAGTCAAATTAATTATCTAAATGACAACCCATAGTCTGATAATTAATTAAAATCTCATTCCTCTATTAATTTAAATAAACATGTTCATCTATTTTATTTAATTCACTATCCCCTTTTCTTCCTATTTTGGAACTTTAACTCCTAACCTAACCAATCCCAACAACCTAACCTTGAGTTCCTACTCAACCTAACCCATTCACACATACTAATCACCCTTAATTAGCTAATGACTCATGATTAGCTAATCTAACCCTCCACTCATTCTCTCTCCTCCCATCACATCCTCCTAATTCTCTCACTTGCCTCCTAATCCATGTTGGACTAACTGTCAATGTCTCCCTTGGGATTCACAACATGGTTTAACAACCTCATGTGTCTTCTATAAGTCTAGTGGTTGTATCAGGCATTAACAAGTAGATCTTTTGGTGCAACGACAACTACTACTTGTAACAAGTGGTATCAGAGCTTGGTCACAGGTTTGAATCCCCTCGGGTGACGCTGAGGGAGGATTGTTGGACTAACCACCAATATCTCCCTTTGGATTCGTGACATGGTTTAATAGCCTCCTGTATCTTCTATAAGTCTAGTGGTTGTATCGGGCATTAACAGGTTGATCTTTTGGTGCAACGACAACTACTACTTGTAACAATCCAAGCCTAATCACTCTCTAAATATTTGCACAATTATAATCCATAGATTAAGAAATCCTAACCCAACCCGAGTCAACTCTCATGTCACATCTTCACATCTCTCTATTACCTCACCTCATGTCAACCTTACATGATCTTACACATCCCTTACACATTCCATCTCCCTCTTACACATTTGTCCCCTCTTGCATCTCCCAAAATAGTAATATTCCCCCATACCTTCCAACCTTTCTCATTGTGACACTTGTCACAATGAGAGGCATTTGAGAAAGATCAATCCATGTTCTCTCTCTCAAATACATCTTGATCCTTCCTTAGATTTGCATCTTGACTATTCATTCACCTCTCCTCTTGCCTATAAATTGAACCCTCTTCTCCTCACAAATCATCCACCATCAAAACAAAGTTATAATACTAATTTGAGATCCCAAAAACTATCAAATTATCATTATTATGCCAAAATCACTCCAAAAATATTGAAGCTTGAGCAAACTTCATGAGCACACATCCAATCCATCTTGGACAAATCATCTACTTGGGGAGCTAAGAAAAAGGGGCCGAGGTGGCGTCTTGAAAGGAAGTGAGGGGTTGGCACAAGGAGTCAGAAAAGGGAAAGAAGGGTTATAAAGAGGGTGCAATAGGTAAGAAAATGAGGGTATGTAGGAAAATGGGAAGAAAGGGTGTGGGCAGGGAGGCTTTGGGAAGGAAAAATAGTTCATGAGAGACCCTTAATAAGGGTCGACAAGGCCAAAAATATGTCATTTGTGTATATTCGAGCTTAGCGATATAATGTTATTTCAAGCTCTGATATTGTATTCAGCGATGGTGACAGGAGGCAAACTGAGGCATTGAGAGGATATCGTGAGGAGCGTTCGACAGCACCGAGCATTCGATCGACATGTACGATCAACAACCATCTTTGTTTGTTATGTTTTTTAGCATTTATTTTAGTGATTAGATAACAAATTTGCGATCTTGCAAGCTCGAGATCAGCAGGATCCCGATACCGCATAAAATTGCTAGTGTAGGGGGTTAGGTTTGGGGGAAACTAGGATTTTTGGCAGGATTGCCAAATTTCCTGGGGTCTAGGGATCTTTCACTAGATCACAATCTCGTGATGAATTTTTGGCAGGATCGCGATCCCAGATCAAAAAGGGGAGAATTTATGGAAATAATGTGATCCCATGAGGGGTCGCTAGGGTAGGTGAAGGTCACAGTAGGAATACGTTCCCACGATCGTACGACTAAGAGGGTAAGTCACAATCCCGTGCTTGTGGGATCACGAGAACAAGGGATTGGCGAGATCACGAGGAAAACTCATGGGATTGGTGGGAAGGGGGAGGAAAGAGAAAGAGAGGGGATAGGGCTAGGGTAGAGAAAAGTAGGGCTAGAATGACTTGGATGTGTTATAGAAAGAAACTGATGCAGATGACTTGGATTGGTTGTAGTGGTCAGTGGATCAGCTAATGAGCTGAGAGAGATGTGCAATAGTGCTCGTGGCAGTGGAGAAGTTCACTCTGACAGACTGGGTGCAAGTGGATACCATTGGTCTAGGATACTTGGCACGTATGTCATGAAGGTGTACATATATGTCGATGGTCACCACACTATGTGAGCGATGGCATTCATAGACAACAACATTTCATCTACTGACTAGGGAGATGACAATGACTTTGGAGGACATTTACAAGATCTTTTATCTACCCATCAGGGGCACACCAATCATTGTGAGAGATTACACACAACATGAAGTGATAGCACTAGTAGGGCGAAGAGTGGCACCCATGCTGCGATATGGCCAACTATCATTAGTGAGACATCTAGCGGTGGCACCACTAGCATGCTGAGTGTATTTATTTTTGTGTGGATTGGTCTTGGGGTATATTGCCCATGACACTAGAGGTGTGAGTGTGACTCTCGCACTTATCCTTGTGATCATGCAAATTGTGGATGTAGGTGTACTAGTAGCCTAGGGTATGTTGATGCAGGCATAGCTATATTGGGACCTCCATCAAATTATGTATCATGGACGGGAGACACAGGGGAGGAGCATAGGCTTTGCCTCCTGGTCACAAGTATAGGCATGAGAGCACATTGTAGTGCTCAAAATGATTGGTAGGAGGGATTGACATGCAGATGATCCCATAGTTTACAGTTGGGAAGATCCCTTGACTTATCACGACGTAGATGACATTGATTACTAGCATGAGATGTCAGACGGGATACAGGGTGGCATCACCTGAAGGCCATACTTGGGGTTAGAAACATGTGTAGAGGACTGGAGAGAGCTACCATTCACCATGACACCCACATATTTGATAGGTTAGCGGGAGTACATTGTTGAGCAGTACAGGCCTGATAGGGTAGCGAGACAATTTGTCTACGCATAGGGTTTGTCGAATGTTGAATATTGGTATCAAAGGATGATGTAGGAGAGGTGAGTGGAGTTTGGGGGCTCGATTAAAAGGGATGGGATAGTTGATGCATGGCATGCTATATAGCCTATTCACTAGGATTGGATAGGGGGTCTGACATATGGGGGTAGAACAGTAGTTTACCGCACTTGGTTTCAAAGGCCACAAGAGGTGGGGAGAGCGGGCCTGCCAGCATAAGCAAAGAGTGTTAGGGAAGCAATGACACAGGTGGGGTGGGGGAGAGGTCAGGTAGCCGTGACAGTTCTAGGGGAGAGTAGGGAGGTTGGCCTCGAGAAGGGAAGGCAGTAGGGGAGGAGGGAGAGGGGTGATGGAGGAGGAGATGGTGGAGGGGGGGGAGGAGGGGGTGGAGGAGATGAGATGGATATAGACGGGGGTGGAGGAGGAGATGGAGGAGGGGGAGATGGCAGGGCATATGTACCATCAAGCCCACCACCTATAGAGACACCACCATCAGGGGCACCACTAGTAGGAGCACCAGGTGTGGGGTCATCAGGAGGTGGGGGAGGAGGAGATCTCACGACATGACTTGCATCCCTATAGGGCCTCATTTGATAGGACTAGCCAGATGCTCCGGGGTATGCAAGGGCAAAGGGAATCTTTGACAGTGTAGCTAGCATAGGCCCTACAAGATGGCCTAGAGACCATTGATGAGAGGGAGCAACTACACAAAGAGAGAAATGGGTTGCGGGCGGAGATGGACTATTTGGAGGGAGAGAGGGATAGACTACAGTCTGAGAGGGACAAATTTTAGGGGGAGAGAGATATGGCATTGCGTTAGTTAGCTGAGGAGCGATAGGCAACGATGGGGGAGAGGGTGGCTGGGGTACACAAGAGAGAGATAGATCAAAGGAGGTAGGGAGACTACAAAGAGATCTAGCTAATGTTCGGGAGTAGGTGGGGTGATACAAGGTGATGTACCATGCGACAGTGCCACCAGAGAGGAGAGAGCATTATCAGCGAGCTAGCCAATCAGGAGGCACATGTACAAGAGAAGGGGCTAGTGGTAGCAGGTGGACAAGAGGCAAAAGTTTTGGGGTTGAGCCTTCCTAGAGGATAGGGAAAAATATCCACTGACCTGTTCAAACATAGAGACATCAACGGTTGGTTGGTGGCTTTGTAGAGATGGCGGAGGTAGAGGGGTTAGAGGTGGGGATGGAGGTGGATGGAAGAGGCCGAGAGGTTACATGGCCAACAAAGTTACCCTCACAGGTGCATGATACAAGTATTCAGAGCACAGTGGAGAGGCCACAACTAAGGGTTATGTAGATAGCCATTTCAGTCACACCACCGCAGGATCCACCATAGGTTTCTCCAGTCATAGATGTTTAGATGCAACCTCCCCCTGGAGAGGTAGATAGGTAGTGATATGCTGCATGATTTTTGATACTGATGTACAATATTATTTTGAGGGCACTATCCCATACATTGTATATGTTAGAGTAATAAAGTGTTTACTTATTAATTAAATCATATTGATTTAATTATTAAGTTACTTATTATCTCTCTTTGCTTGAGCTAAACTTTAGACATATAATAATTAATTATTTTATTAATTACTATTGTGCAACCTAGGACTTTCCACCATTTTAGGGCTTCAAATCTTCTTTATAAGGATTTATCTCTTTTGTAATCTTATTGAGAAACATTCATTTGATTGGATTTTCAACTTTTATTTTTGCACATCAAGAATGTCTCTCTTTCATGGATCCTTGCGTTCAGACCTCCATAGCTATTTGCTTCTCTCTCTTTCTATGACAAGTGTTTGTGTGCAGGTGTTTTTGGGAGCTGTGGGTTGTTTTCTCATCAACTCCAATAGTATATGTATTGATTGATAGACTTGTCATGAGACATTCTAGACATTCATTATTATTTTATGTGGGATATGGGATATGAGACATTCTTTTATTTTTTACGGGATTGATATATACATGATGTTGAGTTAGGTGATATATGAGGTATTATGGGCCCATTTATTTTTATGCATGATGTACCAATGTGTGTGATGCATGATGTGATGTGCTAAATGATTATGATGTGAGACTAACATGTTTGTGATGCAAGATGTGATGTGCTTATTTATGCTTTTTGATATCTATGTGATGTGTGTGAATTTATGATTGATGTGAGATGTATTTATTGGTGCTTTATGGATGCAGGATGGATATGATGTATGATGTGTTTTAGATTTTTACATATGTTTGATCTTTTTATGATGTTTATGATGTTTATATATGTATGTATGGATGATGCACTTTTATCATGTCTTAACAGTGCAAGATTAAAATGAACCTAACAATGCAAGATTAAATGAACTAACAATGCAAGATTAAAATGAGCTAACAATGCAAGATAAAATGAACTAACAATGCAAGATAAAATGAAGTAACAATGATTTAACAATGCAAGATATCAATGAACCTAAAAATGATTAACAATGCAAACTAATAACGAACCTATAAATGATTAAAAATGCAAGCTAATAATGAACCTAAAAATGATTAACAATGCAAACTAATAAGAGCCTAAAAATGATTAACAATGCAAGCTAATAATGAACCTGAAAATGATTAACCTAAAAGGATTTATACAAATATGAATCTAAATGAAGTATCAATGTCATGTAAATGACTTGTGCAAAATTAATCTAAATGAATTAATCAATGTAACGTTAAATGATGATGTAATCAAATGCAAGCTAAGTGATAATGTAACTATATGCAATCTAAATGATAATGCAACTATATGCAATCTAAATGATAATGCAACCAAATGTAATTTTTAGATGATAACGCACATGAAGTGGAATGCAAGCGAATGAATGTGGGGTGGGGGGGAAGAAGGTGTTATATGTAGCATATCATTACCTGACGGAACCCTCACTGCAAGAGGTGGAATCAGGTAGGGCATTTTTGCACAATCAAAATCTATGGGTTAAATATTAGGATGGAAAGGGGATTTTTCAGGTTTGCATCAGGATGAGGGGTTTATTTGTGAGAAAATTATGGATGATGGAAATAGGTATAGAGGTGAGGTTTTACGAGATAGGGTATGTTGGATGTGTTACAGATGTTTAGGATGATTTGTTGGAATCGCAATGAGATTTTTAGTTGGGGATTGATAGGCAGATTTTCTTGAAGCTTGAGCATGGGGTATTCCCAGATGGAATACCACCATGTAGTTTGAGCACTTATTTTGATATAGCAACATAAGGGACTTGCCAAAGTTACTAGGAACTCAAGACATCATCACTAGCTTTGCATAGGACTAACACAAAAATGACATGCAAGGGTTTCCCCAGAATCACACATGAATCTAGGAGGTGGCATGGTGGAAACGATGTTGGAGAACCCACAAAAAAATGACATTTCCCAAGTGCACCATATAACCCAAAATATCACATGTGGGATGTGCAAGGGTCATATCCATTTGACTCATAAGCAAAAACAAGAAGATCGAAAGAGACTTTCCCCATATTGCCCTCATTTTCAACACACCATGATATAAAAGATCGTGATGACCTTGAGGAGAGGAGCAACACGAAGCTGCGAAAGATAAACAAGAACCATATATCTAATCCAAGAATCAAAATGATAAATAAAAAAGATGCTCTTTTCAAAGAGAGATCGACTAACTAAAAGATGATGAGGATTAGATCGGGCATGAGGAAGGATGCATCCTACAAGGACCTGTGTGTTGGGATTGACTATAAATTAGGTTTTGATGGAAATAGGGGACTTTGGGATAACCATAATGACTATGAATTCTTTGCTGGGGGTCTGGCTGAGAAACGTGAATTGGGAGGGCAATGAAATTAACCATGATTTGTGTGATGAACAGAGATATGTACAAGGATACCCAAACAATATCATACAAGTGAGGGACATGACACCATATACAATTGATATTTTACAAAGTGCATGAGGTAGGATAGATCAACAAATGACAAGTACATACACAACTTAGGATGCGAAGATTAGGACATGCCTTAGTATGTACAAGAAGCTCAGGATACTGGATAGTAATTCAATCTTTTTGAGGTGCGGATGGGAACAACCTTGGGAATAGGGATTTGTGGAAGGGGTGTCGATGAGAAGATGATGGTTGGAGGTGTGTTTGGTTGTGGAGCAGGATTTTGATAGATAATGATACAGTCCACTATGTATGGCACCTGTTTCTATGTTTTCACCAACATTCTTGTTTAAGGTGCTTGATTACCAAGTTTTCACCATTGGACGATTATTTTTGTTTAATTTTTTAATTTTTTTGGTATTTTCTTGGATTTTTTTGAATTTTTTTTGTTATCATTGAGGCACCTGTTCACTAGGTTTTCACCGAGACAATGATATTTTCAGGACTTTTTCCAAATTTTAGGGGTTTTTTCAGATACACAGGGGATGGTTCAAGCATACAACCACTTCAGATAGATGATATTGATGGTCCACCTGGCATGCCAAAATATATTCAATGAAAATAGTGTGGTAGGAATATAAAACTTAAGTTAAACATTCAACAAACTACCTTACTACAACATTTAAGATTAGACACTACAAAATGAAAGCAAATGAAATAGAATGCAAACAATAAGAAAACTCAAGAAGCTCCCAAAGTAGAGGATTTGTCCAAGATGGATTGGATGTGTGCTCATGAACTTTGCTCAAGATTTAAGATTTTTGGAGTGATTTTGGCATAATAATGGCAATTTGATAGTTTTCGGGCTCTCAAATTAGTATTATAACTTTTCATTGATGGTGGATGATTTGTGAGGAGAAGAGGGTTCAATTTATAGGCAAGAGGAGAGGTGAATGAATGGTCAAGATGAAAACTTGAGGAAGGGTCAAGATGCATTTGAGAGAGAGCACATGGATTGTGCTTTCTCAAATGCCTCTCATTGTGACAAGTGTCACAATGATAGAGGTTGGAAGGTATGGGGGAATGTGACCATTTTCGGAGATGTGAGAGGGGGAAAATGTGTAAGAGGGAGATGGAGTGTGTAAGGGATGTGTAAGAGCATTTAATGTTGACACAAGGTGAGGGAATTGGGAGATGTGAGGATGTGACATGAGAGTTGACTTGGGTTGGGTTAGGATTTCTTAATCCATGGATTATGATTGTGCAAATATTTAGGGAGTGATTAGGCTTGGATTAGGAGGCAAGTGGGAGAATTAGGAGGATGTTATGGGAGGAGAGAGAATGAATGGAGGGTTAGATTAGCTAATCATGGGTCATTAGCTAATTAAGGGTGATTAGTATGTGTGAATGGGTTGGGTTGAGTAGGAACTCAAGGTTAGGTTGTTGGGTTTGGTTAGGTTAGGGGTTAAAGTTAGGAGCCATGTGCTCTAATTGGATTAAATGTTTTATTTAAATCCAAAATAGGAAGAAAAGGGGATAGAAAATTAATTTAAATAGATTAACATGTTTATTTAAATTAATAGAGGAATGGGGTTTTAATTAATTATCAGACTATGGGTTGTTATTTAGATAATTAATTAGACTATAGTTAATTAATTAAATTAATTAACTAGGGGATGACATAAATCAATTAAATAATTAATTAATGCCCTAGGAGAGAACTAAATAAGATTACTTAATCGTGTAATCAAATTTAGGTGTCTACACTACTCAAAGTCAAACTTATCCAAAATCGACAATTTTTGCCTCCCGCCAAATTTCCCCTATCAAATCTACACTGTTGAGAAAAAAAATTACAAATTCTTGAAGAGGAATCTCTCCTCTAGTGTTAAATATAAATTTTAATTTTTTTATATGTTTTACTATTTTTTTCTATTTTTGAAGCACCATCTTCTCGAATGTTAAAATACTTACTCATAGTATTTTTAAATCATAATATATTAGATCTAATCAAAATACTATAAAACTTATATGATGATAATCTTGACTCTGAGCTCTACAAAAGGGTATTTTTTTTTTTTTTTTAAAATATCATTAAAAAGAGTAGTAGTTATTGAAACATCGATTTTTTGAAATAATTTTATTTCTTTGGTAATTGGACCCAAATTGGTATAAAACATGCATTTAATAGACATTTTCAATTGGAAAAGTTGAAACACTTATCTAACTTAGCTAGAAGGAATCTAGGTAGACCATATGTTTGACGAAGATTAATTTTTAGTTATAAATACTCAAATTCAACTTTGTTGATAAGTTACCTTGAAATGTGACACAACTTTCTGCTTTTACCTAGCTACTGACTACCTTTGTAAGAATTTATTGTGTTCAAACAAATGCAAAAGCCTCTTCCTTCTCTCCTCATTCACTAGATAACTGTTGTAAACAAGCATTTCATTAACAATCTCTTTCATGCCTTCCTTGGGGAGATCATTGTAGAACTAAAAATTAATCAAATTCAACTTTGTTGATAAGTTACCTTGAAATGTGACACAACTTTCTGCTTTTACCTAGCTACTGACTACCTTTATAAGAAGTTTATTATGTTCAAACAAATGCAAAAGCCTCTTCCTTCTCTCCTCCTTCACTAGATAACTATTGTAAACAAGTATTTCATTAATGATCTCTTTCATGCCTTCCTTGGGGAGATCATTATAGAATTGTACACCATATTCTATGCATACTCATTTGCTCACATTTTTTTTCATACTATGCCTTGCTCTCATCTGGTAGTCGATGTCCATCACCCTCTTCTTGTGCTATTTATTTAATCTCTCAAGGACACCTCCACATTGCAAGTGTTTCTTACCCCTATAAGGCCCATGTGTTTGTACTAGAATAAATGCAAGGTTGTTCTTTAATAGCCTATGCATGTTCAACCTACATAGATCCTAGAACCTATGACCTCCTCCATTTTCACATGCTTTGTACATACATAAATATAATAGTCCACCTCCTAGATGTTCCATTCGATGATGCATGCATTCTTGCACACACTATTTTTGCTCAAATAATCAAGCACCATACTGACCTAAAGAAACTTGAAACACACTTATCTATGTTTTTACAAGGAACTAATAGCAACACAAATTCTATGGCTAAGAAATAAAAATGAGAAAGGAGAATAATAACTAGACATTGCCTTTGTTCGGGGCACTTTCTCCCTTTTTATGAGAACTAGCAAAAATATTGTGCTCTTAGCTATAATCATCATTTGTGCTCTCTTCATCATCCTCATTAGATGAATCTTCTACTAAAAAACCAGACTTTTCCTCGAAAGTGTTTTGATTTTTGTCAACATCAACCATAATCTCTTCCATCCCAACGACCATCTATTTTCCTTTCTAATGTAAATCAATGACACTTCATTTACAGTACTGTCCAAAACACATGTATGATAGATTTTGTACTTTTAGAGTAGGTGAGAACATAAATCCAAGAAAAAATTACCACTTTCATTGTTGCACCTACAATAGCATCCCTCCTCTATTTGGGCAATGATGTATTTGAAGCGTCCACTCCCTCCTACATATAAAAGTTGCACATCCCATTAAATATTGTTTTTGGGTTGGGAATCCAACAAAAGTAAATATACATTTTCATCCTCCAATCCTACATTATGACAATGCCTTTCACACCAGTATTGGCCAATTGAACCCAATCCAGTCCAACACAATGGGTTGGGAGCTCCCTAAACTAAATTTCAAGGGTTCTGCCAACTTTTCTTTCAACTAACCAATCATATTTGTCCACATATAAGTAAGGAATTGATTACCTAGATTGGTGTTGCAACCTATTAGAGTTTGTGAAAAAGGCACCCCGCCACTTAATGTGAATTATCAAACTCAGAAAGGGAGAAAGTATATTAAACACAAGGGTGCATAGCATGCTCATTACAGAGTAGGAACATAAATCCTGTCAATTACGTAGAAGGATGCATAACAAGCGTGTCGCAATAGTGGACACATAAAATACATCAAATGAATAGATGGGTGCATAACATGCATGTTAGAAAGAGTGGGCATGGAAAACATGTCACCCTTTCCATTCTTACCCTGGGGACCATACAAAATTAATCTTGGCATAGATGCAAATTCTATGACATCAATAACTACATTGATCACATATATGATATTTCTAGAATGTACTTATGTGTGTTCCAATACAAATTGTCAAGTAGGAATACCTTGGTCATATAGGAAGATGCCAAGGCACATGGTTGTTCTACCAAATAAAATCATGGCCTGCACATAAAGGAACTTGAGGAGTATAACCTCAACAACTCCATTCTAATCAAATACAATGTATGATTCTATCTTATTAATAGGTAACATGATCAATCAAATGACATATAACATATATAAGCATGTCCATAAACATGAAATATTCCATGTAAGTAATGAAAGAGATAAAATATATAAGAATGTGTAGGGAAATATACATAATTAATAGACAATCAAAATTGTGAATGAATCGAGGATAAGAATGATGGCCTGTAATTTATTGACATTCCTGACGACTGCCAAAGTGTTCCTACAATTGAACAACCTGCATGTACAGCCAGTGTTAGATAGATTTTACAACTAATATTCAACATGAGGTGCCACATAGAATTCCTATATTCCCCAAATCACACAAATTTTGTGTACACTACCAACCCTCGAAGGGAACACAATCACATAAAACGTAGGGAACACATGCCAATTATCTTATTTCCTAAGTAGAAGAAAGGAAATATATATTATTCTCGTATAAAAGTTACAATTTTTTATCATGTCTACTCACCAGATGTTTCAAGGCCCACCATTAATTGATAGCTTGTGTGTATTTTGGATACAAAGGCCCGCATAGTAAAAATAGAGAAAGTGCTAGTCATATTTTGAATTGGCAAGTTAAAAAGGTACCAAACCATTTATTTTCAAGATTTAGCAGAATTAGATACAATATTATGTTACAACAACACATGTAGAATCGTACTATTAATTGACATACACAATCAATTATTCAATACCACTTTCACCAATAATTCAAACTATTTCTAACATTAGTAATACACACGACCAACAATATTTGTCAATTTTCCATAATGCTATAGTTGTACATAAGAGGATATTCATTCCAATCTAATGATTTATACAGCTCATATTTATGTGTTAAAATGAATCTACTAGTGTGACTTCCAAATATATCTCTCATATGAAATGTGCCTTCTCTATCAATGCATACACACACACACACATGCATACATACATATATAAATGCATGCATGCATACTTGCATATATATAAATATATACATTTATATATGTATGTATATACATATATTTGCCCATGCATGATATTATATGGTTGGGGTGCTTTTCTCCATGTGTCATGTCATTTTCTTTTCTCTACTAGGGCTAATTTGTCTATTTTCTTGCCTCTTGTTCTTCGCGGATGTGTTATCCTACATTGCAATAACAAATTCCACACTTTTCTTGCTACTGATTTCTTCTTTTAGATCCTCTCCTCTTTCGCCTCAAGCTATCATCTCGAAATGAAGCACAAATAGTTCATAATGCAACAAGATTATGGATTCTACATATTTTATTTTTCATAACCGGAGATTAGGAGTTTTAACGTTGATAATGTGACATGATTTTTCCTTCTTGTTAAACCATTCCCACTTTTTTTTGCTAACCACACAATTAACTCAAAATCCACTAGAAAACATTAGTTACATGCATCAGTTTGTCCTAATTGTAACATATTCTTTTCCTATAGTCTACATAGTTGCATTTGATTGTACCAGTCTATCCTAACAGAAACATTTTTTTTGCGGTACTTAACTATTCCTATTTTTCGGTGCCCCTAACCTACTCAATTTCCAACTACCATTTGTCTTTGTTAACCTTTGTTTGACTAAAAATTGAAGCCATTTTCATGGGGTCCACACCCAATGGATACCCACGCATGTTAAGATTTTGCTTTTGTACCTTTTGTACATGTACCATGCCATTTTTTTGCGTCAATAGAGATGGCTCAGGTGAATATACACACACGCGCATATACATATACATATACATATATATACATATACCTATATATAGGTATATGTGTAGATATACCTATATATATGTATATTTATATGTATATATGTGTGTGTGTGTCTGTGTGTGTGTATATTGTTTCAACGACAATCACCATTCAAGGATTTCTTCTAGACAAGATCTAGGAGGGATATCCACAACTATAAAACTCTAGGGACACATATGACATGGTACAGGGATGGAGGTGAGTGTGCCACTAACAATAAAGTGCACCATGGATGGCATGGTGTTGAGACAGACAGTAGAAAATTGCAACTAAAATAAATGGAAACTAATAGTGCGGTCCACATTGAACATCATGTTGCTATTTGGTAGAGAAGAAAAATAAGTTATCTTCTAACCCTTATTGAGATGGGATTTACTAATAAATAAATAAGATAAGATAAGATATAACATAGTACAAGTTTATATATATATATATATATATATATATATATATATATATATATATATATATATATATATATATATATATATATATATATATATATATATATATATATATATATATATATATATATATATATATATATATATATATATATATATATATATTGTACACACTAAAATGGTGCACTTCTATGAACCATTACATGCAAGGTTGCTCAAGGATGAGGCCTCACAAAGCGGCTCATAGCTCTCTATGCATGGAGTTGCAAGGGACTATGATGTGTTTGCTCTCAGCTAGAGCTACAAGCTTATGACCTTGCTAGTCAACCACACAATGAGAGATTCGAATGAGGACAAGGGCAAGAGTGCCAATATCCTCAAGAATCACTATGAAAATGCAATGCAATGCAAAACTAGTCTATGGAAATGAAAATGCAATGCAACTAAGCTATAAAATGGAAAGAACAAGTGTTACAAATTCTTCCTATTTAGACTATGTGAGATTAATCTATTACATCAAAGGAAACTAAGCTATGAAATGAAGCTATGGATGCTATGATAATGCAAGAAATGAAGTCTAAACTATGAAGAAATGAGGAAATCCAAGAAAAACTTGATGTAGCAATGATCTCCAAAAGCTCCAAATGCACCTAGAAAACCTGCAGCATAACAATAGTATGAAAGAGATGGATATGCAAATGAAGGAGAGAGCTCTCCTTTTATAAGAAATGAGGAGAAATGGACCATTGAGATTAAGAGGAAAAAGTCTTAATCGGCGGTGGAGCTTAAAAGAGGAGCAATCCATGTGCACAAGTATCCTCAAATGAGAGTGAAGTGTTGACTTTTGAGCCTCATGTGAGACAAAAAGTATTTTTTTCCTTTTTGTGAAATAAGAATAATGTTTTGTGCAACATAGGATAAGAGGAAAAGTGGGGCTTTTTATTTAATCAAAAGGGGAGGAAATATTCCTTTTAATTAAATAAAGACTTAGGATAAATGGTTAGCCCAAGGATAAAAATCCAATATATGATCGAATTTAAGATTTAATCAAGAAATTGATAATGTTGAGAATATTGATTATTGATAAAATTGATTCAGAATTGACAAATCGAATAAATGGGGCCCAAAGTCTAGGCGACCATTTTTGGGTGCATACATTTGCCCATCTTTGACTAATGTGTGATCGATTTGGGAACACATGCAGTCAAAGAAGAATTGAAATGTGAGATCAATCTGGGATCACAAAATAACTCAAATATGAGGTCGATTCGGGATCATATCCGGACAAAGCATAAACAAAGGTCTTCGAACATGAGGTCGATTCGGGATCACATTCAAAGTAAGAGATAAGAATCTCAAATTTGAGCAAAAGCTCACAAAAGATGTCTGAATCAGGAAAATCAAGGAATCGGGGATGAGAATCCCGTAAATACTGCCCCCTCGGAATCGAAATCAAAATCAAGTAGAGGAGAGATAGAAAATTGATAAGGTTGATCAAATCATAATAAAATCACAATCGAAGGTAAAGGGCAACAGGATAACCATTAGGCAATGAAACATGCCCCAGCGATGAGCTAGAAGAAAAGAGATAGGGCGAATGAAAGACTAGAAAATTGAGAGACATGGAAGGAAGAAAGTCCATCAAAAATTGGATTATGCCTCAAAAAGTCAGTCAACTGCTCAGAAGAAAGGTAAAATTTAGAAACGTGACTCCAATTTCAATTTTGAGTTCGAAAATGGATAGAAAATGATGTGATATGAAAGACCAGAAATGAAAGATATGATCAAGAAGAATCAGAAAATGAGCATAGTTGACCAACTAGTCCGTAGATGATAAAAAGGAAAGCTCTCTCCATATGCAAAGTGCAAAACTAATCTAACATGACCCTAAAAATGCAAGCTACTATGAAAGTGGTTGACTTGCAAGGTCACAACGCTTATAGACATCTAATTATCATCATTGAGCGTTATTGGTAGCGTCGTAAGATCATACAATGCACACTAGCATAACTATGTGGATATGAATATGATCTTTACCAGATAGAAATGTGGAAATCTCACCTAGGCATCAAAGACATATAGGTCAAGATGACTAATGCAGTGAGATCACCTAAGTTTGATATGGCAAGATTATGCTTGTATCAAGACACATGAAAATCAGGATAGCTAGAAGCGTGCACTCACAAAATAGTCAGAGATAATACCTTGTCAATCCATAGGGTCAAGTAAGACCAGCATAAATGCTCATGACAGTTAGGACCAACAAAATATACCTACAAGCAAATAAAGAAATAAAACATGTTCTCATACCCTCAGTCTTCTAGCTATGCATCATCGAAAACTTCTCAGGGAGAGACCACTCATCAAAGAAATCCTCATAGACAGCACACAAAGAAAAATAAAGTCAACATATCTCAACAAGTTGATTGTTTAAGTGCGTGTGTGTTGGTCATAGAGTCAAACTCTGGTTATCACATCTACGTAGTGAGAGATATTGCATCATACTTGAACTATTGGGAAAGACATCTGATAAGTGTTAAGAAACACTCGACGCAAGGGTAGTGTTGAAAAACACTATTTGGGGTGGTGTTGAAAAACACCTGTTGTGAAATGCCCCAAGAGACAAACGCACCTAAAGGACCTATGCGAACATGTATGCCCCCTAGACAAAGACAAAGACTGATTCCAGATCAAGTCAAATAAGGTCAAGGCATGATGGAAAGTGGCTAAGTGTCGAGGATGCATGCTAACAAATAGGGGTGCAAAGGCCTCAAGTAGCGCCTGTTTCCAAGTTTTCACCACTTGGATTCTTTTTTGGTCATTTTTTCATTTTTTTGTATTTTTGCTACCAAGGCGCCTGTTTCCAGGTTTTCACCAAGGCACTTTTTCTATTTTTTTTTTAATTTTTGCATTTTTAGATTTTTTTGTATTTTTTCAGGACTTTTTATACTTTTTAGGATTTTTTCAGCATCATATATCAATTTTTTTGGTATTTTTTTCAAGATCCATAAATATGTACAGAGGATGCTCCCAGATAGAAACGGGCGTCAAGGATAGAACTTCTTGAGGTGCACAATGTTGATGGGCTCAGGGAGCTCTTCTCCATCAGGATCTGATAGTAAATACACACCAATACCAAAAGCAGCTGTGATGACATATGGTCCAAGCCAGTTAGGTTCAAACTTGCCCTTTTGTTCTCTGTTCTGTTGGTTCTGTTGGTTCTCTCACAAAACAAGATCACCTATTTGAAATTCTGTAGGGCGAACCTTCTTGTTGAATGCCTTGGACATACACTTCTGATACACTCTCATATGATCAAAGGAAGCCTTACGCTTCTCATCTAGAAGTTCTAGTTCCTGTAACCTCATAGCGTGGTAATCCTCATCTGTTATCAATCCTTTGAGTGAGACTCTGAGTGATGGGATCTCTACTTCTAAAGGTAATACTACTTCAGCGCCATAGGTAAGGGCAAAAGGCATGGCTCCTGTAGGTGTGCGAATGCTTGTTCTATAAGCCCATAGTGCTGGATTGATTTGCAAGTGCGAATCCCTACCATTCTTGTGCACTGTCCTATGAAGAATTTTAAGAATGGTTTTATTAGAGGCTTCTGCCTGTCCGTTTCCCTGTGGAAAATAGATGGAGGACCAATGTTGCTTGATTTTAAACTTTTTTCATAAATGCTTTAGGTCCTTATTCTTGAATTGACCTCCGTTATCAGTGATAATCTCAGAAGGCACTCCAAATCGGCAAATAATATGATTCAAGATGAACAAAGAGATAGTCTTCCTTGAAGCAACAGAAAGTGGCACAACTTCCACCCATTTTGTGAAGTATTCAGTGGCAGTAATAATGAACTTATGTCCACTTGATGAGTTGGGATGAATCTGCCCAACTAGATCAAAGGCCCAGCGCTGAAATGGCCAATGAGAAACAGAAGGGATCAGCTCCCTACCTGGAGCATGAATCAGGTTTCCATGTTTCTGATATTTTTCACATGACTTAGCAAAGGCTACTGCGTCTATCTACATTGTGGGCCAATAATATCCTACCCTAAGCAACCTTCAGGCCATGGCAAGACCATTAGAATGTCCACCACAAATGCCCTCGTGGATGTCAACTAACGCTTGGTTGGATTCCTCATTTTCCAAGCACCTAAGGAGCGTCCCATCTAAACCCCTCCTATATAAATCACCAGAGATAAGGGTGTGACGAGAGGCGTTACAGATGAGGTTTCAGCATTCAGAGTGGTTGAATGTGTCGGGGATGATGCCATCACGAAGATATGAATAGATAGCACCATATCGGGAAGACTCGTGTGTGACAATGGTACAAATGACATGGCTTTCGGACGAGTCAAAGATGGGATGGTGTAGCTCTTCCACTAGGAATTCAAATCTTGATTCATGTGTCTCTAACTGAAGAAGTGAAGCTAATGTGGCCATGGCATCTGCAGCTTTGTTCTCTGTCTTAGGGATATGTTGAAACATCGCAAAGGTAAAGTAACGTTTCAATGAGTCAACCATCTTTTTGTAGGGTATCAATTTATCATCCTTGGTTTGATACTCCTCATTGACTTGGTTGATGATTAACTGGGAATCCCCAAAGACATGTAACTCTATTATGTTCCATTCTATAGCCATTCTCAAGCCATTGGTTAAAGCTTCATATTCTGCAATATTATTCGTACATGGGAATAAAAGTTTGTAAGACTTTGGAATATTGTACCCATGTGGAGAAACAAATAATACTCCAGCACCTGATCCATTTTGCATGTGGGAACCATCAAAGAACATTTTCCAAGTGCGAGTAGTCGTATACAAGATGTGTTCATTTGGGAATTCCACTTGAACAGGCATACTATCCTGAATTGGGAAATCAGCTAATTGGTCAGCAATAGCTTGCCCTTTTATGGCCTTCCTTTCAATGTACTCTATGTCAAATTTAGTTAAGACCATCATCCACTTAGCAAGTCTACCCATGAGGGCAGCCTTACTAAGCAAGTACTTAAGAGGATGAATTTTTTCAACCAAATGTATGGTATGAGCAAGCATATAGTGTCGCAACTTTTGAGAAGCAAACACCGCTGCAAGACAAGACTTCTCAATGTTATTGTAATTGATCTCATAGGAGACTAGAGTACGACTGATATAGTATATGGCCCGTTCTTTCCCAGTATCATCTAATTGAGCCAACAATGCCCCCAAGGAAGACTCTGTTGCTGAAATGTATAAAATCAATGGTCTCCCAGGAATAGGTGGCATCAAAATTGGAGGATTAGCTAAATACTGTTTTATTTGATCAAGGCTCTTTTGGCAATCCTCATTCCATACACAAGAAGCACCTTTATGCAGCGTCTTATTAAAGGGTTGTGCTCTATCCGCCAGCTGTGAGCTAAACCTCCTAATTGACTGGAGTCATCCCTGAAGACTTCTCATCTGACTAATGTTTCTTAGAGGTGGCATGTCTAAAATTGCTTGGACCTTTTCGGGATCAACCTCTATACCTTTTGCTAATATTATAAATCCTAAAAGTTTGCCTGAGGTGACACCAAATGCGCACTTCTTTGGATTCAATCTGAGTTGAAACTATTCCATGCGATCTAGAATTACTTCCAGATCATCGAGGTGTGTGTCCCGTTTTCTTGATTTTGCCAGGGTATCATCCACATAATCTTCCATGTTTTTGTGCATCATATCATGAAAGATAGTGGTCATAGCTTTTTGGTAGGTTGCTCCTGCATTCTTTAACCCAAATGGCATGATGTTCCAGCAATAGGTTCCCCATGCACATGTGAATGCTATTTTCTCTTCGTCTTCGGGAGCTATTTTAATTTGATTATATCCTGAGAACCCATCCATTAGAGAGTATATTTCATAGCCCGCAGTCATGTCCACTATCATGTCAATGTTCGAAAGTGGAAAATCATCCTTTGGGCATGCTTTGTTTAAATCTCTAAAATCTATGCATACACGAATGGACCCATCATGTTTGGAAACTGGTACTATGTTTGAGATCCATTCCGCATAATCGATGGCTCTAATGAATCCAGCTCTCAAAAGTTTTTCTAATTTTGCTTTGACAAGGAGAGCTACATGTGGATGCATTTTTTTGAGTCTCTGTTTCACTGGTTTGACTCCTGGAGTTATGGATAAGTGATGCATTATAAGATTTGTGTCAAGCCCCGGCATGTCTGAATAGGTCCATGCAAAATTGATTTTCTTCTTTTGTAAGAATTGTATATATGCCTTGGTTTCTTCTTCTGATAAAGACTGAGCAAGATGAACTATTTGAGGAGTTTCTTTTGTGTTCAAATTAACTGGTTTTGTTGGCTCAATCAATACTGATGATCTATCCTAGAAATAACTTGGTAAGTTATTAAGTACCCCATCCTTAGGCACCTCAAAGAGGTTTTCACCCTCAGATACATCATCTCTTTTTACTATTTTTGGTTCTGATACCGCCACAAAGTGGTTTTCACCATCAGACCTATTTTTCTTTCTTTCTTTCTCTTTTATTTTTAGACTGAGGTACTTAATATCAGGCTCCATCATACTTGTTGTTGGTTCACTGGTGGAAGAAGCCACGGGTTCAAGAGCATTCAGATAGCAGGCAATTTCGTAATCATTCTGAAAAGTGAGGAATATAGGCTCTTGATGGCGCTGAGACCAGTCAATTAGGTCATAGTGAACAAGGGGTAGGTCAATGACTGGTTCAATGTTATTTATGTGAAAGGGGTTATCTCTGGTGACCATACAATTGGGAATCATCAAGTCTTCTCCTAAGATACCTGAATTAGGACTCATCCTACCAAACGAAGCTTCGTCCACTAAGGCAATTCGAGGAGGACAATCCTCTAATCCTACACTAAGCTCTCTGGCCGCATCAGGTTGAATACTATATGTATGGACAACATCCATGTCCAAATCAACCGTTGCATCTGAAAGTGAATCCCATTCAAACTCATGTGAGTCTGTTTCTGAATCATCATTTGGGCCTCGTGATGTAGAAGCCTCAAGGTTGGGAAAGGTTTCCCCTTCTCTAATGCTAGCATTGTTACTATCCATTGCAGTTAGGATAGCAACATTTTCCATTGTCAATCGAGCATTCGTATAGTCACTATTTGTCGCAGCTGGGATAGTAGGACCATCAATTATCAAGTCTTTTGAATCTCCCCAAAGTAGATTTGTTGAAGGCACCCAATCATCAGACATGTCTTGTTGATTAGAAAGATCAGGTGTGTAGTCTGAATCACTCTCACTGTCCGTCGCAGCTGGGACAGGGACACCTTTCTTCTTCTTATTTTCAAAACCTAAGCCAACTATTGACTTATTCTTTCATCCAAAAAGGGCATGGTTAAGAGGCTCAGCTTTAGCATCCAGCCTATGGCTAAGGGGACCATATCTAGGATAACCCATATTCTTAACCAGTGTATACCCTCTCCCATAAGCTTTAGGTGAAGGAGCAAAGTTCTCGTTGTGTTGGTATTTTTCCTCATGATAGATCCAGTCCCTTACGGCTGTATGCACCCTAAAATGGTCGCCTAGACTTTGGGCCCCATTTATTTGATTTATCAATCCTGAATCAATTTTATCAATAATCAATATTTTCAACAATATCAATCTCTTGATCAAATCTTAATTTCGATCATATATTGGATTTTTATCCTATGGGCTAACTATTTATCCTAAGTCTTTATTTGATTAAAAGGAATATTTCCTCCCCTTTTGATTAAATAAAAAGCCCACTATTTCCCTCTTATCCTAAGTTGCACAAATAAAGCATTATTCCTATTTTATAAAAAGGAGAAAAGCACTTTTTGTCTCATATGGACATAAAGTCAACTCTTATTTTCCTATTGGAGGATATGTGTGCACATGGATTGCTCCTCTTTCAAGCTCCACCGCTGATTAAGACTTTTTGCCTCTTAATCTCCATGGTCCATTTCACCTCATTTCTTATAAAAGGAGAGCTCTCTCCTCCATTTGCATATCCACTTGTTTTATGCTAATGTTATGCTGCAGGTTTTAGGTGCATTTTGAGTTTTTGAAGACATTGAAGACTTGCTTCATTGCATCATCTAGTTCATATTTTTTTTCTTAGTTGCATGATAATGGCATTCTTAGTATAGATTTCCTTTTATGCAATAGAATAAACTCACATAGTCTAAATAGGAGGCATTGTAATCCATTGTTATTTCCATTTCATAGTTTAGATTGTACTTTCATTTTCATAGTATAGCTTGCATATTTGCATCCTCATTTAGATTTGCATTACATTGCATTGCATATTTGATTCTTGAGGATATTGACACTCTTGCCCTTGTCTTCACTTGAATCTCTCATTGTGTGGTTGACTAGCAAGGTCACAAGCTTGTAGCTCTAGCTAAGAGCAAACACATCATAGTCCCTTGCAACTCCATGCATAGAGAGCTATGAGCCGCTTTATGAGGCCTCATTCTTGAGCAACCTTGCATGTAATAGTTCATAGAAGTGCACCATTTTAGTGTGTACATTTCTGGCGCCCACCGTGGGGCAGAGTAGATAGACTTTGTCCTTTGTTTTTTTGCATTTTCGTCATTTTTTGAATTATTTTTCAGAAATTTTGCAGTTTCAGTTTTTTGTCTCAAAGTATCGCGCGATACTTCTTAGAAATATCGCGCGATATACCTTTGTATAGCGGTGCGACACTTCGCGTGAGAGAATAATCGCCCGCCAGTACTGAGGTATATCGCCTGGCATCGTGCGAAGTATCGCCCGCCCATAGTGAGAAGTATCGCCCAGACCGAGGTATATTGCATGAATATAGGAAACTGTGTCGTGCGATACTGGTGAAGTCTGAGAAATATCGCCTGATCTGACAGAGACTTGCATTTCCAGTTTTCTCATCCGAACTTGATCATCTTAGTTTGCTGTTTTATTTTGCTGTATTTAGATAGGTCTAACCTGCATATTTTAGCTTGAATCTATCAGTTTATTGCATATTTACATTTGGATTTTGATTTTGCTAACCTTGTGGGTCTAACAAGTTGTGTTTGTAGGTGCTCTCATTGCTTGAAAATTGCTAAAAACGCATGTCAAAGAGGGCTACTAACAGTTTTTGTAGGGCTACCCAAGCATAAAAACAAAAAAAATTTCTTGCTTGTTTATTTGCTTTCCTTTCAAGTGTGGCATTCACTAATTGTGTTAGGAATCTTTAAAACCTTGTGAAAGAGATTTTGAGGTGGTAGGAGAAGTATGCTCTTCACCTTTAGGTGAACCAGAAAATCTTGACCCATCTTAAGGTTTTGGAAGCAAGGGAGTAATTGAACCTCTTTGCTTGGTGTGTTTGGGAGAGATTCTTGAGATAGGGGAGTATGCTCTTCACCCTTGTGGTGAACCAAAAACCTTGAACCTCAAGAGTTGATCTATTCTTTGTTTAGTTTAGGATCCTTTAGCGGGCCTGCTCTTGAGCAATCAAGAGGAACGACTCAAGTGGGGACAACCTTGTCATCATTTTCCTTGGTGGCAAGTGATTCCAACTCACTATAATCTCAAGGCTATCAAGGACACCAAAAACCTTGGTAGACATAACACTTGTCTCCGTTTGATGTGAGTAGCTCATGGGATTGCGACCATGGGGAAAACATTGAACAAGAATGCTTAAGGTACTCTTGAGGCCGCAAGGTCCTAGTCCTTTATGAGGAGCAAGAAGGGTGTTGTGAATGGAAATCCTTATTAAAAACCATTAGATAGAAGCCACCTCATTTTAGCCGCTTATCTTCTTAGTGCAAGGATTGATCCAAGTGGTTTACCCGGATCACCTTAAGACACTCACCATATGTGTCCCTTTGGTTGTGTCATTTGACATTTCCATGACAAAGCCAACATCTCTTATGGGTAACCACTTGGTGTGAGGCGAGGGGGCATCAAGTTGTGGGCTAAGTTGGTAAGTATTGAGCCTTGACTTTTTAAGATAGATTTGCTTGAATTGTCTTCGGTTGTGTGATACCAGTGCAAATGTTCTTACATACAAACAATCGATAGCATTCATAGGGTGCTTTTTCAATTCTGATATCACAAGTGTTTGTCTTGGCAAGGTTGCTTTTGCCCTTGTTTCAAGTGTTTGAGACCATGTTTTGATCCCTTACTGTTTGCAAACCTGCCAAAATCTTACAGATATTGTGACTGAAATCGAAAACATCAACCCTCAGACTGAAAATTTTGATCAAATAGACCCAAAAATGAAAATTTTACACAATTCTGGTCAAGAGTTAAACAAATCTGCAATGGTATCGCACACTGTAAAGCGAATTATCGCGCGATACTTCGCGCTTGCTAGAAATATCACCTGCTTTAAAGAGAAATATCGTGTGATAGTTCGCCCCTGATGGACTATCACCCGACCTGCCTGGAGTATATCGCCCGCCAGTACTAAGAAGTATCACCTGGCATCATGCGAAGTATCACGCGGTTATAGGTATATCACCCCAGTAGCCTGGAGTATATCGCCTGGTTAATTTCTGCCGTGTTTACATTTTTGGTCAGTTTCAGTTGCTGTTAATCAGGCTAGGTCTTAGAGTAGGCTTCTCACCCTGACGTTTAAGGCCTGTCTTGACTCTAAATTTTTGGTTTTAGTCCTCCGAGATAACATCATTTGATTTACGAAATCACTTTGAAATAATTGCCAAGTTAGAAGGTCATTCTTGGTGCCAAGGTTCATCTCTAAGATTGTTAGCTACATTCTTGGAAAATTTTAGTACTCTTATTATCCAAATCACTTTCATTTAAATCTCAATTTTAATTATCTTTTGGCCTAGCCCAACCTCCTGATTTAAAAGTGCAAGGGTAGTCACCCTTTGATTTGAAGCACCTCTTTGACAGTGTTGGTAAAGCCTTTTTTTTTTAATCTTTTCATTTCTTTTTTGGACAATAAAGGACTTTGATTATCCTAGTTTGGCGTTGACACTTTGAGAGGTCACCTTTTCATTGAGAGTATCTTTCTTTCATGTCAGTTACGACAAGGTACCAAGTCAATCAAGGGAAGCGACCCCTTATTGCCTTTAGCCAGTTACCACCTGTCAAGACTCGTCGACAACCTAAGGGAAAAGGACCCCTTTTTGATCAATCTCCTAAGAGTGAATCTGAGGTTTGTTTTAATCCGAGAGCTAATCCTAGTGAAGTGAGCACCTCTTTTATACCACTTTCATCAAGTATGGACATGAGTTACACTTTCACCCGAGAACAAAGAGAAGCCATGAATCAAACTCTTGAGGATATCTTCCAACGACACAGAAGAGAGTATGGTGGTTCTTCTCATGCTAGTCCACCCAGGTCACCTCCCAACAACGCGAGGTATTTTGACGCTCACCAACGAGCTGAAAGACATCATAAGCAAGCTCACTCAGATTCAGGGTCACAACACGAAGACCAGAACAATGAATCTAGTGACCACCACATAAATGCAACCAATGCAATAAGGCATTCGAGACAAACCTCCCCACTTAAAGACACCTCTCGATATGCAAATACAAGATTGAGAAGCATTGAGAGAGAGAAGCAAGTCTACTTAGATGAATAGGCTGCTAAAAAGGAAAAATTCAGACAACTAGAGGAAGAGGAACATGCATTGTTGGATATACAGAAAAGAGTCACCCAAGAAGAAGAAGATAGACTCTATGCACAACAACTCCAAAGCTGATTTAACAGGAGGGGAGCCAATAGTGGGACCAACTCACCCCCATCTACCCCTTCACCAAGTCCTAGAAGAAGATCAAGGACACCCTCACGATCCCCAAGCCCTAGAGGAAGAAGGGCTTCAAGATACGACCATCATAGGAGACAGTCATCTCATAAAATTCAAAGAAACCCTCCCAATGAGCACATCATGGCTCACAACATGGAGGAAGTTATGCTAAATTTGATCATATGGATTTCATGACTATGCAACAAGAACCATCCTTTCAAGCATATGTGGAGCAATATGTGGAACAAAACAAAGACCAATTCTTAGAAAGCTTTATTAACAAAGGTGCTAAAGTTCCATATAATTTTGATGTTCACCAAAAGATCAAGAAACAAAGCCCTTCAACTGATGAGGTGATCTTACAAATGCAAAAGGATATAGATAGGATGAAGGCTCCCAAGAGCACGTTTCATTTGGACTCCATATGTCCTAACCCCATTGACAAAAGTGTGGTGATGGTAGAATTCCCTAAGAAAGTTGAGTTCCCAACATATGACAAATATGATGGCACTGGTGACCCTCATGACCATGTTCGACAGTTCTACATAATGAGCTTTTCCTTTCACCATGAAGACTTCTACTTGATGAGATTATTCCCCAAGAGTTTAAAAGGTCAAACCATGGAGTGGTTCACCAACCTTTCCCCTCCAGTAAAGACATTTAAAGAACTTGTCCAAAGATTTGTTCAGCATTTTGCTTACAACTTATCGAGGTTGGTCACAATGTTTGATTTGTGCAAACTCAAGCAAAATCAAGGGGAATCTTTTGTCACATTTTTACAATGATGGAGGCGATTGTGTTCAAAATACCCAAGGATAATCCCTGAGGAGGAGAGAATTGATATCATCGTGAGCAATCTAATACCAGAACTAAGATATGAAGTCAAGAAAATCCTGTTTAATTCCTTTGATACCATGGTAGAGGTGGCATGTCACATTGAAGATGTCCTAAAAGAACAAGGAATTTTGGCTAAACCAACAAATAACAACAATAGCAAAAATAACAATACTAATGGTAACAAGGACAAAAAGAACTCCTATTGGAACAAAAACAAGCAAGTGGTCAACGACGGAGTGGTTGACTCATCTCAAGTAAAAAATGAAGGAGTTCTTAACCTCTCTCATGCAGTTCAAGCTATGAAGCTACAAACGTCCTCAACACAACAAGACAAACCTAAGTATCAAAGGAGATCTAAAATGGAGAAAAGACAATTTACTAAATTGGGAGAATCTTATGCAGATGTTTTTAAGACATTAGTTGCTCATAATTTGGCACACCCACAGGATCTTACAAAACATCGTATACTGGATCCTTTACCTCATTGGTGGGATGCGAAGGCTTTTTGCATTTTCCATAATGGGATTGGACATGACATAGAAAATTATTTTAAACTCAAGCATCTTGTCCAAGACCTTATTGAGAAAGGACAATTACAAGTTGATGGGTTAACCACTAATGCAGATCATAAAGCCTTTAAAGAGCCCTTGCCTAAATACGAGAAAGGAGAGAATTCTAATAATGGCAAGGCGGCTATCAACTACACCTACACAAATGCGGAGAATGTTATTAACATGCTTGATGCTGTGGATGATAGTGTCAACATGATGAGAGGGAAAGATCCTTATGGACATAATGTGGACTCAACTCCTATGACTGATGAAAGACCCGCTGTGGTGATAAGAGGTCCTCACTCACAAAGAATGCCCCAGTCCCTCAATGCTGTCACTAGGGGCCAGGCCCAAGCACCCATTATTATCAGAGGTCTTAGCACTAGCAAGTCTAAGCAGCCCATGTCCAAAGGTGCTCCTCCCAAATCTGTCGTTGGTCCTGATTCCAATTATAATCTTATTGACCAGCTACAATGTACACCCGCGCAGATTTCCATTTTTGAGCTTTTAGAATTGTCTCCTAAGCACAAGCGCATCCTTGAGGATGCTTTGCAAGCAGCCAACGTCCCTAACAACTTAGATATTGATCAATTTCAGAACATGGTCAACCATTTGGCTAGCCCTCATTACCTCACCTTCTCAGAAGAAGATGACAAATCCATCAGTCACCCACATAATTTGGCCTTACACATCGAAGTCATGATTCATAAAACCCGTGTTAGGCGTGTACTGATAGATGGGGGTGCAGGGCTCAATATTTGTACCCTGAGTTTGTTGCTGGCTCTAGGATATTCTGAGAACATCATTGACACAAGGAAAAGGATCACAATCAAAGCATATGACGAAGCAGAAAGAAGTTCTAAGGGATTGGCCATTTTGCCTATTCGCATTGGTCCAGTAGAAAAAGATATCTTATCTCAAATTATTGATGTTGGACCTTTAGCCTACAACATTTTTCTAGGTAGGCCATGGATTCATGAAATGCAAGCAGTCCCATCAACATATCACCAGTGTGTTAAGTTTCCCCATAACGGTGTAGAAATTTGCATCCCTGGAGATAGTGCTTTATCAGTTAATAACATTTCTGCGGGATCACATGTACCTTTGAATAGGGAAGCTGACAGTCCTAGTAGTTCACTTGAACAATGCAAGCAGAAGTTCAAGACCATAGATCTTGGGATGGGAGATTATAAAATTGATTCTTTTACAAACATGCCAATCTCTCCTAGGTCTTATGGGAGACCATCACCAAATGTGAAGCCTTCGTCATCAGCAATGACATTATTTGGAAAATTTGTTGAGTCTTCAGTTCCCATTTAGGAAGAAAAAGAGGAAGTTGCTGTAAGGGACTGGATCTATCACGAGGGAAAATACAAACACAACGAGAATTTTGCTCCTTCACCTGAAGCTTATGGGAAAGGGTATACACTGGTTAAAAATATGGGATATCTGAGATACGATCCCCTTAGTCATAGGCTAGATGCTAAAGATGAGCCTCTTCATCATGCTCTTTTCAGATGAAAGAATAAGTCCACGGTTGGCTTAGGTTTTGAGAATAAAAAGAAGAAAGGTGTCCCTGTCCCAGCTGCGATGGACAGTGACAGTGACTCTAACTATACGCCTGATCTTTCTAATCAACAAGATGTGTCTGATGATTGGGTGCCCTCAACAAATCTCCTTTGGGGAGATTCCACAGATTTGATACTTAATAGTCCTACTATCCCAGCTATGACGGATAGTGACTGTATGACTGCTAGATCGACAAAGGAAAGTGTTACTGTCCTAGCTGCGACGGATAGTACCAATACTAACACTAGAGAGGGGGAAACCCTTCCTAACCTTGAGGCTTCTACATCACGAGGCCCAAATGATGACTCAGACACAGATTCCCATGAATATGAATGAGACTCACTTTCAGATGCAACAGTTGATCTAGACATAGATATTGTCCATGCTTATAGTACCCAACCCGATGCGGCTAACGATCCTAGTGTAGGACTAGAGGATTGCACTCCTCAAATTGCCTTAGTGGACGACGCTTCGTTTGATAGGATGAATCCTAATTTGGGTATCTTAGGAGAAGACTCGATTAACTCTGATTATATGGTCACCAGAGATGACACCTTTCGCATAAACAACATTGAACCAGTCATTGACCTACCCCTTGTTCACTTTGACCTAATTGACTGGTCTCAGCGCTATCAAGAGCCCACATTCCTCACCTTCTGGAATGACTATGAAATTGCCTACCATCTGAATGCTCTTGAACCTGTGGCTTCTTCCACCAGTGAACCAACAACCAGCATGACAGAGCCTGATATTAAGTACCTCAGTCTCAAAATAAAAAAAGAAAAGAAAAATAGGTCTGATGGCGAAAACCACTTTGTGGCAGTATTAGAACCAAAAATAGTAAAAAGAAATGACACATCCGAGGGTGAAAACCTCTTTGAGGCGCCTAAGGATGGGGTACTTAATAACTTGCCGAGTTATTTCCAGGATAGATCATCAGTATTGATTGAGCCAACAACGCCAGTCAATTTGAACACAGAAGAAAATCCTCAAATAGTCCATCTTGCTCAGTATTTATCAGAAGAAGAGACCAAGGCATATGTACAGTTTTTACAGAAAAATAAAATTAATTTTGCATGGACCTATTCAGACATGCCAGGGCTTGACACAAATCTTATCATGCATCACTTATCCATAGCTCCAGGAGTCAAGCCAGTGAAACAGAGACTCAGAAAAATGTATCCACATGTAGCTCTCCTTGTCAAAGGGGAATTAGAAAAACTTTTGAGAGCTGGATTCATTAGAGCCATCGATTATGCAGAATGGATCTCAAACATAGTACCAGTTTCCAAACATGATGGGTCCATTCATGTATGCACAGATTTTAGAGATTTAAACAAAGCATGCCCAAAGGATGATTTTCCACTTCCAAACATTGACATGATAGTGGACATGACAGCGAGCTATGACATATACTCTCTAATGGATGGTTTCTCAGGGTATAATCAAATCAAAATAGCTCCTGGAGACCAAGAGAAAATAGCATTCACATGTGCATGGGGAACCTATTGCTGGAACGTCATGCCATTTGGATTAAAGAATGTAGGAGCAACCTACCAAAGAGCTATGACCACTATCTTTCACGATATGATGCACAAAAACATGGAAGATTATGTGGATGATACCCTGACAAAATCAAGAAAAAGGGACACACACCTCGATGATCTGGAAGTAATTCTAGATCGTATGGAACAGTTTCAACTTAGATTGAATCCAAAAAAGTGCACATTTGGCATCACCTCAGGCAAACTTTTAGGATTCATAATATCAGCAAAAGGTATCGAGGTTGATCCTGAAAAGGTCCAAGCAATTCTAGATATGCCACCTCCTTGAAATATCAGCCAAATGAGAAGTCTTCAGGGACGTCTTCAATCAATTAGGAGGTTTATTTCTCAACTTGCAGATAGAGCACAACCCTTTAACAAGACATTACATAAGGGTGCTTCTTGTGTTTGGAACGAGGATTGTCAAAAGAGCCTAGATCAGATTAAACAATACTTGGCTAATCCTCCGATCCTAATGCCTCCTATTTCAGGGAAACCATTGATCCTATATATTTCAGCTACAGACACTTCCCTGGGGGCATTGTTGGCTCAATCAAATGATACTGGGAAAGAACGGGCCATATACTATATCAACCGTACTCTAGTCTCCTACGAGATCAATTACAATAATATTGAGAAGTCTTGTCTTGTAGTGGTGTTTGCTTCTCAAAAGTTGCGCCACTACATGCTTGCTCACACCATACATTTGGTTGCCAAGATTGATCCTCTTAAATACTTGCTTAGTAAGGCTACCCTCACGGGTAGACTTGCTAAATGGATGATGGTCCTAACCGAATTTGACATAGAGTACATTGAAAGGAAGGCAATAAAAGGGCAAGCTATTGCTGACCAATTAGCTGATTTCCCAATTTAGGATAGTATGCCGGTCCAAGTGGAATTCCCAGACGAACACATCTTGTATACAACTACTCGCACTTGGACAATGTTCTTTGATGGCTCCCGCATGCAAAATGGATCAGGTGCTGGAGTGTTATTTGTTTCTCCACATGGGTACAATATTCCAAAGTCTTACAAACTTTTATTCCCATGTACCAATAATATTGTAGAATATGAAGCTTTAACTAATGGCTTGAGGATGGCTATAGAATGGAACATCACAGAGTTACATGTCTTTGGGGATTCCCAGTTAATCATCAGCTAAGTCAATGAAGAGTATCAAACCAAGGATGACAAATTGATACCCTACAAAAAGATGGTTGATTCTTTGAGACGCTACTTCACTTTTATGATGTTTCAACAGATCCCTAGGACAGAGAACAAGGCTGCAAACGCCATGGCCACATTAGCTTCACTTCTTCAGTTGGAGACACATGAATCCAGATTTGAATTCCTGGTGGAAGAGCTACACCATCCCATCTTTGACTCGTCTGAAAGCCATGTCATTTGTGCCATTATCACACATGAGTCTTCCCGATATGGTGCTATCTATTCATACCTTCGTGATGGCATCATTCCCGACACATTCAACCGCTCTGAACACCAAAACCTCATCCATAACGCCTCTCGCCACACCCTCATCTCTGGTGATTTATATAGGAGGGGTTTAGATGGGACGCTCCTTAGGTGCTTGGAAAAGGAGGAATCCAACCAAGCGTTAGCTGACATCCACAAGGGCATTTGTGGTGGACATTCTAATAGTCTCGCCGTGACCCGAAGGTTGCTTAGGGTGGGATATTATTGGCCCACAATGCAGATAGACGCAGTCACCTTTGCTAAGTCATGTGAAAAATGTCAGAAACATGAAAACCTGATTCATGCTCTAGGTAGGGAGCTGATCCCTTTTGTTTCTCATTGGCCATTTTAGCGCTGGGCCTTTGATCTGGTTGGGTAGATTCATCCCAACTCATCAGGTGGACACAAGTTCATTATTACTACCACTGACTACTTCACAAAATGGGTGGAAGCTGTGCCACTTTCTGTTGCTTCAGGAAGGACCATTTCTTTATTCATCTTGAATCATATTATTTGCCAATTTGGAGTGCTTTCTGAGATCATTACTGACAATGGAGGTCAATTTAAGAATAAGGACCTAAAACACCTATGAAAAAAGTTTAAAATCAAGCAACATTGGTCCTCCATCTATTTTCCATAGGGAAACGGACAGGCAGAAGCCTCTAACAAAACCATTCTTAAGATTCTTCATAGGACAGTACACAAGAATGGTAGGGATTGGCACTTGCAAATCAATCCAGCATTATGGGCTTACAGAACAAGCATTCGCACACCTACAGGAGCCACTCCCTTTTCTCTCACCTATGGTGCTGAAGCGATATTGCCTTTAGAAGTCGAGATATCATCACTTAGAGTCTCACTCAAAGGTTTGATTATAGATGAGGATTATCGTGCCATGAGGTTACAAGAACTAGAACTTCTAGATGAGAAGCGTAAGGCTTCCTTTGATCATATGAGAGTGTATCAGAAACGTATGTCCAAAGCATTCAACAAGAAGGTCCGCCCTAGAGAATTTCAAATAGGTGATCTTATTTTGCGAGAGAACCCTAAGAACCAATAGAACAGAGAACAAAAGGGCAAGTTTGAACCTAACTGGCTTGGACCATATGTCATCACAGCCGCTTTTGGTACCAGTGCGTATTTACTATCAAATCCTGATGGAGAACAGCTCCCTGATCCCATCAACATTGTGCACCTCAAGAAGTTCTATCCTTGATGCCCATTCTGTCTGGGGGCATCCTTTGTATATATTTTATGATCCTGAAAAAATACCAAAAAAAATTGATATATGATGCTAAAAAAATCCTAAAAAGCATAAAAAGTCCTGGAAAAAAATACAAAAAAAATAAATAAAAAAAATAAAAAATAAAAAAAAATTCAAAAATTCAAAAATTCAAAAAAATAGAAAAAGTGCCTTGGTGAAAACCTGGAAACAGGCGCCTTGGTAGCAAAAAATTGAAAAAAATGAAAAAATAAAAAAAGAATCCAAGTGGTGAAAACCTGGAAACAGGCGCTACTTGAGGCATTTGCACTCCTATTTGTCAGCATGCGTCCTCAACACTTAGCCACTTTCCATCATACCTTGACCTTATTTGGCTTAGTCTGGAATTGGTCTTTGTCTTTGTTTAGGGGGCATAACTGTTAGCATTGGTCCTTTAGGTGTGTGTCTCTTGGGGCATTTCACAAATAAGTTTTTTTCAACACCACCCCAAAATAGTGTTTTTCAACACTACCCTTGCGTCGAGTGTTTCTTAACACTTATTGGGTGCCTTACCTAACAGTCTCATATGATGTGATATTTCTCACTAAGCAGATATGATACTCAGAGTTTGAATCTATGACCAATACACACGCACTCAAACAATCAATTTTCTTGAGATATGGTGACTTTACTTTTCTTTGTGTGCTGTCTATGAGGATTTCTTTGATGAGTGGTCTCTCCCTGAGAAGTTTTCGATGATGCATAGCTAGAAGACTGAGGGTATGAGAATATGTTTTCTTCCTTTATCTGCTTGTGGGTATATTTTGTTTATCCTAACTGTCATGAGCATTTATGCTAGTCCTACTTGACACTATGGATTGACAAGGTATTATCCTTGACTGTTTTGCGAGTGCATGCTTCTAGTTATCCTGACTTTCATGTGTCTTGATACAAGCATAATCTTGCCATATCAAACTTAGGTGATCTTATTGCATTAGTCATCTAGACCTACATGTCTTTGATGCCTAGATGGGATTTCCACATTTCTATCTGATAAAGATCATATTCATATCCACATAGTTATGCTAGTGTGCATTGTATGATCTTACGACACTACCAATAATGCTCGATGATGATAATTAGATATCTATTAGCGTTGTGACCTTGCAAGTCAACCACTTTCATAGTAGCTTGCATTTTTAGGGTCATGATAGTCTAGTCTTGCATTTCTTGCATCTGGAGAGAGCTCTCCTTTTCATCTTACGTGGACCTGTCAGTCGACTGCGCTCACCTTTTCTTCTTCTCGATCATGTCTTTCACTTCTTGTTCTTTTCATCTCGAACCTGTTCCTGTTCATCACAAGGGGTTAATCACATCATCATATCTATATCAAAACTGTCATTTTCAAGAAACATAGGTCTATATCATACACATGAGAATTAAACATACATCTATGAGAGAGAACATACATAAGCATATACATAAGCATTTTGAGCAAAATGACAAGACAATATACATAAACTGATACATCCATCACAAGTGAGACAAATACACATGATACATCGAACATCCAGTAATCTCATAAATCTATATACAATGTCATGATATACAATACAATATGAGATCCCCAATTCTAGATCAAAAGTCTTAGGATATGTCCAAAACATCTAACACCTAACCCTAAGACTCGCTACCACCCTCGTGAGGAGCTCGTGGTGGTGGAGGAGGCATGGCTCTCCTATCGAGTACCACATCTGATACCCCTACCCTCTGAGAGTATGATGGTGCTCTCTCACCCTCTAGGACGGCCTACAGATAGAGTCTGTGATAGTAGGCTGCTCTCGCTGACTCCCATCGGAGCTCCAGTGCCTCAGCCTGTGCCATCACCTCACGGTGTGCTATCTCTGCTCTGAGATCAGCTATCTACTGATCTCGCTTTGCCCTCAGATCCAGTAGCTACTGATCTCTCATGGCTATAGTAATCTGCAGCTACTTTATCTCTGCCTCCTGAGCCTATATCTGGGCTCTCAGATCCTCTCCCCTCGTAGGCTGATCCTGTTGTGCCTCTGCCTGTCGGTGAGCTAGTCTCGCCTCATCCTCGACCGTCGTCGATCTCTATCCTTGTGACCGTTTCTGACCACCTGATCTCGACCCCTCTCCTCTCTCCATCCTCCTCCCTCTCCCCCTCCCTCCATCTCCTCCATCCCCTCCCTCTCCTCCATCTCCCCCGTCACCCCCTCCGTCTCCTCCTTGCGCTGGTACCTGTGCATCTGGTACTATAAATCGAGGGAATGGCACCCTCTGCCACTCTGCCTTGTAGGCTGCATTAGCCCCTGCATCTGCCATATCTGAGAAATACTCCCAGGGCTCACTCCTGATACCTGCTGTCTCTGTGACAGCCTGCTAATAGTCCAACATGGGTAGCCACCCATGACCCTCCTCGTCTCTGGCCCTGGCATATGTGGTAGTCTTTGTCGAGACTCGCTGCTGCCTCCCGAACTGCCACCATACCCGAGTGATGCAGAATCTCTCTACTATCTTTGCATACCGACCTACCAGTGGCCGAGTGCACAGCATATAACTCAGCTCATTGGCTGCATCTCCCCAAACCTCAACCTCCCTGTAAGACCTCCATGTGAACGAGGCCATCTCATCCAAAATCTGCCTGTAGTACGTCACATCCCTAGAATGGGCATGTGATATGAACCCGAGGTACCTGTAGATGTAGGGATACCTCCTCTCCCTCGGCTGAACCCTAGGACGCACCACAGTGATGTGCTCCCACGCCCATACCTGTGCCAGGATGGCACCGCATGCCCATGTCCGACCATCTCTGTAGACGATCTCGTGCAGCTCATGGTACATCTCTGCCAATATGGCAGGACCCCATGCGATCCGTCGTGGCCTGCCGACCAAATCAACCAATAATCGAGCCCATCTGAGCGGGAATCCCTTCTGACTGTGAACAGTCATCAGGATCTGCGAGATAATGGATGCCACTATACATGGCACTGGGTAGTCTCTGCCAAAATCATCTATCAGCCTCTCCTAGCTGATATGCCTATCCAGAATCGTGACATCCTGGAACATCTCCTGAACCAGTCGGCGCCCCTCAGTGGCATCCTGATCATAGTACACCTGTGCCAACAAATGAATCATGTCAGTTTTCATCATATGGAAATATTACATTTATGATTATACTCACCGGCTCGCCATGGCATGGCACTCGTAAGATCCTGTAGACGTCCTCTAAGGTGATCGACGCCTCTTCAGTAGGCAGGTGGAAGGTGTTGTGCTCGCTATGCCATCTCTCAGCAAGAGCAGTCAACAACCCATGGTCCGCTCTGATGTAGGGATATCTCAACAGATATCTGAATCCCATCGCTCTGATGTCAGCATTGCCTGGATCATCCAGATCTCGGACACACCGCAATCCTGTCACCTTCGGTGCTCTGATGATGAGCGCCGGAAAAACCTCTTGCAAGCCAAAACCCAGCCAGTTGTTAGCACATATCATGATGGATGTCTAAAAACTCAGTATAAAACATCGCTAAAACGTAACATTGTCTAGACCCATGTCATTTTTGCTCAAAAAATGTGTTAAATATTAAATTTTCACACTGGGCGATATTCTTTTTTGGAGAAGTATCGCGCAATACTTCTCCCAATAGCAGGGTGATAGACCTTATGCCGCGCGATACTTCGCCTAGTATCATGCGATCTTTCACCTAGTATCGTGCGATACTGGTGCCTTAAGTCGCGTGATATTTTGGGGACCAGCGAAGTATCACGTGATATTTCTCCCCAAAGCGCGCGATACTTCTAAAGTATCACGCGATATTTCGCCTAGCAAAAAAATTTTGAAATTTGAAAATTTGAAAACGTGCTAAAAAAGTTATTAAATGTAAAAAATGACTCAAAAAGCTTGAGTTTTTTGAAAACATACCGGGGCAGGATACTGTGGTGGCCGGTTGTGCAACCGGACGCACTCAAATCGATGCCTGTGGATGGGAACTCCTGCCTGCTGGGCCATTTTCTCTCTCTAAAGCTCTAAAAATTTTCAAATCGCTAAAAGACAAATGACTTTTAAAAATGACATTTTGACCCCTTTTATAGCCTTTTGACTTTTTGACCTCATCTTCAAAACACCTCAGAATTGTGCAAAAATTGCACCCCTAGCTAATTTCGACGTCCTGGATCCATTTTCGGACTCGAAATCAAAATTTGAGGTCCTCTTGATAGTTAAAATTGTGTTTCAAAATCTTCCCCCCTTCTGCGCAGTTAACTGATCTTTTGAGGCCTAATCCTTCGATCTTTGTTGGGGCATTATCGTTTCTTCATTTCCATGTCTTCCAAACTTCTAGTCTTTTATTCATATTCATTCCATTCCCTCATTTCTCACGTTTGACTACATCTTTTCAGTCAGGCTGGGGCATGTTTTATTGCCTAATGGTTAACCTATTTGACCTTTACATTCGATTGTGATTTCATTCTGATTTGATTTGCTATCTCTCCTCTACCTGATTTTGATTTCGATTCTGAGGGGGCAGTACCTATGGGATTCTTATCCCCAATCACTTGATTCTCTTGATTCAGACATCTTTTGTGAGCTGTCGCTCAAATTTGAGATTCTTATCTCTTGCTTTGAATGTGATCCCGAATCGACCTCATATTCAAAGGCCTTTGTTTATGCTTTGTCCGGATATGATCCCAAATCGACCTCATATCTGAGTTGTTTTGTGATCCCAAATCGATCTCACATTTCAACTTCATTCTTTGACTGCATGTGTTCCCAAATCGATCACACATTAGTCAAAGAGGGGCAAATATATGCACCCTAAAATGGTCGCCTAGACTTTGGGCCCCATTTATTTGATTTATCAATCCTGAATCAATTTTATCAATAATCAATATTTTCAACAATATCAATCTCTTGATCAAATCTTAATTTCGATCATATATTGGATTTTTATCCTATGGGCTAACCATTTATCCTAAGTCTTTATTTGATTAAAAGGAATATTTCCTCCCCTTTTGATTAAATAAAAAGCCCACCATTTCCCTCTTATCCTAAGTTGCACAAATAAAGCATTATTCCTATTTTATAAAAAGGAGAAAAACACTTTTTATCTCATATGGACATAAAGTCAACTCTTATTTTCCTATTGGAGGATATGTGTGCACATGGATTGCTCCTCTTTCAAGCTCCACCGTTGATTAAGACTTTTTGCCTCTTAATCTCCATGGTCCATTTCACCTCATTTCTTATAAAAGGAGAGCTCTCTCCTCCATTTTCATATCCACTTATTTTATGCTAATGTTATGCTACAGGTTTTAGGTGCATTTGGAGTTTTTGAAGATATTGAAGACTTGCTTCATTGCATCATCTAGTTCATATTTGCTTTCTTAGTTGCATGATAATGACATTCTTAGTATAGATTTCCTTTTATGCAATAGAATAAGCTCACATAGTCTAAATAGGAGGCATTGTAATCCATTGTTATTTCCATTTCATAGTTTAGATTGTACTTTCATTTTCATAGTATAGCTTGCATATTTGCATCCTCATTTAGATTTGCATTACATTGCATTGCATATTTGATTCTTGAGGATATTGGCACTCTTGCCCTTGTCCTCACTTGAATCTCTCATTGTGTGGTTGACTAGCAAGGTCACAAGCTTGTAGCTCTAGCTGAGAGCAAACACATCATAGTCCCTTGCAACTCCATGCATAGAGAGCTATGAGCCGCTTTTTGAGGCCTCATTCTTGAGAAACCTTGCATGTAATGGTTCATAGAAGTGCACCATTTTAGTGTGTACAACGACAACTTCCTCTTTCTTGTCCTGAATAGGAATTGAAGACTCAATAAATTTTCCAAATAATGTCATTGCTAATGATGAAGGTTTCATATGTGGGGATGGTTTCCCATAAGACCGAGGAGAGATTGGCATTTTTGTAAAAGAATCAATTTTATAATCTCCCATCCCAAGATCTATGGTCTTAAACTTCTGCTGGCATTGTTCAAGTGAGATACTAGAATTGTCAGCTTCCCTATTCAAAGGTACATGTGATCCAACAAAGATATTATTAACGGACAAAGCACTATCTCCAGGTATGCAAATTTCAACACCATTATGGGGAAACTTAACACACTAGTGATACGTTGATGGGACTGCTTGCATTTCATGAATCCATGGCCTACCTAGCAAAATGTTGTAGGCTAAAGGTCCAACATCAACAATTTGAAATAAGATATCCTTTTCTACTGGACCAATGCGAATAGGCAAAACGGTCAATCCCTTAGAACTTCTTTCTGCTTCATCATATGCCTTGATTGTGATCTTTTTCCTTGTGTCAATGACATCTTCGGAATATCCTAGAGCCTTCAACAAACTCATGGTACAAATATTGAGCCCCGCACCCCCATCTATCAATACACGCCTAACATGGGTTTTATGAATCATGACTTCGATGTGTAAGGCCAAGTTATGTGGGTGACTGATGGATTTGTCATCTTCTTCTAAGAAGGTGAGGTAATGAGGGCTAGCCAAATGGTTGACCATATTCTGGAATTGATCAATATCTAAGTTGTTGGGGACACTGGCTACTCGCAAAGCATCCTCAAGGACACGCTTGTGCTTAGGGGACAATTCTAAAAGCTCAAAAATAGATATTTGTGCGGGTGTACGTTGTAATTGGTCAATAAGATTATAATTGGAATCAGGACCAATGACAGATTTAGGAGGAACGCCCTTGGACATGGGCTGCTTAGACTTGCTAGTGCTAGGACCTCTGATAATGATGGGAGCTTGATCCTGGCCCCTAGTGACAACATTGAGGGACTGGGGCATTCTTTGTGAGTGAGGACCTCTTAGCACCACAACGGGTCTTTCATCAGACATAGGAGTTGAATCCACATCATATCCATAAGGATCTTTCCCGTTCATCATGTTGATATTATCATCAGCCACTTCAAGCATGTTAATCACATTTTCAGCATTTGTGTAGGCATAGTTGATAGCAGCTTTGCCATGCTTGTTGTTAGAATTCTCCCCTTTGTCAGATTTGGGCAAGGGTTCCTTAAAAGCCTTATGATCCACATTAGTGGTTAAACCATCAACTTGTAATCGCCCACTTTCAATGAGGTCTTGGACAAGATGTTTAAGCCTAAAACAATTTTTGATATCATGTCCAATTCCATTGTAAAAGGCTTTCTCATCCCACCAATGAGGTTTAGGATCGGGTATGCGGTGCTTGGCAGGATCCTGAGGTTGCACCAAATTATGAGCAATTAGTGTTTTGAAAATGTCGGCATAAGAGTCCCCAAGTTTGGTGAATTGTCTCTTTTCCTTCTTGGGTTTCCCTTGATACTTGGATTTATTCTCTTGTTGTCTTGAGGACGCTTGTAGCTTCATGGCTTGTACTGCATTGGAGAGATTAAGAACTCCTTCATTCTTAGGTTGTGGTGAGTCAACAACTCCGTCATTGACCACCTGTTTATTCTTGTTCCAATAGGAGTTCTTTTTGTCCTTATAACCATGATTGTTGTTGTTTTGGCCATTGTTGTTATTAGTTGATTTAGCCAAAATTCCTTGTTCTTTTAGGACATCCTCTATGCAACATGCCACTTCTACCATGGTATCGAAAGAATTAAATGGTATCTTTCTTACCTCATATCTTAATTCTAGCACTAAGTTACTCACAATGATGTCTATTCTTTCCTCCTCAAGAATTGTCCTGAGATATTTTGAGCACAAACGTCTCCATCTTTGTAGGAAAGTGACAAAAGGTTCTCCCTGATTTTGTTTAAGCTTGCACAAATCAAGCATTGTGACCGACCTTGATAGATTATAAGCAAAATGCTGAACAAATCTTTGGACGAGTTCTTTAAATGACTTTACTGGAGGAGTAAGGTTGGTGAACCAATCCATGGCTTGACCTTTGAGACTCCTCGAAAATAATCTCATCAAGTAGGAGTCTTCATGATGAAAAGAAAAGCTCATTATGTAGAACTGTCGAACATGGTCATGAGGGTCACCAACGCCATCATATTTGTCATAGGTTGGAAACTCAACTTTCTTAGGGAACTCAACCAACACCACACTTTTGTCAATCGGGTTGGGACATATGGAGTCCAAATTAAATGTGCTCTTAGGAGCCCTCATCCTTTCTATGTCCTTTTGCATTTGCATGATCACCTCATTGGTTGAAGGATCCTATTTCTTAATCTTTTGGTGGACATCAAAATCATATGGAACTTTAACACCTTTGTTGATAAGGCTTTCTAGGAATTGATCCTTTTTTTGTTCCACATATCATTCCACATATGCTTGAAAGGATGGTTCTTGTTGCATAGTCATAAAATCCATATGGTCAAATTTGGCATAACTTCCTCCATGTTGTGAGCCATGATGTGCTCATTAAAAGGGTTGCTTTGAATGTCTATGAGGTGATCGTCTCCTATGATGATCATATCTTGAAACCCTTCTTCCTCTAGGACTTGGGGATCGTGAGGGTGTCCTTGATCTTCTTCTAGGACTTGGCGAAGGGGTAGATGGGGGTGAGTTGGTCTCACTATTGGTTCCCCTCCCATTGAATCAGCTTTGGAGTTGTTGTGCGTAGAGTCTATCTTCTTCTTCTTGGGTGACTCTTTTCTTTATATCCAACAATGCACGTTCCTCTTCTTCTAGTTGTCTGAATTTTTTCTTTTTAGCAGCTTGTTCATCCAAATAGGCTTGCTTCTCCCTCTCAATGCTTCTCAATCTTGTATTTGCATATCGAGAGATGTCTTTACGTGGGGAAGATGGTCTCAAATGCCTTATTGCATTGGCTGCGTTTATGTGGTGATCACTAGATTCGTTGTTATGGTCCTTGTGTTGTGACCCTGAATCTGAATGAGCTTGCTTATGATGTCTCTCGGCTCGTTGGTGAGCATCAAAATACCTCGCATTATTGGGAGGTGACCCGGGTGGACTAGCATGAGAAGAACCACCGTACTCTCTTCTATGTCATTGGAAGATATCCTCAAGAGTTTGATTCATGGCTTCTCTTTGTTGTCGGGTGAAAGTGTAACTCATGTCCATACTTGATGAAAGTGGTACAAAAGAGGTGCTCACTTAACTAGGATTAACTTCTAGATTAAAACAAACCTTAGATTCACTCTTAGGTGATTGATCAAAAAGGGGTCCTTTTCCCTTATGCTGTCGATGAGTCTTGACTGCTGGTAACTGGCTAAAGGCAACAGGGGGTCACTTCCCTTGATTGACTTGGTACCTTGTCATAACTGACATGAAAGAAAGATACTCTCAATGATAAGGTGACCTCTCAAAGTGTCAGTGCCAAACTAGGATAATCAAAGTCCTCTATTGTCCCAAGAGAAATGAGAAGATAGAAAAGGGGCTTTACCAACACTGTCAAAGAGGTGCTTCAAATCAAAGGGTGACTACCCTTGCACTTTTGAACTAGGAGGTTGGACTAGGCCAAAATATGATTGAAATTGAGATTTAAATGAAAGTGATTTGGACAATAAGAGCACTAAATTTTTTCCAAGAATGTAGCTAACAATCTTAGAGATGAACCTCGGCACCAAGAATGACTTTCTAATTTGACAATTATTCCAAAGTGATTTCGTAAATCAGATGATGCTATCTCGGAGGACTAAAACTAGAAATTTAGAGTCAAGACAGGTCTCAAACGTCAGAGCAAGAAGCCTACTCTAAGACCTAACCTGATTAACAACAACTGAAACTGACCAAATTGCAAGCACGACAGAAATTACCCAGGTGATATACTCCAAGCTACTGGGGTGATATACCTATAATCGCATGATACTTCACCTTATGCCAGGCAATATACCTTATAATAGTCGGGCGATACACTCCAGGTAGGTCGGGCGATAGTCTGCTAAGGGCGAACTATCGTGCGATATTTCTTCCCAAAGCAGGCGATACTTTTCGAACCCGCGAAGTATCGCATGATACTTTTCTCTAAAGGGCGCGATACTGTTGCAAGATTACTTAACTCTTGACCAGAACTGTGTAAAATTTGCATTTTTGGGTCTGCTTGGTCAAAATTTTTGGTCTGAGGGTTGATGTTTTTGATTTCAATCACAATATCAGTAGAATTTTAGCAGGTTTGCAAACAGTGAGGGATCAAACATGTCTCAAACACTTGAAACAAGGGCAAAAGCAACCTTGCCAAGATAAACACTTGTGATATCAAAATTGAAAAAGCACCCTATGAATGCTACTGATTGTTTGTATGTAAGAACGTTTACACTGACATCACACAACTAAAGACAATTCAAGCAAGTCTATCCTAAAAAGTCAAGGCTCAATACTTACCAACTTAGCCCACAACTTGATGCCCCCTTGCCTCACACCAAGTGGTTACCCACAAGAGATGTTGGCTTTGTCGTGGAAGTGTCAAATGACACAACCAAAGGGACACATATGGTGAGTGTCTTAAGGTGATCCGGGTAAACCACTTGGATCAATCCTTGCACTAAGAAGATAAGCGGCTAAACAAGGTAGCTTCTATTTAATGGTTCTTAATAAGTATTTCCGTTCACAACACCCCTCTTGCTCCTCATAAAGGAGTAGGACCTCGCGGCCTCAAGAGTACCTTAAGCATTCTTATTCAATGTTTTCCCCATGGTCGCAATCCTATAAGCTACTCACATCAAACGAAGATAAGTGTTATGTCTACCAAGGTTTTTGGTGTCCTTGATAGCCTTGAGATTATAGTGAGTTAGAATCACTTGACACCAAGGAAAATTATGACAAGGTTGTCCCCACTTGAGTCGTTCCTCTTGATTGCTCAAGAGCAGGCCCGCTAAAGGATTCTAACAACTAAACAAAAAGTGGATTAGCTCTTGAGGTTCAAGGTTTTTGGTTCACCACAAGGGTGAAGAGCATACTCCCCTATCTCAAGAATCTCTCCCAAACACACCAAGCAAAGAGATTCAATTACTCCCTTGCTTCCAA